>CM029478.1:44593806-44950049 GCA_017140325.1 Eucalyptus leucophloia subsp. euroa
CGAGAAGCACATGTTTATCCTGAATACCGTATTTTATTATTTTTCTCCATTTTACTTTGCATGACTAAACATTAAAGCAATAAAGTTTTAGACAAATACAGCTTTGTTTGATTACGCTTGTGTGCTTCACGTTTTCTTAACTTTGAAGTCTTTCTGTATGATAGGTAATCTCAATAGAAACAACTTTGGTAAATCATATAGATAACCCCTTTGATTAAAAATGTATGCTTCATCTTTTTTAAAGATATCGATGCACTAAGTTTGTGATTCATCTTGTTTTGAGCGATATGAGCTAATTTTGTGCACCATAACCCCATTGTGTTATATATGTAGAGAAGTTGTTCGATACTTTTGTAATGAATGCGTAAAAAAATGAAAAAAAAAACAAAAGAGAGAAATTTCTATGTCTTGTTTCTTTTTATTTGAGTTTTTCTCCTCTTTCGATGAAGAGAATTTGGTTCCACTGCATAATATAATTAGGCTTAGATAGCCCTAAGGGACTTATATGTCTTGTTCTAGACCATCATTTGTTCTGACACCTCCTTTGATTTGTTATATGAAGGAGTTTCATTTTTATGCTAGACATTCTTGTTCTAGTGGTGTTTATTTCTAATTTGCTATTTATTTTGAAATTTCTAATTATATTCTATTATTGTTATGTAGTGCAAAATTAATGTATCAAGATAACACGTTAATGGAGGTGAAAGGACATGAGGAGATGACTTCGATTATGGAATTGGAGTTTTTTGGCAATGAAATTGAAGAAGAGGCACCTCTTACCTTGAGTGCACAAATAAGATACCCAATTCTCATTTTCCTCATGATAAGAAATATGCATCCAAATGCTGGAATCATTATTCGAGAATAAATGATAATGATGGAAAAATATATAAAGTGAAGTGCATTCATTGTGGGTCCATACTTAAGTATCGTGTTGCTAATCGATACTTCTGCAATGAAGAAACATTTGACCACATGTAAGAGGTTTCCCGTAATGTAAATAAGAGGTAGAAATTCTTTGCACTACATAATGTCAACATGGCTAACAAGACAGAAGGAGATTATAGTACTGTTAACGTCTTATCGACATTATCATTTAATTAAGAACGCTAGGCACATGCTTGCTCAGTTCATCATCCTTGATGAGTAACCTTTTCCTTAGTTGAGCGTGTTGGATTTCGTGTGAATATGTTACTAAGTTACAATCTCTTCAAATATGTATTACGTTTCACAGTAACAAAAGATTTCATGAAGTTGTTTTTATGTAAAAGAGCTTTTTTGAAGAATTATTTTGGAAAGATTAATTCTATTATGACACTCACGACTTATACATGGAGTTCCAATCAAAATCTAAATTATTTGTGTTTCACTACACATTTTATTGATGAAAATTGGAAGTTGCATAAAAGAATCATTAACTTTGTGGTTATGTATAGTCACAGGGGTAGGGAGATTGGGAAAATGGTGGAGAAATGCATTGAGGAGTGGGGAATAGAAAAAAGGTGCCCACAATTACTGTGGATAATGCTCTCTTGAATAATGTTACAATTAGCTATTTGAGGGAAAAACTTTTGAAATAAAGGTCGTTGATATTAGATAGTTGTATTTTGCACACGATGTGTACATCATATATTAAATTTGATTGTGAGAGATGGCTTGACTACGGTACGTGACTCCATTGCACGTATTCGAAATGTTGTTAGGTATGTAAGGAGTTATCTCACGAAAGCCTAATGATTTCAATATTGCATTGAGAGAGAAAAGATCACTTATAAGGGTTCGGTAGTTCTTGGCGTCGCAACTAGATGTAGCTCCACTTACCTCATGTTAAACACTGCCATAAAGTTCAGAAAAGCTTTCAAAAGGATGGAAGAAGATGATCTATCTTTTGTAAGTGAGCTTAATCATGAAACTCCTAGTGATGATGATTGGGAAAATGCTATTATTCTTTCGGATTTTTTAAAAGTATTCTATGATGCCACTAATCAGATGTCCGAAATTTCATATATTATTTCAAATTATTATTTTGAATGGATAGCTATTTTGTATAGATATTTGAAAGATGTAGTTAATGCTTTGGATCCTAAACTTCAAGCTATGGGTATGAAAATGAAAGAAAAAATTGATAAATATTATGGAAGCTTGGATAAAGTGAATGTAATGGTGTTAATTGCAGTTGTGTTATATCCTAGAGCCAAATTAAATTATGTGAGTTTTTTGTATGGACAAATTTATGATGATGAATAAAAAATTAAAGAGATACATTACAAGGTGGATGATGCATTGGAACGTTTGTATGAATTTTATGAGTAATCTTCTCTTATTTCAAGTTATCAAGATTTTGGTGGCCATAATTTAGGTGTAAGTAATAGTAGTTCCAATTCCAATATCGATATTTGTGATAGTGAAGGAATAAAGAAGTATGATGGCCAAGTTTGGAAAAAAAATATTTTTATACTCGAATGTACAAGAATGCGATAACAACAAGTCCGAGCTTGATGAGCATCTTTAAGAAAAAAATGAAAAGAATCTTGGTCTTGGCATTTTGATTTGGTGGAAGACTAATGGCTCAAAATATAAGATCATTTCTTTGATATCTCGAGATATTTTGTCTATTCCTATAACTACCGTTGCTTCAGAGTCAATTTTTAGTACATCAAGTTGTGTGCTTGATGGCTTTCGAAGTTCTTTAACTCCCAAAGTAGTGGAAGCTTTGATTTGCACTCAAGATTGGTTGAGAGCCATTCATGTACCGCTTGATGTTGAAGAGTGTATCGAGAACGCAGAACAATTTGAGTTGGGTAAGAAATGTTTATATCTTTATATATTATAATTCTTTTTGTATATCTAATAAGTGAATATTTTATTTAACTTTTTTTTTTTTTTTTCAGATATGGTTGGTTTTAATGCGGAGATTATCGTCGATAAATAAAGTTAGTAGTGTCGCATTTGTAATGGGTCCAATGTTGAGAAGTCAAGTAAGGTTTTTTGTTGGATTTGTGCTGCTTTAACTATGCAGAAGTTAATTGATGAGCAATTTTGTTTATCGTAATCTTAATGCAGGCTCCTCTTATGTACATTGAATTGTTGAACTATGTTGTTAAAGAATTTATGAGACTTTAGTTGGGCAAAATGGCATGCTTCATGGAGTATTATCGATATTGATTTTTGGACATGTCTTTACTTAGGATTTTGACTGATTTTCATCCATTCATTTTGTGGTTTTGCTGTGCCAAAAGAATCATGGGGAAAGGTTGCAAGTTCACACTATGGAATAGATGAAAGTTTGAAACCTTGTTGGCACTTTTGGTTTTTCATTTCCTTAGTATATTTTGCTTAATCATTTTCATTTGACTCAGCTGATAAGGCATATGGCATATGGCAAATGTGACGATTTAAGCTTTAATGCACATATATTGACATATGTGGGCACAATAATTATAGTTAATCAAGCATCTCTTTTCCTCTTTGGAAACTTCTTATTGGTTTTGATTATATATGTCCAAATTATTGGCAGTTGGCATTGGTATGTACTATGTTTGCTAAGATGTGGCAAGTTATCGTAGAGTATGTGCGTACATTATAGTTCAAATCTAAAAATGAAAAAAAAAAAAAAAGAACCCGTATAACCCTGACCGACCTTAACCCGTGATAAGTAGGTTCCAGGTTCTTGATTCAAACAGGTAGATTCTAGGTTCCAAAACATGAGGAACCTATATTCGATGGTAGATTCCAAGTTCTAGACGTAACCGAATTGGAACTTAAAACCGCTTGTCCCTAGGTAATACTGAATTTTTCTTATGTACTTTTTAGAAAAAGGGTAAATGACACAAATGTTTTTTGAACTTTGGCCCCATGTGTAATGTGATTCTAAATTTCAAATTCGTTCAATATAATTCTTGAGCTTTAGCATAATGTTTAATGAACCTTTAATTTGTATAACATGATCCTTGGACTTTTGGTAATGTTCAATTTAATCTTTAAGTTATATGAAAATGTTTAATGTTATCCTTAAACTTGAATTATAGGAAAGACAATATTAAACATTTTTATACATTCCAAAGACCACATTGAATAAATTCAAAATTCAGAGATGATTTTGCATATTGGGTTAAAATTTAAGGACCACATTACACATTTAGCCATAATTCAGGACTATTTGTGTCATCAATCCTGTAGAAAATGCCGATATATACCCATCCATATCCCCAATTATTTATCTTCCTTCTCGTTTATTATCCATGGTGCGTCGGACCTCCTAACAGGACGGATTATCTCCGCAATTTCACGAGAATCACAAGGGCCACCATCAAATCTATCACGCTATGCTGGACTGCGGAAAGCCCATACTGCAATTTCCAATTTTGGATTTTCGCCTATTTAAGTTTGGTCCGACCCACCGAAGAAGAAAATGAAATAAGCCCATAGTCATTTTCTTTTAACCTAGTTTTATATCGGTGTGGCCTCAATATTTCGACCCACTTCTGAATTGCAGAACTCGCAATCGGCCTCAATGTTTATCTAGTGGTCAATCGTGTTAAAACTATTCTTGATTGGAATCTTTAATATAAAAGGTATTATTAAATTACAACAATTATGAGATAAAATTAATTAGTTGGCAGAAGTTAAAACAAATAAATTAGCAGACATAGCATCGTGACCGAGATTTTTGTATAATTTACAAATACATCTACAGTAAAGATAAAATTACTTTTTAACATAAAAGAGTAACGACTACAATAAATAAACAGTGAAGAGAAAGGGAAGAGGAAGATGAGTGATTTACAACCATCTTTTAATAAATCATTTTTGATACATTTTTTTTATTTAACATCGTCCTACAGAAATTAAAAAAAAAAGATAGTACTTTCTTACACGCACTTTAATTATTATCAACATTTTAAAAATATATCTGTATATAAATTTGTCATAATAAAGTCTCTTCTAATTGTTGCCTCTAAGTGTACCATTTAGGATCGTTGATTATTAGAATTGGACTCTCCGATTGCAAGAAAAGGTTTCGTTGATTTCTTCACAGAAGTAGGAAAGCATATACGAACTTGTTTGTTGCAACTCATCCTTCTCCTCTCTCTTCATTAGTTTAATAGTTTTTTTTTTTTGTGAACATTAGTTTACTAGTTAAAATGTAACTATTTTGTATTTAGGAAATATTTTTATTTGATTATAACACCAGAAATAAAAATTAATCTTGTATTAGTTAGCAGACAAAAGGTTTTATATGTCATTTGCATGCATCACAGAGACAGTATAATATTTTTTTTTTTTTTGGTAAAGGAGACAGTATAATATTTAATCTTTATTTATACTGACTAATTCCTTTGTACTTTAATAATATTGTTTGTGTCTACCTTTTATGAATCATGATACGTTGAAGTAATATTGTAGTTATGTCAAAAGGGTCTATGCTCCATTTTTAATTATTTTTTTGCACGATAATATTTTAACATTGTAGTTATGTCAAAAAGGCCTACGCTCCATTTTTAATTATATTTTTGCACGATAATTCGTGGGATTGCGTGAGTAAACTTCTAGTGCAGTTAGTAAAATCCAATAAAAGATTGGACACACTAGCAAGTCCGATAAAGGGACACGAATTTAATTAGAAACATCATCATCCGAGAAAATTGACCTGGAAAGGCATCGGTGAATTAAGAGCGAATGAGACATTTAAAGAAAGGTGAAAGGTATCTTCTTGTACATGTCTGTTCTATGCGGACATTCAATAATCTTCCTCTATCAAGATACAAAAATAAAAAATAAATAAATAAAATAAAGAAAATAAAGTTAAGTAATCTTTACTAAACTCACAAATAAAATTTTAAAAAAAATGCTCTTATATGCGGTAAATGACAAAAGGGGCCAAGAAATATGATTCACCAGCAATTAATTATCAAGTGATGGTTATCATATCATAGTACACAGAAATCATCTAAAACCCTTAGCTATTACTTATTGGTTCATTCGTCTCCCAGACAATGCCTAGTCTCAAATGTTTGGACCACCTCTGCTCTAAGGAGCTGAATCAAGCAAAAGTCACCAAGAAAAGAGCACTCCAAAGCCTAAACACATTTCGTTTACGGAACATCGAATTTTGAAGCGAAAATGACATAAATGTTCTTTAAACTTTGATCTAATATGTAATGTGATATCTAAAATTTTAATTTATTTAATGTGATCTTGAAGTTTAGCCCACTTTATGGTCCATAAATTTTAAATTTGTTCAATATAATACGTAAACTTATAGTATATGTTCAATTTAGTCCTTAGGTTATATGAAAATGTTCAATATTGTCTTTCTATTAATTCAAATTCAAAAACAATATTAAAAATTTTCATATAGTTCAAAGACTAGATTAAATATAAACAAAAAATTTAGAGAACACATTGAACAAATTAAAAGTTCAAGAATGATATTGCACACTGAAATAAAGTTTAGGAACCAAATTGAACAAATTACAAGTTTAGGGATTACATTACACATTAGGTCAAAGTTTAGAGACCATTTGTATTATTATCCTAATATATATACAATATAATAAACGTTCAATTCAACTTTGAAATGTTGTTAGGTAACAAAAAAAAAAAGTTTCTAATGCATTATATTCATTATCAATATTTCGAAAATTGAATAATTGCTTATTAGTACTTCAAGACACTCGTTGATATGACTAATTAATTAGTGAAACTCCGTGTTAATTGATTACACTAAACACTTATGATGAATGTTTTTGCTTTCACATTGACGATACACTCGTGACTTCATTGCCCTTAACTCTCCAAATTTTCAAAATCCTATCCATTGATTTTGGCATTTATATACGGAGTCATCCCAACTTCTGTTGTGGTGACTATTCCCTTCTTGGTTGGAAAATACTCGTAACGTCGAACACTGTATTTATCAAAATGTCGATCACAACCAAGAGGGAAAAAAGTGAAAAAGCTACACTTAAAACGAAAATGAAGCAGCAGAAAAGAAAAAACTACCAGCCCCAAAAAAGGTTATAAATCATTCCATACCGATTCTATTAATGTTAGAATGCTGCTAAGGAGGTGAATATTCTGTTATTGAATAATAAATCTGCCACAGAATCTTTTGAATGCCCTTGGGACATTTTTCTAGGATGCTTTCCTACGTTCTCAATGTCTTATTATAGATTCATTTGGTGCCCTCCCGTCCGGAGCCTATTCTGTTTTCTTTTGCCTTCTTGTTTGTTTTTCAGCTTTTTGGGCCAGAACCCTTTTTGTTAATAGCATATGCGTTACATTAAAAAAAATGAGAAAATAATAATATAATGTGGAGACATAATAGATGCATAGTATAGCAAAGGTGACTAATCACAACAGCAACAATAATGCTGTAATATATATCTCTTTCGCATGATTGTTATTAACGAAACACGGCCGAATCAATCCAACAAAACGAGTCTAGACAAGGCAAAGCAACTTCGGTTTGATTTCAATTCCATTTGCCAAGACTCCCCTCTGCCCATTGGAAATAATAAAGCTGTGTACAAGCAGCCCATTGATCATCAGGAAGAAGACAATCACCATCCCAATATGCTTGCAGTCATGTCTCTCCTAGGATTAGCGTCTGGCTTAACGAATTAAGACAAAACGCCCTGTTCAAATAAGTCCAAGGATCCCAACAGTTAAAGAGACAAATGGCTCCACGGACTATCATTACAACTCCAACAAAAACGCTCTCGAAACTAGAGGTGGCAAAATGGATCTTTAGACTCGTATATGACCCATTTAAATCATAAATGGGTCATATATGAGTCATTTATTTTTTTAAAAAAACTAGTTAAATGAGTTTAACAATTGAAGACTTAAGATATATGGGTCTTAAATGGGTTAGACTTAAAATCCATTTTCATCTAAAGCCTTACAATCTCTCTCTTCACTCTTTAACTTTACAAAAAAAAAAAAAATCGATAAAAATCAAAATTATAATTATTTTTTATATTTCAATTTTCTTTTTTTTTTTCCTTCTTTCTCTTTCCTTAGCCGATGGCCGACACGGCGACGGCCGACAACCAGCCAAAGGAGGCTCGAGTCTTGAGTTCACCAACGTCGGGCAAGCTCAAGCTTGCCGAATTTGGTGAGGGGTGAGCTTGAGCTCACCCGACATCGGTGAGGCTCGAGCCTCACCGATCTAGCGAGACTTGAGCTCGCGGCATCGGCGATGTGATGAGCCTCGAGCTTGTAGGCGTTGGATGAGCTCGAGCTCACCGGATTTGGTGAGGGGTGAGCTCGTGGTTGCCGGGGTCGGGTGAGGCTCGAGCCTTGCCGATCTCGGGGTGAGGTAGAGGCCTCACCGACGTCTAGCGAGGGCAAGCTCGAGCTCACCGGTGTTGGCAAGGGGTGAGCTCGTCAAGGCGTCAGCAAGCCTCGGCAAGCTCGAGGCTTGGGTGTGGCCGATCGCCGGCCATTGTCGTACGACGATTGGTTGAGGAAGAAGAAATACAAAAAATAAAAAAGAAAAAAGAAAATTAACAATTATATTTTAAAAAAATAAAATTCGCTTTTTAAAAAATAATTTTTTAAAAAATAATTATAAGAATTATCCATTAAATTTGTGTTGCATGAAAGTATTTGAGCAATATCATTTTAAAAAAATCATAAGAAATAAGTTTTCTTAGATTTAGTTAAATGGGTTGGGCATGGGTCAAAAATTTTACACTATAATAAATGAGTCATGAATTGGTTAAAATATGTGGATTTGGGTCGGACCATTTATGATCTGACCCAAACTCGACTCGACCCGATCCGATCCACCTGTTTAACGGGTCTACTCGAAACACAGCATTCAATGGGCATATTTTGTTGAACATATTCTCCCTCAAATAGGACGTATAGTCGATTGCATCGACTTTGTCCACTTCGTGAAGGTTGAGAAAACTTTCGCAATTTGCAAGCTGAAAAAAAAAATCTTTCCACGACAATTACGTGTTGATTAGGATAAATTATTGAGCGAAGTTCGCAATCCGTGGCTCTATTTGAGACGCTTGAAAGCGAAATTTACCTCCGGAAAATCTAGGGATATTCGTTTTGACTTCAAAAATGCGACAAGTATTGCTTCGGACGTAATTTGAGTTACGACGGGTTAACATTTTGCTCTTGGCTTCTGCTGATGACGCTGACGTTCTGCAATGTCCGCGGGGAAACCCTAGCTTCATTGTCGTGTTCTTTTCCCTTTGATCTTTTTTTTTTGTCATTTAATAGGGAGTGAGTTTCCTTGGGTGGGTTGGGTTTAACTTTGGAAATGAACTTTGGATGTAATGGAAATACTAAAAGTCAAAATCCTTTGGGAAAGTGCAAACTACATTTAATAAAAACTCCTTTGCAAAGCAACTTTAGATTTAAGTGGTATTTGGTTTAAAAAAAAAAAATTGCAAGGACTTGGCTGCAATTTTTTTTTTTTTGAAAAATCAACTGTTTGCCGCTAGTGAGCTAGATTTAACATTGACAATTGTTGGTGGAGGTCGCACAAACCTAGGTGGCCCTCACTGAGGTTGTGTGACCTTGACAATCGTTGTCTAGGGTTGTGCGACCCTAGGTGGCCCTTGCCGGTTTGGGTGACTATAGGCAGCCAGGCTTGGGGTTGCGGCAAGCCTAGGCGTGGCCACCGGGTAACGCATTGGCAGTGCCGACACGGTGTCACGCATTGGCAGTGCCGACAAACAGCCACAAATCCTAGAGGTAGTGAGGGCAAGATGGCAAAGAAAATATCTAGAAATAGCATTCCACTCAAGATTAGTCCCTACTTGCTAAACATCTTATCATTTTCTCAAGAGGTTTTGGAGGTCGAAGGATCATCCAAAAAAAACTAAACTAAATGCAAATGATATTTTGAAAAAAGAAAAAAAGAACATCGGCGATTCTTTTATACTTTATGTTAGATGCATACGACAAGCTTTCTTATAATCTCTGCGCATAATATGGAACTTCATGTTAGGATGACAAAATCTGGCCCCATGAAGGTGCGCTAGTGACCTCTGATAAGTTTTTTTCTTTTTAAAATTATCTAGGATCATTGACCAGGAGGCTATACTGCCTGGAAGCTCTGGAAACATTCTAACCGAAAACCCCCACAAATCAATTAAGATCAAGCCTTTTCCCTGCCTAGGTAACCTCGATTTAGAGTAGTTCATGGCTTTCACCACTATGCACAATCTTTAGATTTTAGAACGTCGCCATTGCGTTGGAATAATAGAGGTCATATTCTAAGCGTAGTAAAGATTTGCAGAGGTGAAAAGTAAAAATAGGAATAGTACCTCGCCAAGTTTAGAAGAGCCTTCCTGATTTAAGTCATGTTTTGTTTGAAATCGTTAATATATCAAAGAAAATCATACAAGGGCCCTAGTGCCCCTGGAACTTGGAACTTCTAGCATTTGTTATAGAAGGAATCGAACATGATTTCGAAGACGTCGCCAACTCCTCCTCCTCCTCCTCCTCCTCCTCCTCCTCCTCCTCCTCCTCCTCCTCCTCCTCCTCCTCATCATCATCATCATCATCATCATCATCATCATCATCATCATCATCATCATCATCATCTTTATCTTCATCTTTTTGTACAAGTTCATTTTGTTTTACGTAATGTAATTCATCCCATTGAATCTCTGAATATATCCACTCCCTAATGAAGCTAATTAACTTCGAGTCACTCACCAACTCCTCTACCTAAAGATTTGATTTTTTTCCCCTAAAAAAAAGAGCATTAGGGTCTCATCATTGAGTCAGCAAGGTTAAATCTTGGCCAAACAGTTCAACCATATCATCATCGCCATCATCGAATTTTATTAATCTTACCTAGGACAAAAGCTCGAGAGAGAGTTCAGCGGGAGTTTGAGAAGTGAATAGGGATTGAGTCCCAAAGTGCATCATTTAGGGGTTGGACAAATCTCCAGAAAACCATGAACTATTTTGTACTCTTCTGGAATTTTTGAATTTTAATTGAAAGCACCCTTTTGAATTAAGAAAAAGGAAATGAAATAAAATCAATTCACTGCTTTGTTGACCTGGACCTTCTAGTAAACATCTCTGGAATTTCTTGGCCATCTCCATCCCCGTTGAAACTAAGCAAATTGCGAAATGTACGTCCCAATGACCAATTACCCAAGTGGCAAAGGTCATACGTGAGGAATGGCATCAGCATATCAGCATTTCCCATCACAATTCACATTCTTAATCATGGGATCGGACACCTAAATTAAATTAAGGAAAGTGTTGCCTTGTTGTGGGAAATCCTAATTTTGTCCGCCATATCCGAACCATTTGATTTTGTATTTTGTGGGAATCAAGGACGGCATGAAGAGACCGGAGCAATTACTAGGGTCTTGATTTTTCGGACAATTTCTTAGTAGTGTTCGTCACTGACGTGACTGCTTAGAGATGAATGGGACGAATTTAATGTTGTTTTATGAGCAGATTTCACTATGGAAGTTGGGTTTCATGATATCGCTTCCCTCATTTTTAAGAATCTTTTTTAGAATAAATAACGTTGCTTGCCACTCCCACGATAATATATAGTCAAAAGAGTACTCAATCATGCTTTGTCAATGAATCTTGTTTTCCTTCTTACGTTTATATTTTGGCGACCGGGTAACAATCTAAATTAGCATTTGGGCATCAGATTAAACCTAACTCTCCATCCAATCGGTGCCATTACAAGAAAACTCGTTATCTCACCCTAGAAGAGTACGTGCCTCAGACAAGAATCGAACTCGAGAAGGTGAGATCTCGTATCTTTTACTTGGAAGTACCTTCTAAATTAGATTGAAACTAAGATATCTTGGGAAAATTCGACTGCAAGAGGTTGAAGTTAAAGCGGGTAGATAGAAGCAACTTGTATTAGTAGAAAAGGCAGGGGCAAAAAGCATCTGAAAATCGTATAATTTTGAGTGGACAAATTTGTCATCCCATGACTTCCGTTCACTATGTGGACGCACAAATGAAATTAGACAAAATCAATTTGAAAAGAAAGGGGGAGCTATATGTGGCAGACAAAGTGGACCCAAAAGGGTACCATAAGCTATTTAGTGGCCCTAAAAAAATGATAAATAACAAAATAAATAGAATATTTTTTAAAGTGGGAATTTAGAATTGATTAGAGACTCCACTTTCCAAAAGGGGTATGGGACTAAGAAGTTTGGGTGGACTAAATAAAGCTCATCATGAAAAGCATTCTCTCGATGGAGAACGTCACTATTGCCTTGGAACAGCAATGGACGGACCAAGGATTGTGTCTCCTCCACTTTGAATGGCTAAATTGGCCGTGCCAATGTATTTAGGTTTGCTTTCGGGCCTTTGCTTTGATAATTTCTTTGAGGATGTATGTACATAACAACAAAAGTGTTTTCGACTGTATTTCATATAGAGTAGTGTTAAGTGCTTGATGTAATTTAGAACTCCTTGTGGAATGGTTATATGAATAAAGATTCAAATAACATAAGCCTAAAAGAAGATCTACTACATAGTATGTTGCAATTGATTTTCAAATCCACGGAGACATGCGCGTGTGTGTATAGTGTTACAGCATTATTAACATAAATCATTATATAAAATACCTTATCAATCTTTAGACTTTAAGTGAATGTACCTAGAATAGCTTCTCTCTTGAGATAGAAAAAAAAAGGTTTGTACGTTGATTTTTCTCTATTAGACTATTCAAAATTTTGCTAGTTCAGGGTTGGACACTTTTAAAGCATCCTGGTTGTATCGTACATCATTACAACGTGTCGTGATAATTAAGTACATTTTACGATGAATCACTATAGCCAAGTTTAAGAGTCGTAAAAAAGAAGTTAATACCATCCGCTAATTTGCCTTAGAAATTTTTGTCTAGGGTTTGCTTTCTGTGTGGTTTTCCAGCAAAACAGTCCATTAAAAATACGGCCGCTAAAGTATGATCTAGAGACTGACAACCGTAGAGTACTTCTAAATAAAGAGATCGCAAGGACATGCTCGTATTAAGATTCACAATGTGTTCTGAAAATTAATGGGTTGATTCCGGACTAGTGAAGACAGCTAGTATTTCGCTTTTTTTCATTCGATTCAATAACTTGCAGGGATTGCTGAGAAATGTAGAGAACAGGATCGTCCTAATTCTGTTATCCACCTTTAAATCTCGCAACCTCCTATTCTCGCTCAAGAAACTTGGTGGAGGCAGAGCGATTGCCAAGAACTGGTCTAGACCTAATGACGAGGACTTTGAGGTCTGATGATCCCTCCATCAGCTTTCCCATGCTTCATCTTGCACCAACTTGATACCATTTGAAGAGGGATCCAGAACGTGAGGAACTTGCCAAGGAGGGAAAAGATTCTCAACCAGCCATTAAACTATAGTTTTCCGTCTTTGCTTTGTTAATGTTATCTCTATGCATTGTCTCTATCTTCACAGGAAACATTATTTTGTGTAGTTACATTATGCAACGTTAATCATAGCGCAAATGGAGTGGGCGGTTTTAATGGACATCTTGAAAAGAACTCGGAAACCCCTATTCCATTGCAGGCTTGCAGCTTATGTTCTTGCTTTCTAATCTCAACTCAACTCGCATAGGAAATGATGATGACTAGTTAGCGGCAGTTCTCCAGAGAGTTGGAAAAATCCAAGGGAAAGAGACAGGTTACGAGAGCGAAGAGGTCATACTGATCCCGAAAGAAATTTGTCTTCTACACGGAAAAATTAGGAAGAAGTGGTGAAAATGTTGAGCTACAAAAAAGATCGTCCCTAAATGATACGTTTCTCTTAACACATCTGCATCCAACTGCTGGGCGATTTGGAATGAACAAGTGGCCCAAGAGACCGACCATTAATCAAGTGAATTTCTCTGCATAATCCTGACGTTGTCATGTTAACAGGCCTCATGGTCTAGCTAAATGCCCCTTATCCTGCCTTGCCAGATAGGAATTTTCACGTCATTGTCGTTGGATTTATACTTAACTCGAGCTAGTGTGTCGAAAGATTCGTTCAATGAGGACAGGCAGGGTCATCACACAGACAGACAAGCCAGCTTATCCAACCATTGGTCATTCAGCTACAGCACTTGGATTCATTTTCCTCATCTGTTCTAATCTACTGCTTTCATATCATCTTTGCTCACAGCAGTGGAAAGGCTTTAAACGAAAGACTGATTCCTTTTAACGTTTCTCTTTTTGAAATCACAAAATACTTCTATGAGCATTTTTGTGCAAAATCCACCGTTGATTTTCTTATTTATTGGTAAACTCCATCTACGAAAATTTTCAGTGGAGTATGCTGAATTGGTTGCAGGCAGTTCAAATACAAAAGCTCTAAAACTCACCAATAGCCAACTGAGAAACCTCTGTTGGACTAAATTGATAAATCGTCAAATAATGTAGGATTAAATTGGCATAACTGAAGAATTTATGACTAAATTAATTGTCATATATAGATTCAGGATTTCTTGAACAATTTTCTCGTTTTAAATATATGAGCCCTAGTATCACGTGTTAAGTCTTCTGAATTGTTCTGATGGCTAAAGCTTTTTAGAATAAACAACCACACATTCAATTATACAGCATCAGAGTTCATAGTTTAAATGTGAAAATAGTCCTTCTCAGTGTAGCTCTTCGCACCTTAACACAAAAAAGATTGGAATTATTCTATATCATATTTTCGATCTAAATCCATGAAAGGCCCTTCTAATACTTCATTTAGAAGGGATTTGGATAATCAATCAAAAGGAAAAACTTAGATACGCATGTCAGATTCGATTTTTGATACCTTCCATTCGATCCAAGGCACCAAGTAACACTTGATATATAAAACCCGAAAGAAATGTTTTATTTTAATATTTCAAGGCCCCCAAGAGGAGGTAAAACAAACCATTTTCTTTGATTGACGTCCCAGTGGAGAGAGGTAATTGCACTAGCTAGCTAGTTTATAATTAGAAGGGCAATGGCACAAACCCAGAAGTACTGAATTAATATGTATATAAATATAAAAGTTCCCCACAGTGGAGGGATGTAGTTGCGCTAGCTGGCTAGTTTGCATATATATTACATCCTGAAATCATAATTGGTAACTCCTTGTCCTCTGGTGGAATGGTAATCCACCAATCAAGATTCCATATGTAGTTCCTCACCCACCCACATACACAATATATATGTCTCAGCACTCACTTCTCTTCAATAAGCCATTCGATAATCTCTCTCTCTCTCTCTCTCTCTCTCCCCCCAACCGTCAACTCCTTTTGCTCTTTGTTTGTTCTACTATGGCTTCCATAAGCTTCTTAGCCAGTCCAAACTACGTTTCGCACTCTATCAAGGCATCTTCCAAAAGCTTTGATCATTTGAAAGACGGGTTCTCCTTTGGAAATAAGAACTTCCCGGGAGGAACTCATGGGGCGACCCTCAAGAACTCACCATCGCGAACGTCACTAGCCAGGCCTCGGTCATCTTTCGGCCATCGCTGGGAAAAGAAGTTGTCAGCCAGCCAAATCACGTCGCCTGGATGAGCGTCCGGCAACACCGGTGGGAGGGCGAGCTGGTCGTCAAAGGAGAGATACCTCTCTGGCTGGTTAGTCTGTTTTTTATTTTCTTATTTATTTGGTGGTCTCTCGGTCATGTTTGCGCATGCATGTGACCAGAGTCATATCTTTTCACGTCCATTCTGCTTGTTCTCATGTCGCCATATGCAGCAAAAGGGAAGAAAAAAAGGAACTTATTTTGTTGGTTTAAAGTCTAGCCAAAGATGAGAGAGCAGCTTTTTTCAAATTTCTTATGTTTCAAGCCGATAACGATAAATTAAATAGTGGGACGCCCTCCATCATGATTAAATATTAACCTCACCCATTTAAGTCAGTCATATAATACTAAGTACAAATACATATGCCGCGTTTTCTGTTCATGTTGCGCTACCCAAATTACTGTAATTATACACTTCATTAGTAAACTATGCTGTTCAAGTTATTGAAGATTACTAGAAGAGAGAGGTTTACCGAAGCATAAAAGATTTGTATTTTCAGACGTTATAGATTCAATAATATCTTCGACAGTGTGGGAGAACAGAAGCCAGAAACTTACATAGCAAAAAACAAAAAATAAATATATATTATTATTATTGAAAAAGTCGCAAATTACTAATTTCGGGGTATGTCTCGACTTCCTCTAGATACCTTACAAACATAATCTTCGGAGGTGCGACATATTAAAGTTAAGATCAGGTGAAGAATATATTCCTTGGCCCAATTTCTCATTCCTCGTTTCTTGCCCTCGTCTGCACTATATTCCTTGTAGTCTTCCAACATCTGAAGATTCCGTATGATCTTACACATCTTTGGGAAATTCTTCTCCTCAGCTGTTCCACCTTATAAAATAACTAGTATGATACTTAATTTACAGATTTCTTATAAACTGAAATGACTATAATGTTATTGACATTGTAGTATCATGCATACCTGTCGTACCCGACAAATGCGTCGGCATTAGCTCCGGTGTTTTCTATTGGTTAGGGATGTGATTGGTTGATTCAATCATTTGCAGAACGGAATATATCTGAGGAACGGTCCTGGACTATGGCACGTCGGAAACTACAACTTCCGGCACCTCTTCGACGGCCACGCCCACGTTGGTAAAGCTCCAGTTTGAGAACGGGCAGTTAGTCGCCAGCCACCGCCAGATCGAATCCGAAGCGTACAAGGCCGCGATGAAGAGCAATAAGCTATGTTACCGAGAATTCTCCGAGGTTCCTAAGGCAGACAATTTCCTGTCCTATGTCGGCGAACTTGCTAACTTGTTCTCCGGGGCGTCGCTGACTGACAACGCCAACACGGGCGTCATCAGGCTCGGAGACGGACGAGTGGTTTGCCTCACTGAGACGCAAAAGGGGTCAATAATGATCGACCCAACCACGCTTGAGACCTTGGGGAAGTTCGAGTATACCGACTCCTTAGGGGGTTTGATACACTCAGCCCATCCGATCGTGACCGATACCGAGTTCCTTACGCTGCTGCCTGACCTGATCAACCCAGGCTACTTGGTGGTGAGGATGGAGCCAGGATCGAACGAGAGGAAGGTGATCGGGAGGGTGAATTGCCGGGGTGGCCCGGCACCCGGTTGGGTCCACTCATTCCCCGTGACCGAGCACTACGTCGTCGTGCCAGAGATGCCCTTGAGGTACTGCGCGCAAAACCTTCTGAGGGCTGAGCCGACCCCGTTGTACAAGTTCGAGTGGCATCCGGACTCCAAAGGGTTCATGCATATCATGTGCAAAGCCAGTGGAAAAATCGTAAGATTCATTTCGTGTAGGAAAATTTTAAAGAGTGCTCCTAAGGCACTAACAAAGGATCATTATTATGCTTTTGAAAAATATGAATATTTCTACTTGAAATATATAAATTCCGAGAAGTATGTTATTTTCTACTTATAATCAATATACATACCCTCTCTGTATAAGCTTTCCAATATAGATAAGTGAGTGAAAATGATGAATCTGACAAGAACGTCTGCTTTTTTCTCTTGGGTTGCAACCGGAAAAGGTGGCAAGTGTGGAGGTTCCTTTGTACGTGACCTTCCACTTCATCAACGCGTATGAAGAGACGGACGAAGATGGGCGAGTTGTGGCCGTGATTGCGGATTGCTGCGAGCATAACGCGGACACAACCATCCTCGAGAAGCTCAGGCTCCAAAACCTTCGCTCTTTTGCCGGCCAAGATGTACTTCCCGATGCTAGGTGTGTTTTCCGTATATATTGCTTAAGAATCCGCATATACTCATCTTCGTTCAATTTATTGAGATAATGATAATTGCATAGAGACTGAAAAAGCTAGATAAATGGAAGCTGGGAAGTGGAAATTAGTGGTCAATTAGATATGTGATCACTCAGATTTTCCTGGCCAAATTTTACTTGGTCATGTTCACATAATATGTTTCAACGCATAAGAAAATAGAATAGTAGTTCTTCAGAAGAAGGAACCCTCTTTTCTCTAGTATATATGCTATTCTGAATTCACCAATGCAAAGAAGGCAATCATTAGATAGAAGTGAAAAACTAATTTTTCACTAAATCCTCCACGTAAATAATCGTCCGTGTGAGCAACTTTATCTCCTATTAATTTTTTTTTTTCAACTGGACTTACTTGGCTGGCATCTTATATGAGGTCCGACGAAACCCGACGAGTTCCGACTTTTTGTCTTCTTCTTCCATTAGTTAATTACCATTAATTTGAGGCCATCGAAAAATAATTTAGTCTTTGCTAGCATAATTTAACTTCTGTTGTTTCCAAAAATAATACATTTTTTTGTCCCTCTCTGAGACTTGGGTTTCTTCTTCGCAGTCATTTTCGTCCCCCTGACACTCTTGATTTCATAACTCCCGCAAAGACTGGTGTTGTCTCCAAACTTTCTAATTACTACATAGATGGAAATAAGTGAAAATAATTATTAATATATGGATAGTTACACTAAGAGAGAATGGCAGATAAATATTAGCAAATTGTATTATCTTTTAAATGGTATAATGGCAGACAAATCATTAATTAATACGAAAAGTAGTAGAATGGCATCATGACGAGTCTCTTTGCTGATTAAAATCTTCTGTTCCCCTTTCTTGTTTCGATATGATGAGTTTCAATAATGGCCCTTTTTGTTCTTTTGTGTTTGATACTGGCTTTACCTTTTTCCCCCTTCGTTTGGCTCTTTCCGGAGCATATTAATTTATTTAACTTGAAATTTTTTTCGAAAGAAGCAATGTTAAAATGCAGAATCATTTATGTAGTCATAACTATAGAAGTTAAAACCTGATGTTTATTATTTTTGCTTTCTAAATTTGGAAGGGAAAGTAATGAGTATATTCCAAGTTGAACTAGACATTAAAGTTGCAAAAATTGGTAGCTATGTCCATCAAAATGATTGTCTAAAAGCCTGCTCGATGAAAGAAAGGGTATAGAATTATTGCTCATGCATAAGAAAATTATACGGGCCCAGATTTTTTTTTATTGGTAAGATACGGGCCCAGATTTTTTGCTCACTAAAATAACAAATCTCAAATTGCACCATCACCTCCAAAAGACTTCTCAAGCTGAAACCGAGTGGTCTTTTCTTTTTTCAAACTCCCAATTTTCAAAGCCCACCTAATTAACAAAGGAAGAGAGGTATACTAAAGGCCAAGATCCTTCAATCGATTAAATATTTATTTTCTTTTCCACGTAAGCCTCGATGACAACGACAACAACGACTGTGATGATGATAATGGTACATTTGTTTAGGGTCGGGAGGTTCATAATACCATTAGATGGGAGTCCGTATGGGAAGTTGGAGGCAGCATTGGACCCAGATGAACATGGGAGAGGCATGGACATGTGCAGCATCAACCCTGCCTTTTTGGGCAAAAAATACAGATTTGCCTATGCTTGTGGTGCCCAACGCCCTTGCAATTTCCCCAACACCCTTACCAAGGTATAATATCCATGTCCCTCAAGCTAATGCTTTTACAGCGCAATTAAGATGTGGTGCCATACTGGGGAGACATAATTGTTGCATTATTGACTAGCAAGTGGAAGTTGATTTAAAGTGATTTTGTTGATGAGAAGTTGATGAGGTGAGGGGTTTTGGCAGATTGATCTAGTGGAGAAGAAGGCGAAGAATTGGCACGAGGATGGTGCCGTGCCCTCAGAACCATTCTTCGTGGCTAGGCCAGGGGCCACCGAGGAAGATGATGGTAAGAATTAGGAAATTAAATTGAAACATATGCTCCTCATTTAAGGATAAAAAATTTAACATGCGCTTAAATCATATGGCGCAAGAGGTGGCATGGCTATCTCTCTCACACTCTAAATATCTAGTTCACACTTGTATAAAAGAAGGAACATTATTCCATGTAACCCCCAATCCTGGAAAATCATTTTTCTTGAGTAATTGCTTTTCTAGTCCCTCACATTTTTGTTGACTCTCCCATTTTGCAAAATTTTTGCCATAAAAAGTTTTCCATTCTTTTATTTTCCCTCAATTCTCTTTTTGTGAAGCATAGTGAGCTGGGGTTGCTCTTGCAGGTGTGGTGATCTCAATGATTAGTGAGAAAAATGGAGATGGGTATGCATTGCTGCTTGATGGCTCCACTTTTGAGGAGATTGCCAGAGCAAAGTTCCCCTATGGCCTTCCTTATGGTCTCCATGGTTGCTGGGTCCCAAAGAAATAAAGATCTTGCACTGGGGTATTGGTTATTTATTTGAGAAATTGATCAACCTATCGATTTCACTGTTTCACCAAGGTCGATTGTTTGTAGTTTAACCTCTGTGGGTACAATATTGGTGGACAAGTCTCATAGATATAGTGAAGACCAAGGATGTAGTGGCGGTCAGTGCTCTACCTGTTCGTGTATAATTGCTTAGCGGTGAATGAAGTAGAATTCATTCTATGCATGTAAAGCTTAAGACATGTGAAATGAATTTTGCTAGTGCTATGATGATTTTAGTAGCTTCAATGTTGCAATTCCCGCTGATACCAGATGCGAAATTGGATTTATATAGGAAAACTTACCTATAAATTATGAGAGAGATAGAGAGAGAGAGAACTTATCAGTGGTCATTCTTCCCTTCGGGGCTAGACGAGAATTTGAGTGACTAGGTGAAGCAGGGAAGTCTTTTTATCTGGTTCAAGTTTGAATATTTCATCATCATCATCATCATCATCATCATCATCTTCTTCTTCTTCTTCTTCTTCTTCTTCTTCTTCTTCTTCTTCTTTCCGACGAGGATCTCCTATTTAAATAGATTATTTTCGAATTGTGGAACCCCTGACTATCAAACACGTAAGCTAAAACCTATTCGTACTACCTAAACAGACCAGACAAAATGTGGAACCTCATATGAAGGTTTTTGACATATTCTTTGAACACTTGACTCATATTCTTGTCCTCAAAGATTTTATACTCGTGAAAAAAGGGAATATGACGAATATTTACAGATTACTTCCCAAGATCCTCCTCAACCTTTGGCCATGTAGAGCCAACTACTAGCATATTGTCTTAGCAAATGTCACCTTCAAGATCTCCTCGCATAAACATATACGGCAGAAGAATTAAGAAAGAGCCCGCTATATTTTTCTTTTCTTTTGTTGACTATGTCGTAACTTGGTTGGTATCGGAGATTTAACTCACATGGGGGATCAAGCAATAAGGCACGAGGCATCTTTGCTAAGGAAGAACCAGATCATCCCTGAAAGAAGCATACAAGATTACAGTTGCATGACAATTGCTGTTATCACTGTTGCTAATGGTCGATTGGATGGCTTGACTATGATGCATGAATGTTAGAAATAGTTCTAGATCCGCAAAAGTCTCCATTTTATTGCTAAGAATCTTGAGGATGTGATGAGAAAATGCAGATTTCATCTCCTCTAGTCCATGGAAACCAAAACCAGCGTAGTCTCATTCAGGAAAAAATCGGACATGAGTTCGATGTTGGAGTCCATCAACCAAAATGTCTACGTGCGTCGAAACCCAACAATAGTCAAGTCTTAATATTTGACTCGAACTGGTGCTACATAAAGAAAGTAACAAAGTAATTGACAGAATAACTTACAACAAACCGAGGCACGGTTTCATTTGGAAAAGTTCCTGCTTTTAAGAGGAAGTAGACCATAAGAGGTCGGTCTAGTGGTCACGGCGGGGACGATGGAGTGTGAGATTTAGGAAGTGCTGATTCGACCATGCTTCAGATTCATCAATCCAGAGACCTCTTAGCTAATTATCCTCTTCACTGATCCATAGCCACAACCATTAAGATGAAAAATTTGGTGCTAACATCAATCTGATTATATTCAACAAGAAGAAAAAGGAAAAAGAGAGAAGATTCTTCTGGCTGACGTCCATGTCACAGTACATCCGAATTTGATCATATCTGGGACGATTTTGACATGCTCTAGAAAGCAAGAAAAAAAAAAAAAAAAAAAAGTCAACACGGATCTTACAATAACAAGCTCGAAGCAAGAAAAAGAATGTAAAATATCCGTTTTAGTTTTCTCCTCTGACCAACCTCCTAACTCCATAAGTAAATGCATGTATATATAGAAAATAAAAAAGTAAAGCATCCTCTAATCAAGTCCAATGGGGTAAACATGCTCAAACTTGAGACGTGATATAACAAAACGAAAAAGTAATTGACAGAGCAACTTTCGAAAAAAATCTAGTCACTTAATAAACTATACAGAGTGTGTGGCAAATTTCCATTAGTATGTATTTAATCAAGTAGCTTGAGGAAGCACGGATTCATCACAAAAATTGGAACAAGTCACATGATACACATTCTTTCCGACAAGAAAAAAGATGGCATACATGCTTAATTAATTGTTTTTAAATTGGACAAAAGGACACATGGAGTATCAAAACTATGACGAAAGAATACTTAAGTGCCAAAATTAAGAAAGTGACATTTAAGTATAAAAAAATTCAGAGCAAAATAGATTAGTTAAGTGTCAATGGCGAGAAAATTCGGTCAAAACATTGACGTGGCGATTTTCCAGTGAACCTAGTGGAAAATGAATTTGCACGCTGATATGACTAGACAGTGCTAGAATGAAATCATTTGATGACGTGATAAATAATTAATATAAAAATTAATTAAATTAATTTTAAAATTAATTTTAGAAAAATAAAAGAAAGGGAGGAGGAAGATGAAAAGCCATCGCCGCCGCCCTATCGTTGTTGGAAAGGCGGGGGGAGGGTCGGTTGAGGTCGCCGAGCCTTAGTTGGTGGCCCGGCAAGGGCCGACGACTCTCACTAGATTTGAGGAGGGCCGCGACCCTCACCTCAAATCTGGACGATGGCTACAGTGCCCTCACCGTCATCACCTGTTCATCTTCCTCCTCCGTCTCTCTCTCTCTCTCTCTCTCTCTCTCTCTCTCTCTCTCTAAATTTTGGTTTTTAATTAAATTAAATTAATTTTTATATTAAAATTCAAATTGTGTCAAACTAACATCGTTTTTGTGTTTATTTGCTTAGTCAACCTTCCGCCAAGTTATGTAAGCGAGAAAAATTAATAAAAAAGTTGTTACGTAGAATTTCGACGGGTTAATTGAATATGGCACTCAAGTGTCCAATTTTTCAAAAAAGTGACACTCAAGTGTCACTTTAAGTAATTTTTGACACTTAAGCAACTAATTATGTCAAGTTTTGGCACTTGAGGTGTTTTTTTGCCTTTTAAATTGATTTTGGGCGTTTGAATAGTTTTGTCCTTAGGTGCAGATTCACGAGTTTTTATTGAGCTACGTAACCATTAAAAGATGTTCTCCCGTTCTACATGTGTGCTTCAAAATCATATCCTATTTGGATTCATGTGCCATTAAAAATCGTAGAGGTGAAAGGACATTTTCACATGATAATGCATGTTCGGACTTCACCACATGCTAAACATAATATATATTTTTAGGTAGCTGAATCTCTCCTTTCTGACATAGACATCACCAGTACCCGACGAAAAAGAACCTGCCTCTGCGAATTCTTATGCTAATGAAGCTAAAAAATCTGATTAGCAGGAAATTAAGTATTATCCAATCATTCACGATCGTGACTAACTAATCAGGTCCACTACACCATTGCCATAATGCAAACTATGTAATCTGTGTTAAAAATAATTGGAATAGTTATTTAGGATATTTCTTCCTATATTTTAGATAACTATGATATTTCTTTTGATTTTCTGTATCTTTCAAGATTGTACGAATATTTTCTTTTGACTGTACATATCTTGATTATAATATGTTACCCTGGATAGTCATCTTATTAAGTTTATAAATAGGCTATGTATACTTCATTATAGTACACAAAATTGCACAGAAAGTTCAATAATTCTCTCTTCCATATTCTTATTATTAACTTGGTATCAAAGTTAGTCCATCTTGAAGTGCATATGGTGCACTCGCACTAGTGCACACCCAATTGCACATCCAGGGCTAAGTTTTGCTTTTGTCAATTTTTTATTTTTATTTTGCATCTTGTCATCTTTCTTTCCAATAAGTCTTGATATCCTCCGGTGTATTGCTGTCTCATAGTCTGTGGAGCCCTTTCATCTGAGAAAGCATCATCGAGTTGTTGGCTTCATCAATAAAGCAAGCCACATTGTTGTTTTCTTCGATTCTCAGCTTGGTTATTATGACAACAAATGCAAAGGCGACGGCATTCAGTGATTGTTTTAAAAGCAAGGCTAGCCGCATTTGTTGCATTTGTCTAGTTACTCTTTCGTTTAGCAAAGCCAAGTGCCAACCATATCGGTCGCTTGCTGTTTTTCCTTTGTTTTTCCTTTGATTCATGATCTTCACTTGTTTATATCGAAAAACCACCACTAGACTCACCATTCGCAGACGAACAAGATCTTGAAATCTCGTCAACAACAGTCTAGGCATCTTTTTATTTATTTTTTTATCCAAAATCAAGCTAACTTAATTACATTGAGTTTGAAAGGATGTCATAGATATTTAGAAAAAAATTCTAGGATATTTTCCTATATTAGAATTAATTAGGATATTCTCTTGATTTTTTTGTATCTTTTAAGATTGACCAAATATGCCCCCTAATAATTCTTAACTATCCATAGAAAGGAATATTGATCTCGAATTACTAACGTCTTAAATTAGGTAATATGGAAGCTAAAATCTAATCGGGCAACCTAAATAAACCAAACAAAAACATAAAGAAACCTCATTGTGAAACCATAGCCATGAGGAGCCAACTCCTAGCATGTTATCCAAGCACTCACAGTGCTACCCTTCTCCTTCATTGCCTCAAGGCCGTCTCCATCTGCCAATCTCTCTCTCTCTCTCTCTCTCTCTCTCTCTCTCTCTCTCAATTCGCCGCTACTGTATGCCTCAGGTCATCACCTTTTATATTTAGTACTTCTAGGTAGGGCTGGGCATTGGTCAAGGGTCAACCTTGGACCAACCTTGGACCGGCCTAACCTGTTGGTCTTGGTCTTGGTTCCCAAGGAAACAAGAGTTGGCCCTTGGTCCTAGGAATTCTTGGACAAGTTTGTGTGGGTGATCAGTCCTTGGTCCCGAAAGTTATGGGTCGATTTAATCCGGACTAACCATGAATATATATATATATATATATATATATATATATATATAGATATAATATTATTTATAATTTTTTTATATAGAGAAAACCTTAAAATAAATGACGTCAACAACATTAAACAGCCCTTTAGTGAGTAGTTCAAGTAATTTTACATTATTTTTTAATAACTTAGATTTTTAATGTCTTTTATGACGTTAATAGTCATAATTTACAAATGAGAAAAATATTTTTGTAAGGAGTCCTCACGACGCCAAAAATGTATAAACAACTCCTTATGCCATCCTCTTTTAGTATTCGTTCTCTTTTGTTTTTTTTTTGTCCTCTTAGTCTTCAATTTGCCAAAATCGAAAAAAACAACTTCTCCGCTCGCTACTTGACACTCGCCTCGTTCACTTTGGGTCACTTGTGCTACTCACCGCCTGATGCTCGCTTGGCTTGTTGCTCCCCGCTCAACATTCAATGCACATTCTATTCAACTCACCCCACTTAACCCTCACCGCTTTCCTTTCTTAACTAACCTCTCTCATCATCAAACCCATTGGGTTAAAGATGGATCTCTGTTGCCCTTTCAAGAAGTACAAAAACTAAATAAAAAATTATTGGTTAGTCCTAGATTGACCTTGAAACCAAACCGAACCCGTTGGGTTAGTCCGATCCTCAATCGTTTTTTTAAGGAGTACAAAAAATAAAATAAAAAATTATCAATTGGTCCTGGGTTGACCTTAATCGGACCGAACCCATTGGATCGATCGGCCCTTAGTCCAAGCTCAATAGGGTCATCATCGGTTCCAAAAATTGAGGACCAAAGATCAGGCGAGTTGGTTCTAGAGTCAAGGGGTGGACCGCCCAACTGGACCATGCTTACCCTTACTTCTAGGCCTTTGCTATTGCCCTTGTCATCGTAAACTAGCTAGCTAATGTAAATGTCTCCTTATCTTTGTGTTTAACCCATGAGACGATATCGATATTGCGTCCTTTCGTAGTGCATAAAAAGATGCACAGCTTCACGTTGTCTAGTGGGATGCTATTCCATCAATCGAAGATTCCCACATCAATAATGGACATTTATATTGGCTCCTCATGCACCTGTGTTAGGGAAATCTCTTATGATGTTTTGAAGATGGCAAAATAAATCAAAAGTTACTAACGTGTTTACTGATTGAGTAATAGACTATGCGGATGATAGAATGTGTAAAAAATATTATCAAAATCTATACTTAGAAGAACCAGAAGACAAACTCTATGCTAAAGCTGAACTTACTCAGATTATGTTTAGACCTTAAGATTAAATATGTTTAGAAGCAGAATATGTTCAGACTTACATCCATATTGTAAAGTTTATTTCAGACAAAAACACTGGAGACTTTACTTCAAACAAAATATTTTCAGACTTTACATCCGAGCGAGACATAAGTCCAAAACGTGACAGGTCCAAAACGAGGCACAAGTCCAGAACATGACAAGGTCCAAAACATGATACAAGTTCAGAACGTAGCAGATTCATGAGACAATTTGACAGAACGTAACATAAACCCCAAACATATAACGGCTAGTGATCTGGTTTGGATTATATATCAAGATAAATTTGATTGACTCAATCTAATTTATTAACAATTGGATCTTGAAGGCAAGAACTTTCTATATTAAAAAGCTCTACTTATACAAATCAAGATTCTGTTTGTATGGACAACCAAAATCAATTTGGGATTCTACTTTTGTTACTTAACGACTACCAAATCTTCTGGATATAGATCTGTCAAATGGGTAGATTGGAAGACGATCTTCTAGATACTATCCAACTGCTAGCTTGGAAATGGAGGAGTATTTAAGGAAATCAATGACTGATGAGCAAGTAAGAGATGAAGCGTAAAATTTATAATTCTAAAGTTTGAGCGATCTTCAATCATACACTTGTCTTTGGTGAGCTTAAATGCTTGTGATCGTGAAAGAAATACCAAAAGAGTGAGTTAGTAAGATAGTGTGATCTACCATTGACTGTTTGCACTCAAAGTTGTAATATCTTGTTGATCACATAATGGAATCTAGCAAGAAGGTTGTTAGCGTGGAAGAGTGGACGTATGCTTAATCTAAGCTGAACCACTATAAAATTCGTGTGCAACAATCTCTTTTCTTAATTCTTCTTATTTAAGTTTATTGCATAATTACAGGTTATTTCAGAAGTTTGTTCCATCGCATGACAGATTCTAGAACATCTACCAAAATATTTTTGTTTATACAATCAAAATCAATTTTCATGGAATAAAATCTCCTAAAGCGAGGCAAAAACAATACGTTCTAGCCTATGACTATAGTTGCTACGATACCACATATAAGCCTTGAAATCAGCACCCTAAGATCATTATAGCCAGGATCCTAGAACATAATAATGGAGAGAAAGTGACCTGTGCATCTGTTTTGGAGTTCATCATTCTTAATATGGAATGACAATGGCCCCTTAGCTCTAGCCTTCTCCTCCATTGCACTCCTTAACACTAACTTCAATGAGACAACCCCTCACTCTCTCCTTATGTGAGGTTGTATGTGTCATTAGGGTTAAACGAGAGATTTGAGCACTATTTGAAGAGCTTTTAGTCATGGGGCCTCTTATCATTGGTCGGGTTTTACTTGACCCACACTATCCAATCTTATATTAGACATAATAATAATCTTTATATCTTACCTTATTAGATCAATCCCGTAAAATGATAAATTACAATCTCAATTCATTTGGCTCGCATTAGAAAAACTCTTATAGTGACATTAATATCTCTTACTGGAAAAAAAAATGTTCCATTAACACATGTACAATATTCCATCACGCCCCCCCCCCCAAAACCAAAATGTGGAAAATGATTTTTCTGAAAAAATTGCCTTTCTAATGCCACACAATGTGTTGACCTCCTATTTTGCAAACTTTTTCCATAAAAAGAATTTCTCAATTCTCTTTTGTGAAGAAGCGTGTGCTGGGGATGCATTTGCAGGTGTCGTGATCTCAATGATTAGTGAGAAAAATGGCGGCTATGCGTTGCTGCTTGATGGCTCCACTTTTGAGGAGATTGCCAGAGCAAAGTTCCCTTGTGGCCTTCCTTATGGTTTCCATGGTTGCTGGATCCCAAAGAAGTAAAGATCTTCCATGAGGGTATTCGTTAATAAGATAACATCATTGATGAATGGTGATGGTCCGTGTTCTATATGTTCAAGTAGAATTTGCTTAGTAATGACTTCATTTTATGGATGCAAAGCTGGAGATCTATGGAAATGATGCTTGCTAGTATCGATGCAGGTTTGAGTTGTGTATTTTGGTTCAAGACTGAGTTAATATATGTCATGTCCTCTTTATGTCGTGAACCGGACTATGTCAAGTTCAGATAAATCTTTGAAACCCTTGACTCTTGTTCTAAAAGTATAGATTCTTGTGAAAGAAGGAAAGGTGACAAACATTTAAAGATCACTTTCCGAGATCGTCCTCAACCCATGGCCATGAAGAGCCAACTGCCAGCATCTTTCTCCGGCAATTTCACCTGCAAGATGTCCTCGCATGAAAATTATATTGCAGAAGAATTAAGAAAGACTCCATTATATGGTGACTTACTTGGTGCCGAAGATCTAAATCACATGGAGGATCGAGCATGTAGCACGAAGCATCTTCACTAAGGCTGAAGCAGATCGTCTTCATTTAAAGATCACTTTCCGAGATCTTCTTCAACCCATGGCCATGAAGAGCCAACCGGTAGATTCTTGTCTCAAGCAAATTTCACCTGCATGATCTCCTCACATGAACATAATATTGCAGAAGAATTAAGAAAGACTCCACTTTATCGCGACTTACTTGGTGCCAAAGACCTAAATCGCATGGAGGATCGAGGATGTAGCACAAAGCGCCTTCACTAAGGCTGAAGCGGATCATCTCCGTGACGACCTTAAACCAACCAAACCAACTCTCTAAACTACACTGACTCTCTCTGTCTCTGTCTCTGTCTCTCTCTCTCCCTCTCTCGCTCGCTCTTGCTCTCTCGTACTGCACAGACAAGAAAGTAAGAGGAGAAGAAACCCATAATGAACCAGAGAAAGGAGCTCAAAACATATTTAAAAAGAAGAAGAAGAAGAAGAAGTAGAAAGTCATGGGGTCAACAAGATGCAGTGGATCTCTCTCAGGCAATACGATTAAAAGGAAAATATAAGCACACGAGGAAAATATAGTTGCATGACAATTCTTGTTATTACTAATACAGATATTCACCATCTGACGCAGAGTTCCACTCTTGGACCATAGCCTCAGATTTGTTCATGAGGGCGAGGGTGAAATCAGCATGGATGGCTTGCCTATGATTCAAGTATATAAGAAATAGTTCTAAACCTGCAAAAAAAACTCCATTTAACGCTGAGAGTCTTGAGGAGGTGACGAGCAACTGCAGATTTCATCTCTTCTAGTCAACGAACACCAACCCGGCATCGTACCATCCAAAGAAAAATCGGGCACGATTTCAAGGTTGGAATACATTAACCAAATAGTCTGCCAGCACGGAACCCAACAGTACGTACATCGTAATATTGTACTCGATCTGCTGCAACATAACAGAAGGAAAGAACTAATCGACAGTAACTAAAAAAATTGAGACACTTTTTCATTTGGATAGTTTCCTGCTTTTAAGAGGAGCCAAGTGGACCCTAAGAGGTCAGTCTATAGTGGCGAGGGACGAGAGAATGGAACGCTAGATTTAGGAAGGGCCCGATTCGACCGCGCTTCAGATTTTTCAATCAAGAGACCTCTTAGCTAATTATAGTCTTAATTAGTCCTTTAGGGTATGTAAAACTTTTCTGGATCACATCGTACTGCATTCATGTTTTATAGAAGAGTTTAATCATGTTTTGTTTTTCGAGCGCGTTCAGATTTAGTGCTCAAGATATCCATGAGTTAAATTTCTTGTTGTTTATACTTTCCACACGGGGACCTATCTTAGGGCTCAATAATGAGGCTTTGCTTAACCTTGCTTAATTTATTCTGAGTTCTCTAATTTTTCGCAAATTATTTACAATTTCTTTAGTGTTAATTTACTACTTACATACCCGCATAATAACTAGGGGTGTGCATGGTCCGGGTGGGCGGTTCCCGACCTAGAACCGGAACTGCCCACTAAGGACCGATTCGAAAAATTAAAATCAGGATCCACCCCGGGAACCGGACAGCGGTCGGTCCGGTTCCGGGTGGATCCATGGAAGCGATCTTGATGCGAAACAATTTTGGTTTTAACATAGAACGTTCGGGTCTATGAGTTGAGAAGGAGGGAAGGGGGGTCTATGGTCAGATTTTCAACATAGAATGGTCGCGAAACAATTTTCTATGGCTGTGGCGGGTGGCGGGTGGCGGGCCTTGGGCGAACAACAGCGGCGGAGGAGCAACGGTGGTGGCGTTAACGCTGCGGGAGGAATCGAAATGGTGATAGGATTGGGAGGAACCGAGGAAGAGACAAAGAGAGAGAGAACTAAAGACGAAGGGAGTGAGGAGATGAGATCTAATGTAGAATTTCTTTTTAGTAATTTTTTTTAACAAAAAGGTTCCGGTCCGGTCCGGGTGGGCGGATCACCTTATGGAACCGGAACGGACCCACCTCCACCGGTTCAAAATTGGAAGGAACCGGACCGGTTCCCTTAAGACTCGTCGGTTCCGGGCGGTTCCGGTCCGGTTCCCAAGCGGTCCGGGCGGTTCACGGGTATTTTGCACACCCCTAATAATAACCATCACATGTTAGTGATTTAGAATTAAATTTAATAAAGATTATTTGCAAAACATATTTTAAATAAAGAAAAAATGTACTGAAATAGCCCAGTCCTCGTATCTATGAATCTCTAGTTCACAAAAATAACAAATACTCCTTTAATTTACATGGGTGTCTAATCAACCCATAACCAATTGTGGCAACTCCAAAATAAATTTGAATTTCATATTTAAATGATTTGGTTAAAATCTCAAGTTGCGATTTATAAGGGCTTGGGAGAGTCTGCTCTAGGCAATAGCACCATCTCTTTGATAAGTAACCATTCATGCCTACATAGTAATCCATAGCTTTCCCTTGGTGGTTCACCTCGAGGATGGTCACAACATAACGCAACAAAATGCAGTTGCCAAGAGAAAGAACCATTCGTGCAATTTATAAGGGCTTGGGTCAAGTGTATGAAGGCGCACACTTAGTTAATAGACTACCCCAAGCCAAAGCTTGGTTTTATGACACAATATGAGAAGATGTGGAATTGTAAGCCGTGGTGAGTCACTTCAGATATTAAAATGCATATGTTAAGCATTCGTACTCGTTGCTTATGAACAAGTTTGATAATAAGGTGGTTCATTATGTTGGAGAAATCTTTTTGAAATGTTTTGAAGCTGACGAAACGTTTCCATCAGTCTAGTCTGAAGGTTTGCAGACTCTGCTATTTAAAGTCTAAAGACCTTCGGACAGGCAGACTCACAACTGAAAGTCTATCCTCATTGACAGTCTCTAATCCGTTGAAGAAAGGCTATCCAAAACTGGATGTTTTATTAAGGATATGACCTTATCGACTTGAGAAGATCTCTTGGCTGGATAAGATATAACGGAATCCTTATTTGATCATGATTGATTTGAAGATTAAGGATCTGATGATTGGCAAAATATTCTTGGAATGTTCTACTTATGAAAACCGAGATCCTGATTGTATGGGCGAACATGATTGATGGGCTATCGACATGTTCCTTTAATAGCTCGAATGATCTTCTTAATTGATTCCGTCCAACGGGTAGATTGGAGGAATTCATTTGGTAAGTGCTAACGGGTATGATGGCATGAAGGAGTATATAAGGAAGATGTTCTAAGTTGTTTGAGGTGTGCACGATAGAAGAATTCCAAAGTCTGAAGCTCCTTGTTGTTTAGTCAATTACTTTGAGCGAAATCTTGTACACAAAAGAGAGTCTATATTAGTGAGAAACCTTGAGGAAGTGTTGTAGAACAACTACACTGTGGAATCAAGGAAAAGCTGTGTTGTAACTTCTCTTTTATTCATAATGAAATCCAACCAGTGGGCTGTCAGTGCGGAAGAGTGGACGTAGGCTTGGAATAAGCCGAACTACTATAAACCTTGTGTTCAATTTTCTCTTCCCTACTCTTTACTTTACTTTGATCGTACTTCATTTTGTTAATCAAAAGAGAACTCCCTTTCTATCATTTGTCTAGAATCGCTTCCGTAGCTCGAGAAATTATTTGTGCACCTATTCACCCCCCTCTAGGTGCTTATACTAGCTATCTTAATTAGTATCAGAGCTCGTGTACTCACTTTATTTGAAGTGTTTTATTTCAAAATTAAAGATCCATGGCTAGTACGTTGGCTCCAGGGTTGGTAGAAGGGCAAAGCAATACCAGACCGTCTTACTTTGATGGAAAGGACTACAACATATGAAAAAACAAGATGAAAGCGTTCCTAAGATCAAAGGATCCTCTAGAATAGGGCGTTGTAGAAAAAGGAATCATTCCTAAAGCGCACTTTTGTCTCGAAAGAGGAAAAGATAACTTTGTTGAGTCTAGCGAAATGAATCGGGAAGAGATAATCAAGAAACAAGTTCTTGATGCAAAAGTAATTTATTCTTTATATTATGCTTTATCACCTATTGAATATAACATAATATCTTCTTGTGATACAGCCAAAGAAGTCTGGGATAGATTACACATTACTTATGAAGAAACCGATCGAGTGAAAGAGACTAGAATCAACATTCTTCTCGGTCAATACGAAGCTTTCATAATGAAATCCGGAGAATCTATAAGCGACATGTTTAGTCGTTTATAGAAATCGTGAATGGTCTTGAAAATCAAGGTCAACTAATTTCTGATTCCATGAAAGTAAACAAGCTCTTGCGTGGACTCTCTAAGGATTGGAATCACATAAAGACCTCAATCAGAGAGACCCAAAGAATCATGCCACTATCTGTCGATGAGTTGGTTGGGACTCTTCAGTCTTATGAAGTGGAACGAATTAATGAAGACGAAGATCCTAAAGGTAAGAAATCCATTGCATTAAAATCTAATGATGATTCTGATGTAACAGATTCGAAAACGATATGGATGATGAAGAGCTTGCTCTCATGATAAGAAGATTCAGGAAAGCTGAACAGTAAAAGGAAGAAGATTCAATTCAAAGAAACAAAGTTTTCAAAAGCAACATGAGACCAAGTTTGTGAAGATGATGAATCAAACAAAGATGTAGTCTGCTTTGAATGTAAGAAAAAGTGACACATCAGACCCAACTGTCCTCTTCTGATGAAGAAGAAAGGAAAAACTGAAAAGTATCGAAAGGCTCTCAAAGAAGAAACCTAGAGTGATACATAGTGTGAAGATAGTGATGATGACTATGCCAACATATGTTTAATGGCACAATCGAATTCATAATCAAACTCCAAGACAGATTCAGATTCAGAAAGTGAATTCGAGGTCACTATCAAGAAAAATGTAAAATGGTATCTGGATAGTGGATGCTCAAGACATATGACGGGAGATTCAAATTACTTCATAAAGCTTGTTCAAGTGAATGGTGGAAAAGTCTCGTTTGGAGGAAACAGCAAAGGAAAATATGTGGGATTTGGAACTGTAAAGATTGGGAACCTCACAATAAGCAATGTTTCTTTAGTTGAAGGGCTCAGCTATAATCTGCTCAGTGTCAGTCAACTATGTGATGTCCGTTTCAGAATCTACTTTCAAGAGGGTATTTGTTCAGGAACCAGTAAAGACTCTACTCAGTCATTTATGGGTCGAAGACATGGAAATATCTACCCCTTGGACGTGAAACCAGATGAATCGCAATGTCTAATCTCAATCCAAGACAAAGTGAGCTTATGGCACAGAAAGCTTGGGCATATTAACATGAAGCAGATAGCCAAAATCTAAGCAAAGAAGCTTGTTCGTGGTCTACCCAATTTATCATACCAAAAGACTGATCTATGTGCACCATGTATATTGGGAAAACAGGTAAGAAATTCCTTTAAACCAATAAATCAAGTTTCTACTAACTGTGTACTGCAACTCTTGCATATGAATCTCTTTGGACCAACAAGAACACAGAGCATTGGAGGTAAGAAATATTGCCTAGTGATTGTGGATGATTACTCACGATTTACTTGGGTATATTTCTTGGCAAGTAAGTCTGAAACCTTCTCTTACTTTGAAAAATTTGCTAAGAAGGTTCAAAATGAAAAAGGGGTATGTTATTTCAAGTATAAAAACAAACCATGGAGGTGAATTTGAAAATCAAGATTTTACAAAATTTTATGATGAATCTGGTTTTCAGCATTTGTTCTTGTCTCCATATACTCTAAAGCAAAACGGAGTTGTGGAAAGGAAGAATAAATCTCTTCAAGAAATGGCTAGAACTCTTTTAATTGAAAACAATATCTCTTTACGATTTCGGGCTGAAGCAGTTTCAACATCATGTTATATTATCAATAGAGTTTTTCTAAGGCCTATTCTTGAAAAAACCCCCTATGAACTATTTAAAGAAAAGAAGCCTATTGTTTCATATTTTCATGTATTCGGATGCAAATGTTTCATACTGAAAAATGCAAATGATCGAGTTGGTAAGTTTGAAGAAAAGTCAGATGAAGGCATCTTCCTCGGATATTCAACCACAAGCAAAGCGTACAGAGTCTACAACAAGAAGACTCAAACTGTGGAAGAATCAATGAATGTCAAATTCCAAGGCTCTATATAAAATGAATCTATTCAGACTCATCTTGAAGAGACCGAACCTGCTCCGAGACTCTACAAAGTCTAAATCCCAAGAAACAGCTCGAGACTTTGAAGGACCAGCCAACAAGTGACTGTTGACGATTCAAGTGAAGAAAGTGACTATCAATCTGACAAACTAACCAGCAACTGGAAACATAAGTGCAGTCATCCCAAAGATCTTATTATTGGACTCTTATTTCTGAAATAGAACTCAAAAGCATAGATGAAGCTTTATCCGATGAAAGCTAGATTGAAGCTATGCAAGAAGAACTCAGACAATTCAGAATTAATGATGTCTGGGAGTTGACTCCTAAACCAAAAGGTAAATCAATTGTTTGAGCTAAATGGGTTTTCAGGAACAAAATGGACGAGAAAGGAAAAGTCATAAGAAACAAGGTAAGACTTGTGGCCAAGGGATACACGCAAGAAGAAAGGATTGACTATGATGAAACTTACGCTTTGTAGCAAAGTTAGAAGCAATTCGTTTATTACTTGCATTTGCTTGTCATAAGAATTTCAGGTTATTCCAAATGGATGTCAAAAGTGCCTTCCTAAATGGATTCATCCATGAGGAAGTTTATGTGGAACAACCACCTGGGTTTGAAGACCCAAGGAAACAAGACTCAGTATTCAGACTCAAAAAGGCCTTATATGGCTTAAAACAAGCACCTCGAGCTTGGTACGACAGTCTGAGTAAGTTTTTAATTCAAAATGGTTTTGTTAAAGGTAAAGTAGACACTACTCTTTTTATTAAAAGAAAAAGCAAAAATTTTTTGCTTGTTCAAATATATGTCGATGATATTATTTTTGGATCCTCTAATGAAAGTCTGTGCAAGAAATTCTCTAAGACTATGTAGGATGAATTTGAAATGAGCATGATGGGTGAGTTAACCTTCTTTCTCGGTCTTCAAATAAAACAATTGAAGGAAGGAACTTTTATTCATCAAGGAAAGTATGCAAATGATCTTGTCAAAAAGTTTGGACTAGACAATTGCAAAAAGGCTAATATACCAATGTCAAGTTCCTTGAAGATAGACAAAGACGAAGGAGGAAAGAAAGTCGACCAAAAGTTATACAGGGGTATCATCGGTCCACTTCTTTATCTTACTGCTTCTAGACCTGATATTTTGTTTAGTGTTTGCATTTATGCCAGATTTCAAGCAGACCCTAAAGAATCTCATTTAAATGCTGCAAAGCGTATTATCAAATATATCTCATCAACTTCAAGCTTTGATCTCTAGTATCTAAAAAGGGGAGACTTTACTCTTCTCGGATACTCAGACGCAAACCTTGCTGGATGCAGAGTACCTCAGGTACCTGTCAACTACTTGGAGGCAGGACAGTGTCTTGGTTTTCAAGGAAGCAGAATACAATAGCTCTCTCTAAAGTAGAAGCAGAGTATGTAGCTCTTGGAAGTTGTTGTTCACAAATTCTGTGGATAAAACAACAGCTAAGAGACTTTGGAATTGAAGATTCATGCACTGAGATTAATTGCAACAACACCATTGCTATCAATCTCACCAAAAATCCAATTCTTCACTCAAGAGCAAAGCATATAGAGATCCGACATCACTTCATTAGAGATCATGTTCAAAATGGAGAAGTTTCAATTCAATTTATTGATTTAAAGAACCAACTGGCGGATATATTCACAAAGCCTTTGGAGAAAAATCAATTTGAAACCATCCGTTCCAGACTCAACATTTTGAGGTATGAGGAAATCAAAGTCTAGAGATTCTCAAACTCAGACAAACAAGACCTTCACTTTGAGTTATTCTCTCTCTCGAATCTCATTTTGAAAAGGTACGATCGTCAACTGTGTTTGATTATTGCTATATTTAATTGACAAGACTATTACGACGTTTCGTTTTCGAAAAAGAAGTTATTTTTTGAAATGACTATTTTCGCGGAAAAGGCAGTTATTTTGAAAAGGCATTTTTTTATTTTCCTTTGTGACGATCCGTATACCTCTCTTTTTAACCGATCATGCACTATTGATTTCTCTTCACTTTACTCTCAAAAAAATCCTAGAAAGCATCAATCTTCCATTCCTGTTTTCTTCCCTTGTTTAATCTTAAAAAAAGTTGTCATCTTTCTTGGGAAAGTCAAGCAAGGAATCTTTCAAAGACTAAGAAGGATGTCGTCTTCAAGAAAGTCTTCGAGAATCGCAAGCAGGGGACCACGGCGGATGAGTGAGGGGCCTACGCACTTCGATCTCACCGAAGAAGAAGTGTCTCCAAATCAGCAGCAGAGCCCACAACATTCTTAGCAGCGTCATTCTTCTCCATCTAGTCCTCAAGACGTTGATCATCAACAAGAAGAAGAAATCATTGAGGACGCAAATCCTATAAGAGTTCAAAAGCCCGCTTTTATTTATAAGTTATATCGTGCTTTAAAAGGGACCCGTACTCCATTGAACTATGTCGATGATTTTCTTAAGGACAAAGGGTATGGAAATGAATATATCTTTTTACGAAAAATGGAAAGTTTGGGAATTGCTCGTAAATGGGTGGCAGAAGAAACCCTTGCGAATATCCCAAGTGATCCGCGTGATTGGAGAGTTAATCCTGTAGATGGAAATGATGATGACAAATTGTACAGCCAATTTCAACCGAGAATGGGTGTTGCGGCGGAAAATCGAGGAAAAAGGGGAGAGTTTTCAGATCGAAGGAACAAAATGATCTATACTCAAAATTGCTTAAGCGTGGGGTGATAAACCCTAGGAGTGTGGATTTTGATTTTCTGGATGCTGTGAATGTGAACTTGAGGGAAAAGTTCGGTAATCTTCAACTTGAAAAGTTCTGCTTTGACACCACAGAGGCCTATGCTAAATTAACTACATAATTCCATTCAAATCTTAGTTTCTTGGATACGAATAGATTCTCTTTCAGCGTCAAAGATCAAGACTTTGTAGTGGATATGGATATGCTGGCAGATGTGTTAGGGGTTGAGAGAGGAAGATATCAACCGATCAAAGTTTTTATTGCTCATGCTACATTCGAACTTGTTAAGGATAGGAGAACAGAGGAAAAGATTTCCTACTTAAGGATGAGTGCGTTCAACATTTTGCTTCACAAGATTGTGATCAATTGCCTCAGACCGAAATCAACTTCCAAGACTGATGTTTCAAGTTCAGAGGCAAAGCTAATGTATGTCATCCTCACTAGGAAAAGGTTTTCTCTTCCTCACACTGTTATGTTCCACATGTATAAAGCAGTGGTGAAGGATAGAGGTCAACTTCCTTATCTAAGTATTGTGACGAAGTTATTCAGACATCTGAATATTCAGCCTCCGCAAATTCTTTGTGCTCGATCGTGCAATCATATGATGGTAGGACTAAAAATGGTGACCAAAATGCGTCTGAAGTAACTAAGCAAGGCGTTGAAGAAATTCAAGGAAAAGACTCCAGTCAAAACTCATCAAACCTCTTTTTCATCAAAAAGGAAAGGAAAGGAGCCCTTGGTTGCTTCATCTAGGAAAAGAAGAGCTCTCATCGTTGAAGATGAAGATGATGATGAAAACATCACCATTTCTGCAATGGCTTTGAAGAATCTGAGTCGTTCTATTCCAGAGAAAGAATCGGAACAAAAGACGAAAGAAGCAGAGGAGAAGGGAGAACAAGAAAGAGATGCTGAGAAGGAAAGAGTTGAGAAAGAAGAAGAAGAGAAAAGAGACAAGAAGAAGGAGAACCTGAGGGACACTCTTATACACCTGAAGGCATAAAAACAGGGGGAGATCAAGAGAAAAGAGGAAAGTCCTCATATCCTGCTACAAGGGAAGGAATTAGTCGCTCTCCAGTAGATCCAGAGGACATCTATGCCTCTCAATTTCCTGAGGAAGGTCATGATGTTTCATCGCCAAATCTGCGTGATTATGCTAATCTACCATCGTCTGCATTTACTCCATCAGATCGTGCCGAAGCAATTACTCAGACTGATAATGCAGCAGATTTTCGCAGAATTATGGATATTCTCTTGGAGATGCGTGGTCAAATTTATACTCTGGGATGCGAGGTTCAAAACTTGCAAAATGCAGGTCAAGTTTCTTCGGGTTCATTGAATGATCAGATCCAAGCCCTCTCTGTTCAGATTCAGGCCAATGCCAAGGGTGAAGAGATTGCACAACTGAAGGAAGATTTGAAAAGGCTGGAAGGCATCGTTCAGTCTATGGGAGATTTCCAGCTTGTTCGCGTTCCCAAGCAATATTGACTTTATTCCATTTTCATCTCAACCTTTTTAATGCTGACAAAAAGGGGAAGAGATGCAAGATTTGAAACTTTGACTTTTAATCGTGTGGTTTGTTGGACCGTGTGGTTTGTTGGATTGTTTTGATGTTTAACTCTGTTTGACTTTATTTTTGTGTCTGGATGAGAACTGAACTTGACTTGGACTTGACTGCTTATATTAACCACTATTGATATCTTATGGATGGCTATATCGCATACTAGACTAACCTATTTTCTGTGGTTGCGGATCCTAATGTTATTCATTTAGCCATTTATCTCTATAAGATATGCATATGTGTTTGAGAAATGTTTTGCAGGTCAAAGTTGTCCAAATCTGCAGGAAAGTTTTGTCACCATCAAAAAGGGGGAGATTGTTGGAGAAATCCTCTTGAAATGTTTTGAAGCTGACAAAACGTTTCTATCAGTCTAGTCTGAAGTTTTGCAAACTCTGCTATTTAAAGTCTGAAGACCTCCGGACAGCCAAACTCAAGACCAAAAGTCTATCCTCATTGATAGTCTCTAATCCGTTGAAGAAAGGCTATCAAGAACTGGATGTTTCATTAAGGATATTACCTTATCGACTGGAGAAGATCTCTTGGCTGGATAAGATATAACAGAATCCTTATTTGATCATGATTGATTCAAAGATTAAGGATCCGATGATTGGCAAAATATTCTTGGAATGTTCTACTTATGGAAACCGAGATCCTGATTGTATGGGCGAACATGATTGATGGGCTATCGACATGTTTCTTTAATAGCTCGAATGATCTTCCTAATTGATTTCGTTCAAAGGGTAGATTAGAGGAATTTCTTTGGTAAGTGCCAACGGGTATGATGGCATGAAGGAGTATATAAGGAAGACGTTCTAAGTTGTTTGAGGTGTGCACGATAGAAGAATTCCAAAGTCTGAAGCTCCTTGTTGTTTAGTCAATTACTTTGAGCGAAATCTTGTACACAAAAGAGAGTCTATATTAGTGAGAAACCTTAAGGAAGTGTGGTAGAACAACTATACTGTGGAATCAAGAAAAAGCTGTGTTGTAACTTATCTTTTGTTCATAGTGAAATTCAGCCGGTGGGCTGTCAGTGCGGTAGAGTGGACATAGGCTTGGAATAAGCCGAACCACTATAAACCTTGTGTTCAATTTTCTCTTCCCTACTCTTTACTTTACTTTGATCGTACTTCATTTTGTTAATTAAAAGAGAACTCCCTTTCTATCGTTTGTCTAGAATCGCTTTCGTATCTCGAGAAATTATTTGTGCACCTATTCACCCCCCTCTAGGTGCTTATACTAGCTATCTCACATTACATATCTATGGGTTATGATGATCAAAGGAAAGGGCAGAAGTGTGGCAATCTTACAACAATGTAGTTTTACATTTCCAAGAGCATGATGTTCGATAAGGCATCATTGTGGTGGCCATCACAAACAGTTGTACTGCTAGATTCAAAACAAATTGAAGACATAAAGAAAGAATGGAACAAGGTAATGGGTTTGGCAATGTCTAGCCTATCGAAGAAGTAATTATTGAAAGTGAACCTGCAGAAGAAGTTGAAGCACGCCCGCCAGAAAAATCAAAGAGTCTATGGCGAATAGTTATACGTCCAAAAATAACAAAAGAGCTTCAACCAAGTCTGATAAATGAACTTGAAGAGCAAGAACCTCATATGAGGAGGTCAATAAGGCAAAAGAAACTAAATCATAGATATGCAAATGCAAATTTGACTGAAGATGTTGAAATATCAGAGTCATTTATGTATGAGTAGGCCTCACAAGGGGTAGAATGGAGGAAGGCTATGGAAGAAGAGATTCAAGCTTTGAATCATAATGAGACATGGAATTCGGTGCCAAGATGTAAAGAGACACACCTTCAACCTTGCAAGTGGGCCTAAGATCTTAAAAATGACCAAAAGAGTTCATAGAACGATATAAAGTTGGTTGAAGATTTTCTCAAAAGTACAGGCTAAATTATGACTAAACCTTTAGCCTAGCGATAAATGTTACTACAGTTAGAGTCTTACCAGCACTAACAACAAGCAAGTCATGAAAGAAATGACAGATAAATGTAAAGAATGTCTTTTTGCTTGGAGAGTTAGATCAAATCATATTGGTGGAGTAGCCAAACGATTTTAAAAGTAAGGCTTATTAAAGTTATGTCTGCATATTTAAAAAAGTGCTTTATGGTTTGAAGTAACTCCAGGAATGAGGCATGAGAGTATCGCATAATGCAGAGTGGCTATTCAATACCACCAATAGATTCAAGCCTATTTGTGAAGGAAGAACGTGAAAGGCTGCAAAAGTTCTAATTTATATGGATAATCTAATCTCTGCTAGAGATTATGAAGATGAGATATATTAAATAAGAGCCAACCTCTCTATACGATTTCACATGAAGGAATTTGGAGAACTAAAACACTTCTTAGGACCCAAGGTGAGCAAATCAAGAAGAGATACCCATATGTCAACAAAAGTATGCACGAAATCTTCTAGAGAACTTCAAGATGCTTGATTGCACACGTCTCTACGCCTATGAATGGAAATATAAAGCTGAGTAGTAAGAAGCAATTAGTAGTGTCGCTATCAACCACGGCAATCGAGTAGAGAGCAGCGACACTGGTAGCTTAAGAAAGTACGTGGTTTGTGGAATTTATCAAGGCTCCACATTAACTTATTCGATGGCCCGTGATGATAATCAAACGACCATCCACATAGACAACTGGCGGGGAACCCAATCTTTCTCACTAGAAGCATGCGTGTAGAGGTACATTATCACTTCTTGCGGATAAAAAAAAAAAAATAAATGTTGAGAAAGATAGAGATGAAACACGTAAAGACACCCACCCATGGGCAGCCGCGTTGCCGAGAGCTTGGTGCCCTCATCCCGGAGGTCACATGTTCAAACCACGTGGTTGTTATCACGATTTAAGTGGGGGGCCCCGACGGTGGGATGTTGGGCCAGTCCCCCCAAGGTATTGACGTGACTACTGGGGCGTATGCTCAATGGTACCCCGGGCATAAGCCCGACGGAGGCCGCAAATCCTTAGTCATAAAAAATAAAAATAAAAATAAATAAATAAATAAATAAAAACACGTAAAGACAAGTGATCAAATTGTAGATATATTCACAAAGGACTTGACATTGCAAATTTCGAAGAGTTCGAAAGGAACTTCGCATGGTTGCTAAATCCATATTAAGAAAATAGTAGTCCATGAGGGGGAGTATTTGAAAAAAAACATGCACAAGAAAGTAGAATCGTGGCCTACACCTAGTATTATTGTAATCTCTAGAATTATCTAGGGGACGTGGTGTTCTAGAATTATTTAGGAGGTAGGACTATCTTCTTGTGACGGCTATCGCCCTTGTATCACGTCCATTCACAGCGCAAAAAAGGAAAACAGTTGCATTATATTGCAGTCTTACATACCACATAAGAAAAAGATTGGGTGATAGTCTTTTGTCTACTATGAAAATAACAGTCTATTTATATCACAAAAAATTAAATAATGAAATTATAAATTATTATGGGGTCCATTTCTTTAAAAATTTGTGGCTCACGGCAAACTGTTATTCTCACAGTAACCCACAAACTATTATGCTAGTAAAGCACTGCCACATATTATCCAATGGCACATATTTAAGGAATTAAGTTGTATCAGCATTACCCATGAAAACTTTCCATAAAAGATAGGTAACTATGTGTTATGGGATGAATCGCAAACCGTGCAGCACTTAGACTTCAAATCATTTTGGTTGGCTTAATTAAGTTTCACTCTCACTTTTCAGGAAGGGTATCCTTAAAAGAGAAAGTAGAGAGAGAATGTTTAAATGAAAGTGGATGGTACAAGCGAGGAGAAGGGATACCCTATTTATACAAGAAACACTCATGATAGAGGATGTGTCTAATCAATCCGACGATAGAGATGTAGATGATCTAATAGTGGTGGATATCAATTCTCATCACCTTAATCCAATGGTGGAAATTGAATCTATGCAACGATTAAAGGCATCAATCATTGTCAAACAAATTCGATGGTAGAGATCAAATGCCCTCATCAATCTAACATTTCTAAGAAACGCCTTTAAACGAGTAATGTGGCAATCCTTTGAATTGATGCCATGGTTAGCTTTTGTCCGTGACATGTGGGTGTGTTTGCCAAGCGCAAGTCCATGTCCTCTAGCGGAATGCTATTGCACCATCCAAGATTCCCTCTTCAATAAATGCGTATACAGTCCATTCAATAATCTCTCTCCCTCTCTCTCTCTCTCTCCCTCCCTTACCCCCTCTTCTCCCCATCCCTCAACTCGTTTTACTCTCTGTTTGTTCTACCATGGCTTCAACAAACTTTATAGCTAGTCCAAACTATGTTTCGCGCCCTATAAAAGCATCTTCCAAAAGCTTTGATCATTTGGAAAATGGGTTTTCTCTTGGAAATAAGAATATGGGAGGAATGTGAGAGGCAATCTTCGAGAAATGAAAGGCCCGGCGGTGCCACTAGGCACTGGAGGGTTGTGTGATCCCTGAATGATGATCTCCGGTGGTTCCTCGGTTAACAAAAAAAAAAAAAATATTCAAGAAACGACCATTCGGAGTATTACGAGTCAAGTCCCGGCGGTTTCTCAACCGTTGAATGGGAAAGAAGCCGTGAGTGATCGGAGTCGCGTCGCCTGGGCAAGCGTCCGGCAAAACCAGCGGGAGGGGAATTGGTCGTCGAAGGAGAGATACCTCTCTGGCTGGTGGGTTTGTGGGTGATTTTTTTATAATCTCTCATCCACGTCTTCACATGCATGTGATAAAATTCATATGCTTTTGCGTCCCCAATTAAATTTCTTGTCCATTCTGCTTGTTATCGTCTTACCCTATGGGAGAAAAGGGTAAAAAGGAAATTATTTTGTTTGTTTTGAAGACTAGCTGAATAATAAGAGCAGCTTTATTCAATTTTCATTTGCTTCCAGAAAAGAAACGAGAAGGAAGAACAACAAGAACATGTTAAAATATTCAAATAATGAATTATGCATTCATCTAAAAAATAAAATTTTTAGAATAGTTAATAGTGATTCCATAAAATCTCAAATGGTAAAATTACCAGAAGTCGCAAGTTCAAATCTTTCAAACCCTTATTTGTCTCCCAATTTGTATATTTCCATGCTTTAAAGCAAGGCCAAAGTCCACCCCTGAAAACCACATTGGTCACTAGATTCATTCCTTAAGATATTTTCCAAACACTAGAATAATTTAAATTGGGGACCACTAATCTACAATCTACAATTGACTCTGATACCATTTGTTAGACCACTATCAACTATTCTAAAACCTTAACTTATAAAAAAAAAAAACATAATTTAATAAATAAATACTCTATCACTCACACTAGTCTATTATTTTTTTGCCTAGTACTATGTGACATCCTAAGTTAATCACTCGATGTATTATTCGCTTTGGCCATCCTATACCAAGTCTCATGAATTATCCCTTTGGTTTACAGGCTAGCACTTTCCTAAAGGTCGCCCATTTTGGTAATGCTTTACCCTGAGCATGCTTAACTTTGGAATTTCAAAGCAAATTTGTTGTTATATCAAAAGGTGCCTCCATGAATTCACTCCAATTTTCATGTGCGCGCACACATATCCCAAACATGTTTTCCCCCTATTATGTGTGCAATTCAATTCATCCTATCACATTGCCCATCACAAAAACCTGCGCAGAATTGCTCCTTATTTGAATCCTCTAACCCTAACGACCGCTCCCTGTCCTCGTCAAACAGAGTCGTTATAGGTCCACCAGTTTCGTTTATAGCATGCTAATAGTGGAATTTACTTCAACATTTGAATGATTTTCCTTGACTTAATTGAAGAGGTTTCACTTGGAAAACAGTATATGGGGAGAAATTTTTTCATTTTCACAAAGAAGTCGCGAACTTACCTAGTACATAAGAAAAGGAAAGAAGAAGTCACGAACAGTAAATTATTGGGATTTACCTTGATTACCTCTGGATACCTTCCAGACAAAATCTTCAAAGAGTGTGATTTGTAATGTACCAATAGATGAAGATTACGTGTGGTCTTATATCTTTAAAAATTCTTCTTTCAGCTATTCCACCGTATTAAATAATTAGAAATACAACGTTTAAAGGTTTTTTATATACTGAAAGGAGTACAATATCATTGTTCACAATATAGTCTCGTGCATACTTATTATACATGACAAATGCATTGGAATCAGCTCCGGTGTTTTCTATTGGTTAGAGAGTCCTAATTAGTAGGTTTAATCACATGTAGAACGGAATTTATCTAAGAAATGGTCCCGTTATGACGCATGTCGGAGACTACATCTTCCACCACCTCTTTGATGGCTACCCCATGGTGGCGAAGCTGCAGTTTGAGAACGGAAGATTAGAAAAATGTTTTTCTAATTAATTATTTTCCATGAAATAAATGAAGTGAATGTAACAAGAATTTCTGTTCCTTTACTTCCGTTGCATGAAAAAGGCGACGAGTGTGGAGGTTCCTTTGTTTGTGGCAGTTCACTTGATCAGTGCATATGAAGAGACGGACGAAGACGAGCGAGCCGTCGCCGCGATCGCCGACTGTTGCGAGCATGAGGGGGAAGCCGCCATTCTCAACAAGCTCACCCTCCAAAACCTTCACTCCTTCGCAGGCCAAGACGTACTTCGCCAAATTAGGCATCTTTTTTTCGTATACGGCTTTGGAATACGCGCACTCGTGAAATTGAGGTATCTTTATATTCGTTCGATTTATTCAAATATATAAAGAATGGAAACATTGGATACATAGAAGGAAAATCGAAACTGTAAGCAAATGTAAGAAAGAGCATAAATTTATAGAAAAATGACACAAATAATTTATGAACTTTGATGCAATATGTAATGTGTTCGCTAAATTTTGAATTCATTCAATGTGGTCAATGACTTTAGGTCAATATGTGGTGGTCCCTGAACTTTTCGATGTAGTCCTTGAATTGTATAAAAATATTTATTATAGAGATCATTGTAAATAAATCAAAAGTTCAAGAATTACATTGCATAAATTAAAAATTCAAGGATCACACATTATGCCAACTTTAGGAATTATTTGTGTCATTATCCCTAGAATCGTAGCTAACAAACAGAAAAAAATATAAATATAAATTGCACCATCACCTTCAAAATCATTCTGTAGCAGAATCCAAGTGTTCCTTTTCAAACTAATGGCCAATTTGCAAAACCCCGCTTGATTAACAAAGGAAGAGGGGTGCACTAATGGCCACTTTGCAGAATCAATATATTTACTTTCCTTTTCAAGTAAGCCTTGATATGGCGGCGATGGTGATGATGATGATGATGATGATGATGATGGAAGATTTGGGCAGGATTGGGAGGTTCACCATACCATCAGATGGGAATCCACATTCCACATGGGAAGTTGAAGACAGCATTGGACCTAAGTGAACATGGGAGAGGCATCGACTTCAGCAAAATCAGCCCAGCCTTCCTGGGCAAAAGACACAGATTTGTCTATGCTTGTGGGGCCCAATGCCCCTGCAATTTCCCCAGCTCCCCCATCAAGGTTTATATTCATGTCCCTCAAATTCATGCTTTTGTAGCATAAATTAGGACGTGGTAAGAGTGCAAGGGAGATATAGTTGTTGCGTTAATTTACTTGCAAGTAGAAGTTGATTTGGAGCGATTTTCTTGATGAGACGTTGATGAAGTGAGAGGTTTCCGCAGGTCCATCTAGTGGAGAACAAGCGAAGAATTGGCACAAAGATGGCGCCGTGCCCTTGGAGCCATTCTTCATTGCTAGGCCAGGGGACTGAGGAAGATGATGGTAAGAATTTAGAAAATCCAAATGCAACATATGCTCGTCATGCCTTCTGTGAGGACAAAACATTCAACACGTCTTTGCATCTTCTGAAGTGAGAGATGACATGAACATCTCTCGGTCGAAATATCTCGCTAACAAATGTACAATATTCCATCTCCCCACAATTGTGGAAAATGATTTTTCTTGAATAATTGGCTTTCTACTTTCTAGGGCCTCACACTGTAGTTGACTATCCTATTTTGGAAACTTTTGCGATAAAAAGAATTTCTCAATTCTCTTTTGCGAAGAACGGTGTGCTGGGGTTTGCGTTTGCAGATGTGGTGATCTCAATTATTAGCGAAAAAAAAATGGAGGTGGGTAAGGGTTGCTGCTTGATGGCTCCACTTTTAAGGAGATTGCCAGAGGAGCAAAGTTCCCCTGTAGCCTTCCTTATGGCTTCCATGGTGGCTGGGTCCCAAAGAAGTAAAGATCTTCCATGAGGGCGTTGGCTGAGAAGCGAAGATCATGGATGAAGTGGGAGTGATCGGTGTCCTATGCACGTAAAGCTTGAGATCTATGGAAATGATTCTTGGTGGTGTTGATGTAGATTTGAGCTGTGTTCATACAGATCTTTGAATCCCTTGACTCATATTCTTGTTCTAAAAGTATCAATTCTCGTGAAAGAAGGAGAGATGACAAAAATTTAAAGATCGCTTTCCGAGATCTTCAACCCATGGCCATGGAGAGCCAACTCCTAGCATCTGTCTCCAGCAAATTTCACCTGCAAGATCCCCCTCGCATGAACATAATATTGCAGAAGAATTAGGAAAGACTCGACTATATCGTAACTTACTTGGTGCCGAAGATCTGAATCACATGGAGGATCGAGCATGAGGCATGAAGCGTACTAAGGCAGAAATGGAGCATCTCCATGTGACCTTAAACCAACCAAATTTACTCTCTAAACTCCGCTGAGACAAGAAAGAAAGAGGAGAAGAAACCCTGAATAAACCCAAAGAAAGAAGCCCAAAACATTATAAAAGAAGAAACAGAGTCATGGTGCCAACAAGACGCAATGGATCTCTCAGGCAACACAATTAAACGAAAAAAAGCAGCATACAAGATTATAGTTGTGAGATGATTGTGGTTATTATTGTTGCTGATACCACACTGTAGAACAGTAAAGACTTTGCCTTGACACGGAGCAGTTTGAGCTCACCTTCAAGTGGGCCAGCTTATGCCGAGTTCCACTCTTGAACTTTTAGCCTCAGTTTCCTTCACCAGAGCAAGCGTGAAACCGGCATTGATGGCTCGAGTATTTTACTGGGTATATGAGAAATAGTTTTGCACTTGCAAAATCCTCCATTTGATGCTGAAAATCCCGAGGAGGTACAGAAAAAATGGAGATTTCATCTCTTCCAGTCCATGAACAACAAGTAGGCATCGTCTCATTCAAGGAAAATTCAGACATGAGTTTGTTGTTGTTGGAGACTATTAACCGTCTACCTGCACTGAAACCCAACAGTATGCACAGGTTGATATTCTAGTAAAAAATGGTGCAATACAATGAAAGAAAAAAGTAATTGATCGTAACTTTGAAAAAAACTAGGCACTGTCTCAACTGGAAAAGTTTCCTGCTTTTAAGAGGAGACAAGTTGACCCTAAGAGGTCAGTCAAGTTGGCGGCGGGGGAAAGGTGAGAGGGGGGGGAAGGGGGGGTTTGGGGGGGGCGCGGGGATGGGGCGCTAGATTTAGGAAGTGCCTAATTCAACCGTGCCTCAGATTTTTCAATCCAGAGACCTCTAAGCTAATTATAATCTTCACTGATCCTTAAGCAAAACAAAATGCTTGAGGCTACCAACAACAACTTGTGCCATATTCACCAATATCAATGCTTGACCTGGCAGTCCAAATTAAATTGATGAAGGCAGATAATTCAAAGTCGCAACAGCTCAGGGTCCAGGTGACAATCAAATTAAAGTACAATAATCAAAGCAAGGAGTCACCAAAGGCAGAGGAAACTGAAAAGAACTGGAAAAACAAAATAATGCTAACTCACCCATACCATTATTTACAGTCAGTCTTCTCTCCTCCTGCTGCTTCGATTGAATTGTCCAGTGATTCTCTCCTTCAGTTCCAACTTCTATTTCCTTTAAAAGAATGCAATAAATTGCATCTTCAAAGCCAAAGTCTCAGATTAATAGGAAAAGCTCATATCTATGAGAGATTACTAGAATAGCAGGAAGAATTGTACATCAGCCTGCAGTACAATATGAAAAGCTACTATAAAATCAAGCCAGCACCTTCAAGCGCATGTGTGAAATAATATTACAGGACCAGCTTGAATATTGGTCAAATTCTGCCATCTTCAGACTCCAAACTTCAGATTGGAGGAGGTGCCACAACATCTTCAGCACTATTATATAAATTGAAGCAACTGTAATCGGCTTGATCATGGTTACTGTTAACAATGTGAATGAAACTTGGACAACAGACCGAAATTGCCATTCGTGGTTTTCATCCAACCCTTCAATGATTAACAAATCATTTCTCAACCCTAATGCTTACTGATCCATAACCATAACCATCTTATTGAATATGAAAACTTTTGGTGCTAGCGTCGTTCTAGTTATATTCAACAGAAGAAGAAAAAGGAAAGAAAGAGAAGATTCTTCTGACTGACATCCATGTCAAAGTACATCATAATTTGATTACACCTGGGGCAATTTTGAGATGCTCTAGAAAAACTAAAGGCGATACAGAGCATGTAAAAGGAAATTTATGAATCACGATAGTTCTTGTACCAATATCACACAGCAGAGGCAAGAAAACTTATTTCCATCTGAAAAATGTATACAGTCAATCGCTTGTGCTTTGGTTCATAGAAAATGATGCACGTACACATGTCGGTGACAAATCGCAAGGCTCTCATACATTGCCGACATAAACTCTCTTTACCAATAAGAAAGATTTGAGCTCTTTCCTAATTTGAATTTAGGAAGTGAAGAAAGATTTGAGCTCTTTCCTAATTTGAATTTAGGAAGTGTTCTGAGGAACTACTTCATTTAATTGCCAACCCAGAAAGAGGTGAAACAAGAACTGATCAAATGAGGATAAGAAAGAACCAATTTACAACAGCTTTACTGGACAAAAGAGCCAACGTGTAATAACATATAAGGACATCCATGGAGATCAAAAAACTGCTTGAAGCGGTAGACAAACAGAAATTCTACATTTACCAATTTGCTTTCTAGGACTTCATTGTTCAAAGGATATAGATGCATGATAACGTCCGTGAACAACGAAGAGTCAGGAATTTCTCTGATACAATCGCCAGTATCATTATGTCATTGTTTCTACTGTTAAATCAGAGATGAAATGAATCAGTATGATGTAACATGCTTGATCTGGTTGATAGAAATGACTAAATGCTTAAGTAAAGAAATGTCACAAGTTCCCTGAAAACTCAAGGAAGAACTTCCTCAAATTTAATATACACTCTTCGAAAGAAACTCTTAAACTGGCTAAGATCGTACTACAAAAACAGTCTTAAAAATTCCCACCTCGTGCCTAGAGAAAAAACTGTGAAATTCGGTGAAAAATAAAAAGGAGTTGGCATATGTTCAAACTCCTCATGTAACTGAAAAGACAAACAGCTAATCTTTTTTTTAGCAATTCAACCATGTAATGCTCAACGAAAACTTTTATCAACAAAGTTGTCAACTCTGCAAAGTCTTGGAGCATTTCATTATCCCGCAGAAAACAATTCATACATCCCAAGCACGCAAAAAGACAGGGGGCACTAACATAGGAAAGATTTACTATCACTTTATGCAGGTATATTGCAGACAAGGAGGAAAAGTCTGGCATATGGTACAGTTGCTTGCTCAGATACTTCAAAAAAGAAATCAGCATCGATATGGACTAGCAAATAAGCAAGTCAACTATGCTAACCTATGGAATCATGCTCCATCATTTCCAGTCAACACTACATAGTCTACAGATGTTCTCTCGCATTGCTTCCGGCATCCACATTATCAATCCTTTTGGAAGCACCATATTTTGCAGAGATTGGCATCCAAGCACCATCTGCTCTAGGTCATGCACATTAACACTATAACAATTAGCCAAAACTAGAGTATCCAAACAAGAATGATTCTCAAAAGCGCGAATTCCAGCTCCACTAATCAGCTCACAGCCAGTTAAATCAATGGACGCCAAATTTTCACATTTCTCAGCAACTGCAAAGAGAGTGGTGTCAGACAGATTTATCAGCCACGCCAAATTTAGCTTCCTCAAGGATTTAATAGCAGCAATTGCAATTCCTCCATTATCAGTGACCTTCAGTCCACAGTCTGCGATATTCAACTCCTCCAAACAGCAGAACCGTCGCAACACCGAAGCCCCACCGTCCGTAATCTGGTCACATTCCGCGAGAACCAACTTCTTCAGAGTCCTTGCCAAAGACCCGCTCGCCAAAAAAGCCAACCCGGCATCCGAAATCTTCACGCAACCTTCCAAATTCAAGTTGCAAATACAATTCGCTCGCCCGATCGCCTCTAGAGACTGATCAGTAATCAAACTGCACCAACCCAAATCCAAGGTCCTCAAATGCTTGGCACGCTCAACCAGTGACACAACCCCCACGTCCTCAACATTCTTCCTCCTCCTCAACAGAACCTCCGACAACCTCGGGCACCCGCCCGCCAGCGCACACAGCCCATCGCTCCCCAAATCGTCGGCGTCCGAGCCCTCGCCGGAATCCCAGGACGCGTCGCGCGGCTGCTTGCGGCTGAGGTTCAAAGATTCGATCTTCAGGCACGTCCTCGCCACGAAATCGGCGTCGGCGTCCGTGAGCACCTTGGAGCACTCGAACTTCGCCAAGTTCGGGAACCTGGGCAGGAAGCAACGCAGCAGATCGGGGTCAAGAACCCTAATCCCCTCCCGGCTCAGGCCCTCCACCCGCAGCCACTGCCTGCAGACTTCGGAGAACGACTTCCTGTCTGGGCTGGCGACCCTTTGGAGGATCAGGCTCAACTCGTCGAAACCCAGCACGGACATCCTCGGAGGGTTTCTCCTCTCTGCACTGTACGAGCTCTCTTTCTTGGATTCTTGATGGCAGCAGGGTGAGCAGGAGCTTTGGTTCTTATACCAGAAGAAGGAAGGGGGGGTTACCTCTTGCTTTCCCGTTCGTAGTAATTTGAAAAGTTACCAAAAACATTTCCTGGATTTTTCTTTTCTGATTAAGCCGTACGTAATTAGAAAGATGAACCCCCGACATCATTTCTCGGATTTTTCTTTTCCGATTCAGCGTACCTGGTTAAAGTGTTTACCGGGGATGGGTAGATCGTCGTCATCGTCATCGTCGAGAGGGAAAAAAGTGAAATCGGTCGCGTCTTGGATGAAAAGGATTTGGTCATTTTTGGCGCGTTGCGGGAAGTGCTCTTGCCTTTTGGCGCCACCGCCCAAGAGCCCTTTTCCGGACCGCCTCCCTTCGTGCATGCTCCATTCGGGAAAGTGGGCTTTTCTAATCGCCCGTGGTCCCCCTGCTGGTGTGAAACACTGCGTCGGTGGCTGAGTGTGTTCATATGGATTAGCTCGCGCAACCCCGGTGGGGCTTATCTTCGGATTTCTAGTGGCCTTTACAAAGATAAGCAGCAATGTGTTTCACTTCCTCTGCGAACTGTGGGTGCCAATGTGCCCAAGAGTACCGGCAACTTCGGGGCCGGGACCTTTCTATTAGCTATGGCTAAACTTTGCTCTTTGTTTCTGTCTCTCTGTCCCTTTCGTTTTACTTGGTTTGCTTTTCTAACCGGTGAGCGGTCTGAAAAAGTAATCTGGTGACATGGTAATTGCCACAAATTGATACTAATTCGACATGTTCCGTTGAATTGAGCGAATGACATACTATGAATATGGGAATTCCACTTACGAAACGCAGATTCTCGTATGATGCTTTTTTGTATTGGATCTTGAGGCACTCGAAGTATAGTTATACTTTACCATTTGGCTACGTGGACAAGAAAGACACATATGTAGACAATCTCAATTGCAATGTGAGCAAACCTAAAGGAATCCATATTTGATGATTCAACTAGACTACAAGTTATTCGTTTCTAATTGAGCCTCATGCATTGCCAACTCACATAATACAACGGATACATATCAAGGAATCAAATGCAAAGTACATGGATTGGGGTATGTTGACGGTACTTGTGAAACTATAAAGTTGATGGATGACTCAACTCTAAGTTTTGGTCCCTAGATGTGCACCATCCCTACCGGTAAATTGTAGAAGTGAATGGTGAAAGTTAGGAGGGGAGGGGGGGAGGAATGGAAGAAAAGGCCAGGAAGAATTAAGTAGGAGTAATTAGTTTCAAGTTGGATAGGTCTAAACCTAGAATTTGGAACTTACTTTGTTATAACCGATTCCCAATTTTTGGACCGCGGAACCTACCCTATTTTCTTGGAACCTATTATGGAACCTACTCTGTCAGTTTAGTTCTAAAGTCTATTCGAGAACCTTTTTTTTTTTTTTACACTTTCTCCTTAGAAATTCCATTCTATATTATCTCTCTCGGTTTGTTCTCATTCAACTCTTTGCATCACTCTCTCTCCAGTCTCCACTCAAACACCATATCTCTCTTGCACCGACGGGCTACTCTCCTATCGCCACAAGATATGCTTTGTTTCCCTTGTTTTCTATTGGTAGCTCAAATGTCGTTGTCCTTCACCCTCTTCACTGCTCTACTGTTTCGGTGACCATTCATGTCCCCTCTTACCATTGCTCACCTCCATTCAGTCGTTTCCCTTAGCTAAGGATAGTTCGTCTCTCTCAACTCCCATTTGGTAGTTTTCTCGATTATTGATTAACAAGATGGTTGAGATCTCTGTGTTTTCATTTCTGCTTAAGGCTATGGCCGATGGACCATCTCTCCGACTTGCCACCACTAGCATCTCCTCTACAATCCCCATATCCATTGCCACTAAATTCTCTCTCTTGTTAGGTCAATACTAATAGTAATACTCACCTTATTTTCGATGGAGAATCAATTGGCAACGCATGTCGACGTAAAGATAAGTCACAAATCGGAGTTGGCAAGCCTCAAAAGAAAGAGAGAAGTTGAGCTACTGAGCTAGGGTTGTTACAAGGAGAGAGAGACAATGAGAGAGGTGACGATGAGGGAGATGGAGCTTGGGTTACTACAAGCATAGGTGGAAGTGGGAGAGTCGGAGACTAAGGAAGGACTGATCAATGGTGCTGTAATGACGATGATGAATAGCAATGTGCAAGGAAGATGAAAGAGAAAGGACAAAGGGAATGTTAAGATTATAATTTATGATAAAAAAAAATTAGGGTTTTGGCTTTATAACTTATAAAATCAGTTCCAAAACAAAGTGGTTCAATCCAATTATGGGGTAAAGGGGTTCAATCCAATTATGGGGTAAAGTGGTTCAATCCAATTATGGGGTAAGTATTCACTCAAAACCAATTCCCCGACCGGTTCAAATGAAAACCAGTTCCCAGACATGGTTTTCGAGCGGTTCAATCCTCGATCTAGTTACACACCCCTAGAAATAAGGATGTTGGGTCTAGAGATTTTTTCTCTTCTAGTTCTAACTTTAGTCTCCTGATAAAGAAAACTCAAATATGAACGTCATTTATCCCTATTAATCTCATCATGCTCAGTGTCCATAAAGTAACATTCCCCTCCTATTAGCCCCTTAAATCTTAAGCATATCTCTAGTGAAACAAACTCTAGTTGTTCTTCTCACTATGATTCTCCTTATTCTTCTCTTCCTCCCGAAACTCAATCTATAAGCTTTCACCTTATGACAAACTTAACGCAATTCCAATATCGCTCCTCTTATGATCAATCCCTACACACTCATTTCGTCTCTCCAAATCTTTTATATGCCTCAGTGTCTCGCCTTTCCGCTCATGAATCTATCCATTCATCTAGTCATTCATCTAAAATTTCTGGCATACGGGGGCATAGAGAGTGCAGATTGAGTGTGTTGTAGAGTTCCCACCTAAGGAGGAAGTTGGTGGGTTGGAGGAAGTCGAGGAAAAGGGGGATAGAGCCATTGTCTTATTTATTAGAGCTATTCAAAGACTATCCATGAGACAACTAGAGAGGGTTGTTGAAGGAGGTTGTAAAATAAGTAATATGGAAGTTGAGCTTAAAGGTAAAAGTGTGGAAAGAAAAGGGTATGTTAGGAGGGCTAGAGAATATTGGGCTACTAAAAGGAGGAGAGACAAGAAGCCTTTACAATTGATGGACAAGGAGAACTTGATTGATATACCTATCCTAGATAATGTTATGTCTGCCAAAAATGGGTTTGGTGGCTAGCCTAATATAGCCACCCAAGGGACACAATAGGCCTCTATTGGAACGCCAAGGATTGGGGATGTCCTTGGTTGTTTGATACCTTTTTACCTTAGCAAAACACATCATCTTAGCATCATTTTTTTGCTAGTAACGAAAGAATAAACAAAAGAATGTTGGAAATGGCGAGAATGAGAATGAGATTCACTAATGTGCTTTATGTTGATCCTATTGGGTTGAGTTGAGGATTGGTCCTTTGGTGTGTGTTAATTTACAAGTGGAAGTCCTTTGCGTTGATCCAAGTTTCATTGACACCTACATACAAAGCTTTGGCTATGTTGTTGAATTCAGAGTTACTGGGGTGCATGCGAACCTTGAAACTTCAAGAAGACTCTGGCATTAGTTAATAAGCATGGCCATAATAAATGCTTCTTGCCCTTGGATGTGCATTGGATATTTTAGTAATATTAAGGGGCTAGATAAGAAGAATGGTAGGATAGCTACTGTACTAGAAAATAATGGAAGACTTTTTTTTTTTTTTGGTCTATCTTATTCTAACTATCTACTCACTCTTAGATTTTTGCCATATGTCGAACCCCATGGTTAAAACTAGACGCCCCTACCCCTAACTCCCTTGAGAAGAGGGGAATCTAACTCTCCACCTCCCTCTTCCCATGTAGGAGGGGTAAACAATGGGGCAAATTCAGTGATTGGAGGAAAGACATTCAAAAGCTCATTTTTAAGATGGGAATGGTGGACACCGGTTACGAAGGGCAGGGCTTCAACCTTTCCATAGTTGATTCTAATCACGGTCCTCTTCCATTTGATACTTAGATTATAATGACATCATTATTCCATTTAGATTATAATGACATCATTATTCCAAGAGTAACCATATAATAACACGATAGGGTTTTGAACTTTAAGAAATATGGGGTGTGTTTGTTCGAGTAAAATGGTTTTTTGCAAATCAATTCTCTAGACATTCGCGAGTCTGATTTGTTAAAATAATGAGTCAACAAAAGACCATATACTGTTAAAGAAAATATGCATGCTTAAAATTAAGAAAATGAATTTCTTAACCTGAATAATGGAAAACATTTCCTAAAAAAAAATTCTGAAAAGTACCTTACTTTGTAATGAAGTTTTCCTCGAAACAAACATATTATGTTTCACTGAAAACTTCACTATAAAGGAAAATATATTCAACGGAAATCATTTCCAAGGAAAATGCATAGTTTTTATTTTTTTAATAATTTAGGAAAATGATTTCCTTTTCACCAGAAAGAGAAGCCATTTTCCCTTAATCTATGTAAAACATTTTTAGTAAATCAATTAGCGTTTTTCATCTCTCAAACACCCAAAAATAATTTTATTTCAAACAAGCAAACTCTTAAGTTAAGCACTGGTTTGACACTCCTTTTTGACTCAAATTGTATGAAGTAAGTCCTTATTAATCCCCCAAGATATTGATGGTCTGCCTTTATGATCTTATTTATTGGCTTAACCTAATACAAAGAAGTTGACTCAGCTTATCATTTGACGCAACCCAAAAAAAAGAAGAAGAAGAAGAATATACAAAAATACAAAAGTTAGACATCGAGCAATGTAGGTAGCTTAACTCATGTGAATTATTTATTATATTGATGAAATTTTTATTAAGGTATGGTTTTGCAAATGAAACATTAGATCATAGGACCTTATGCGGTACAATCACTTTAAAATGCTCGGGCAAAATTGAATTAACTCCACGTTAATACATAAAACCTCTTTTACCTCGCAATGTCATGGCTCTAAGATATCAATTTAATTTCCGACTTATTACCAAGAATTGTCTTCCCACCTAGGCCTTGTGCTTATCATACGGTAGAATTGGGGAGGTGCTCTGTGCCTTTTGCAAACTGATACTGGATTCCGTCAATCATTTGTTTTTTAATTGTTGCATCACAACCATACTTGCCTTCTTTTGGGCTGCTTGGATGCAACCTCCCTTGGTGCAACAGGGCTTGGTTAGAGAATCTTCGCTAGGCTATGAAGTTTCTTTCCAGTAAAGATTTTTATCGTTCCATTGCCCGCTTCTCTTTTGGTGCTCTTTGCCACCTCATTTGGAAGTACAGGAACAAGATTCTATTTAGAGACCATACTTTGGCGATTCCGACCGTTAAAAACCATCTCATTAAAGTTGTTAAGGACAAGGCCTTAACATTCAGAAATGTGGAGGATAACTTGAGGAACGGGAGACTTCAACATAGATGGGGGATTGATCATTGCATTTTCTTTTCTATTCCTGCTAGTCCTTAGTGTTCCTGCTTGTGGCGCGATTTATGGCTGAATGGCTTGATGCTGCTGAGTTTTTCGCTACTAGGGTTGTGGTGTGAGTGGTTGACTTGCTTCTGGGTGGTCTGTTGCCTTACTTCACTTCACTTCGGCCGCGGAAAACTTCGCCAGTTACTATTCGTGGAGGGCGGTTGTGCTCTTTCTTAGGGGTCTTTTGGGTGTGGGTTGCCATTGTTTGGCTAGCTGGTGGCCTTCTTTTGTTAATTGGTCATTGTTTTGGTTGTGGCCTTAGTTGTTTTGGCCTTGCCATGTTGTTGTGCCTTTGTTGGCTTTTCTGTTTTCTTTCTTTCGGCACCATTTCACTCATTATGCCTTTGTTTCATTTTAAGTGTAAGTTTTGGCGCCGTTCGTTTGTATATTTTGGTTAAAGCTCAATACAATTACTTTTCACCAAAAAAAAAAAGAAGAAAAAAACCTCTTTATCTCTCAAATGTAATTGACATGGACCGGGCACAATCTTTTGCCCGAGTGGGTCTCACATAGAGCACTTACTTAGGTGCACAGGATTGCAAAAGGACCATATGCAGAGGCACTCTGATCACACAACCACTCTTGATTGCTAACTAAGTCTAAACACGGGTCACCATCCCTTATACAACAAAGAGGAAACCTCAAAACAACAATTAAACAAAATCGGGACAAAAATGACATGCAACTTGAGTTTAATTGACATGGACCGGCACAATCTTTCAAAGTGGGTCTCGAGTCAAGCACTTACTTAGGCGAGTCGGTTTGCAATTGCACGACCGCTCTCGATCGCTGGATCGAGTCCAAACACGGGTCGCCATCCATTGTACGACAAAGGGAAAGCCCGAAACGACAATTAATAAAAGAATTAGGGCCAAAAAATGACACTTGCCTTGATTTTAACCGACGCGGAGTCGGCACGATCTTCCGCCCGAGCGGGTCTCCCATCAAGCACTTATTTAGGCGAGCACGAATGTGATGGACCGACCGCCCGATTGAGTCCGAAAACCCCAAAACGACAATCAAACGAAAAATCGGGGGGCAAAAACCGACACGCGCCTTGAGCTTTTGGCCAAAACGAATGTCGTCACAACACGACCATGTGGGGTCGTGTGCGTTGTCTTCGATTTCACCATCTCCAAGCATTAAATTACAGCCAATCCACAATAAAGTCAGCTGTCCAAATCATTCGACTGTCAGTGTAATGCAAAGAACCATCTACGCCAATAATGTCGATTTGTTGTATTATAATACACCTGCTGGCTCGCGGCTGGCTTTCAAAAATTAAATAAAAATTCCATGGAGTTCATCATCCACATGGGCAGTGGTATAATGGTAAATTTGAGCATGGACTCGTTCCTTGATTAATTTAATTTATCTTGCATTATTATTTTGTTTTGTAGTGTTTTATAATGGCTAATGGCATTAATATTAGTCTCTTCGTCTAAAAGTATTTTAGTGAATTAACCCATCTTGAGATTTAGAAAGAATGGATAAATTGTCCATATGTGGAAAGTTTCGTTTTGTTAATGTTTTAATTGTCATTGAACATGTAAATTAGCATGTGTTTAACTATCGGTGTTCTCTGGATGAGAGACCCTTTCTTTTAAAATTTATTTAGCAAGAGTTTTGACTAATCGGAAAAAAAGAAAAGAAAAAAATGATGAACCTTTTTTAATATGAACAAAAGTATATCATTTAAAGTTAATATTATTAAATATTCAAAATCGGTACTCTCATTAAAAACAATTTCCAACGAATAATTTTTGTCTCGAAAAAAATCTCAAATTAGGATCTCCATGATAAATTTTTCTCAATCCAATTTTCTTATCCCACAAAATCTTCAATAGGTATTTTATAATACATTTACTTTGAACTATTTTTTGTCTTACAAAAACGCGGAAATTAGTACTTCAACTCAAATTTACCTATCGTTAGCATTCTATCAAATATCCCAACAACTATAAGATAAATATAATGTGACGTGGAGGAAGACATATCCAATTAGAAAATTTACATGTGTTCAAGTGTACGCATTTAAATGAATGGCAAATTTGGATTGAAGCATTGGTTTGAAGTAGGACAAAAATTAATTGGGAAAATGTGTCGTGAATACAAGTTCGAGAGTTTTTGTGAAGAAAAAATTAATTTAAATTAAATTTGTCCTTGGGAACGAGGTTCGTTGGAGAAAAATCTGCCATGAAGTACGTTCTCAGGATTTTTTTTATATTTTTTATTTATTGTACCATCCCCCTTTGCTATAACCCACGAACTTTATTTGCCAAAGTGAGCCGACACTACAGGGAAAGTGGGAAGCTTCCCATCCTCTTTTATACATAATATACATAATATTTATATAATGATTAGAATGAGTTTAATAATGATTTTACCTTTTCTTTACGTAAAATAGAAAAAATCAAATAGGAGCTGATGATGTCCCAGGAATTTGACTGTTTCTCTTGCTTCTTTCTTTGACCTCTTGCTTTGCTTATAGCCGAAGGCTCTTGACCTTTTGATACATCCCTTTGTCTCTTAATTAATCCCTATCTCTCTCCCTCTTTGAACTCCATCTCATTAATTAATTTTTTTATTTAAATTGGAATAATTCTTTTTTTATTATTAATTTATGGAGTGTGCTCTAGCGTTCTTTGCCTTTTGGTCCCCACCAATCATGGGGGGTTTTTTTTACAACTGCCAAACCAGCCTAAAGCCCTGATTTTCCAGCTTTCATTCCAATCTTGATGCCCCCATAAAGTCCTTGCACATGAGAGAGTTAGTTGGTGATTTCACTCATTCTCTTCACCTTACCATCACCATTCTTGGTAATTGCCCTAAGTAAAAATAAGAGACTCGTCGAGTATCTTAAATTTCGTGTTATCTCGCTTTTAGCTGAATTTGTAATTCAAGAGTCACCTGGTTGCTCTTGATTCGGCAATCATTAATTGTTCTCGAGCGAAACTCGGCGATCAACATGATCTTTTCTGAAGATCGAATATTTATGATCTTCAATATTCAATGGATATTTATCGCTTGCCTGATTTTCATATTCACTTGCCATAAATTTGGCCAATTTGATGGATATAGGCAGATGAATCGTTCAATGTGGTATTGTTTCCTTGAATCCGAAGCTGCACCATCTCTCTCATCATGATGGGACTATTAAATTAATTTTTCATGGGAGGTAGTATTTGGCGAGAGGTGATGACAGCTTCTTGACAAAGACAAGAGTTTAAGGGAAATTAAGCAATTCATTAAGAGATGTGTTTGACTGTGATTTATTACCTAATCCAGTGTGGTGATGGGTCAAGAGAGATGCTTTTGTTTCTCGATGATGTGGGGTAGTTCATTTATAAATTTACTTCGTATTTAAATGTAACTTTAATGATACGACACTGCACTGTACTAAATGAGTTTCGATGTTCAAGTGAAATGGAAAATTGAATGAGAACCTAATCTCGAGTAAAGTGAAAATTTGAAGTGAGAACCTTTCGCCACCAAGGAAATTAATACAACTGCGATTTTGACAAAATCAAAATTCAAAATAACTTGGAGGAATCAATCAACACCGTTCAAATCACTCTTTCTTTTTTTTTTTCTATTTTTTTTGTTTAATCCCAATTTCCTGTACTCGGAAAAGAAATCTCATGCAAGTCATCAATCAATAGTTTATGAATTAGTTGGACAAGCTTGAAAGCAACCTCGTTTTGCTTTTTGCCCGTTCACTTTGAGTTATTGATGTGGGGGCTTATTTGGTAAATAGGCATTCAATCAACGTCAAACGTCAAAATTCAATGCGGTAGAGATGCAATTTCAACAATCTAATGAAAATTAAAAATAATAAAATGAGAAAGGGTAATTCCACGGGTCAAGAAAGCAATCAATTTGGTCACACAAAACGATAAACAAATATGAGAAAATCAAATTACCCACTTTTTACTGTAATCTATATTATTATTTAAAATCTAAAAGAATGAAAAAATTAATGTATCGTCTTATATATATCCCTATTAAATATTGAATAGTTCTAGATATAAAATTCAAATTGGACGAACCCGACATTTGAAAAAAAAAGAGAGAGTAAATGATAAAAAAGAAATTGAATATCCTATATATATATATATATATATATATCCTTGAAACTGGACTTGAACCCTTACGTATCTAATTCTTACGGTAGCCCTTCATAAACAAATTTCTGTATGACTCAATCTGTCCTATCCTTCCACCCCCGACCGAAAAAAAAAAATATTTTTTAATTAAACTAATAATCTAAATTTGATATCAGAGGGCGAAATTCCGAAAACGCCCTCGCTCATCTCCATCTTCCTCCCCCTCTTTCTCTCTCTACACCTGCTCTGCTGTGTAAATAGTCCACCTTCCTTCCTCCCCCTCTCTCTCTCTCTCTCTCTCTCTCTCTCTGTGCATCCAGCAATGGCTCACCTCTTCAGAGATCTCTCTCTGGGCCAGTCCAAGAGGGAGCCATTCAAGCCCCCTCCCCTCTCCGCCCCCGCCCCCGCCCCCTCCGCCGCCGCCGCCGCCGCCCCCGCCGCCGCATTGCCCTCCCCGCTCGGCCAGCTCGACGCCGCCCGCCTCACCGACGCCGACCTCCGCCTCACCGCCTTCGAGATCTTCGCCGCCGCGTGCCGCACCTCCTCCTCCAAGCCCCTCGTCAACGCTCACGCCTCCGCTGCCGCCGCCGCGGCCCACTCCGACTCGCCGCCGGCGGCCCACGGCAACGCGTCGAACTCGCCGGGCTCCCCGGCGCTGCAGCGATCGATTACCTCGGCCGCCGCCAGCAAGATGAAGAAGGCGCTGGGGCTGAAATCCCCGGCTCGGGGTCGGGCTCCAGGAGGAGCCCCGGGTCGGGCTCGGGCTCAGGCTCGGGCTCGGGCCCCGGGAAGCCGAAGAAGCCGGTGACAGTGGGTGAGCTGATGAGGAACCAGATGAGGGTCCCGGAGAGCGTGGATTCTAGGGTCCGGAGAGCGCTTCTGAGGATATCAGCTGGGCAGGTGAATGTTGGGTTTTTCGAAATTTCGGTGATTTCCTCTTAATGTGTGCTCGTGGGCGATAAATGATGTGTAAATTGCGTTTTTCAGCGGCTGATTTGAGTGTGATTGTGCTTAATTGGGTTGATCTGGTGTTGGGTGTCTTTAGTGGTAGGATGGAATTTTGATGGTTTTTGTATGATTTGGTCAAATCACAGTGATAATCTCGAATTAGCAAATTCGGCGTAATGGAGATCGGTGGTCACTATTCCATGCTACTTATGTAGTTGTCGAATATTGAATATGATCTAGTGTCGATTTGAGAGTTCGTGGATTTTGATTTGATGGTTTTTGTACTTTGATCTTTTGAAGGGAATCGAGTTTTCGCAGAAAGACTCGATTTTGCACAAGACAGAACGGTGTGACGGGCTTGGTTCTGTATTCGGTTCCAGCAAGCATCGTATTTTGACAAACTAGAAGACGTTTTTTTTTTTTTTTTTTTTTTTTTTTCTCACTGTGAATTCGTGTATTTCATCAGTTTTCTCTGAACATTCTTGCTTACTTTTTCATTTACTTAGGTACTAATTATTATTTTGTGAATTGTAGGCTTAGCTACTGTTCAAGGAAAAAAAAATAGTTTAACCGAATAAGAGTTAAAAATTCTTGTCCTATGTGGTGGCGTTTACCAAATACCTTCTTATTTGCTTCTGGTCTGTCTTGACTTTGTCCTCTTTTTATTTATTTATTTATTTATTTATTTATTGGAAGATAATTTGCTTCACATGTGCTCCTTTGGTAATTGATCAATTGTTTAGCTTCCGTTGCTTGGCTGTTATGGTGTGATTCTGTGGGCATGATAATAGCTCATAATTTCTGGTCACTTGGCGACAATTTATTTCCATCCCTTTCATCTTGATTTCCTTTCCTTGGGAGGGACATGCGTGCACATGCATATCTATGATTATAGGGCGTATTTTTCAAATGATATATGGGACAACTCTTTTCCATCTATATTTCGATGTGACCAGCAACAAACTCATATATTCAAGCATCTATTTCTGTTGCAGGTTGGACGACGGATTGAATCAGTGGTCGTACCGTTAGAATTATTGCAGCAGCTCAAAAATTCGGATTTTACTGATCAACAAGAATATGATGCCTGGCAGAAGAGAACCCTGAAAGTTCTTGAGGCTGGTCTCCTTATTTATCCCCGTGTTCCACTGGACAAGTCAAACATGACTGCACAGCGTCTCCGACAAATAATTAATGCAGCATTTGATAGGCCCTTAGAAACAGGGAGGAATAATGAATCTATGCAAGTTCTTCGTAGCGCTGTGACTTCTCTTGCTGCAAGAACCGTTGATGGGTCTCTTGATTCTTGTCACTGGGCAGATGGGATTCCTCTAAATCTTCGACTGTATGAAATGCTTCTAGAAGCTTGCTTTGATGTTAATGATGAAACTTCTATCATCGAGGAATTTGATGAGCTTATGGAGCAGATAAAAAAGACATGGGGAATCCTTGGAATCAACCAAATGCTGCACAATATTTGCTTTACATGGGTTCTTTTTCACTGTTTTGTGGCAACTGGACAGGTGGAAATGGACTTGCTTTATGCTGCTGATAGTGAGCTGGCTGAAGTTGCTAAAGATGCCAAAGCAACAAAGGATCCGGAGTATTCCAAGATTTTGAGCTCTACATTGACATCAATATTAGGCTGGGCAGAGAAAAGACTTCTTGCTTATCATGACACATTTGATAGGGGTAACATTGAGGCGATGCAGGGTATTGTTTCTCTTGGTGTCGTGGCAGCTAGAATTTTAGTTGAAGATATTTCAAATGAGTATCGCCGGAGGAGGAAAGCAGAAGTTGATGTAGCTCGCAGCAGGATCGATACTTACATTAGGTCATCATTGCGCACTGCTTTTGCTCAGGCAAGTTTCATAAATTATAATTTGCTTCAGGGCATGTCCAATGTATAGAAGGCTGATATTTGATCAAAATCTATCATCTTTCATTGCTCTAAAGCTATACTATATTGTCACTTGACATGGCATGGAGACATTGGACTTAAGTTGAAGATACTTTTACCACACATGCTTGAGCTGCTGGCTGTTTGATATCGACGAAATTTATTGTATCAATCATAAGAGGAAGTTATACAGAATCTAATTGTCTGTCCCTTGGAAGCAATAGATATTGATCGCTTAAAAAAAAGTAGGACAAAAGAAAATCTTTGTATAGCTTTATAGTAAATCTTTTGACTTGTAGGGCTGTATTCTTGTGCATCTGTGACATGAATTTTGTTGATTCTGTTGCAGAGAATGGAGAAAGCAGATTCAAGCAGGAGAGCCTCAAAAGGGCATTCTAATCCTCTTCCAGTGCTTGCTATCCTTGCGAAAGATGTGGGTGAACTGGCACTTAATGAGAAGGGGATTTTCAGTCCCATACTGAAGAAGTGGCATCCTTTTGCAGCAGGGGTTGCGGTTGCCACACTTCATGCTTGTTATGGAAATGAGCTAAAGCAATTCATATCTGGTTTAACTGAGTTGACACCAGATGCTGTTCTGGTGCTGAGAGCAGCGGATAAGCTGGAAAAGGATCTAGTGCAAATTGCTGTTGAAGATTCTGTGGACTGTGATGATGGTGGGAAGGCAATAATCCGAGAGATGCCTCCTTTTGAGGCTGAGGCTGCAATAGCCAATCTGGTCAAAGCATGGATCAAGACAAGAATAGACAGATTGAAGGAATGGGTAGATAGGACTTTGCAACAAGAGGTATGCTTTGCGGTTTGGATCAATCTTGTAGGATGCTAGGTCTGCTATCAGTATTGATAAATCTTGACTTTACAATGTTCATTTGAATGGCAAGATGCTGCTTACTTAAATATTGCTGCAATCTTGTGAGATCACTGCTTGGTAGAAGATATGACATGCTGTTGCTTTGTGAAGCAGTACTTCATTAATGTTTCTCCTACTCTATATAGGTTCATTTTAATATGTTTTGTCAATCTCATGTTGGTGGCTTATAAAAAGGTGCTTTGCCGTTGCCTTAGAATTCAATCTCGTTTGAGTGGTTAGATTTGATAGTTTTGTCAATCTCTTAGAAGCCTAAATGTATAATAACTACCAAGTGATCACAACTTTCCTAAGTCCCTTCCCAACCCTTCTCTCTGATACCCGTAAAAGGGGAGACAGGGAGTGTTGATGGATGCGTTTAATTACTGTCAGGATCATGTGATCTATTATTGTAGAATTATCACGAGGATTTTGAGCCTCATATATGTGTATATAGAGTTTACAAAGTAAAAGAGTCACGAACCTAACTCCCTTGCCTACCCTCCCATCTGGCACCTAGAATAGGGGAAACAATGAAGTGTTGATGGATATGTGTCTATTTCTCTGTTAGAATCGTGTGTTTTATTATCGCAGAGTTATTGCAAGCATTTTAAACCTCATATACATGCATTAGATTTTTCCCCTACTAATTGGTTCCTGCTATACACTGAAATTTCAACATTGGCATTCTTTCATTCTCGTGCACTTTTCATATTCTAATGTCATTTTTTTTCCTTGCTTTCTGATGATGATGTAGACATGGACTCCACAAGCAAATAAAGAGGAAATGGCTCCTTCTGCTGTTGAAGTGCTGCGGATAATAGATGAAACTTTAGATGCATATTTCCAGCTTCCAATACCGATGCATCCGGCACTGCTTCCTGACTTGATGACTGGCCTTGACAAATGTCTTCAGTATTATGTAACCAAGGCAAAATCTGGATGTGGTCAGTCAACCTCAAGTTCACAAATAACTTGTTCTTTATTATTAGGATATATCATAACATGACCACTGTCTTCAATTTTTTCTTAGGATCGAGAAATACATATGTTCCCACAATGCCAGCACTAACCAGATGTAGTGTGGGATCCAAGTTTCAAGGATTTGGCAAGAAGAAAGACAAGTCACCGAGTATCCAGAAGAGGAACTCTCAGGTCGCGACAATGAATGGTGACAAATCTTTTGGAGTTTCTCAGCTATGTCTTCGTGTAAACACCTTGCAGCTAATATGGCTAGAGTTGGAGGTAGTGGAAAAAAGAGTAATCACCCATCTAAGGAACTCTGAGTCTGCTAATACAGAGGATTTTTCAAATGGTCTAGGGAAGAAATTTGAACTCTCGCCTCCTGCCTGTTTGGAGGGTATCCAACAGCTTTGTGAAGCGGTTGCCTACAAAATCGTATTCCATGATCTAAGCCATGTCCTTTGGGATGGTCTTTATCTAGGTGAAGTTTCATCTTCTAGAATCGAGCCATTCCTTCAAGAGCTGGAGAAACACTTGATGATCATCGCAGACACTGTGCATGAAAGAGTTCGGACACGCATTATAACATGTGTTATGAAAGCTTCTTTTGATGGGTTCTTGTTAGTATTGCTTGCTGGAGGTCCATCTCGTGCTTTCTCTAAGCAGGAGTCACCAACAATAGAGGACGATTTCAAAGCTCTGAAGGACTTGTTCTGGGCAAACGGAGATGGTTTACCTGCTGAATTGATTGATAAGGCTTCTGCCACTGCAAGAAGCATTCTACCTCTTTTCCGAACAGATACAGAGTCTCTTATTGAGCGTTTCAGGCGCACCACTATCGAGACTTATGGGTCTTCTGCTAAGTCTAGGCTTCCACTACCAGCAACATCAGGGCAGTGGAACCCCACTGAACCAAACACAATTCTTCGTGTTCTGTGCTACCGAAACGATGAAGCAGCTGCCAAGTTTCTGAAGAAAACCTATAATCTTCCAAAGAAACTTTAGTCGCCAAAAGTCCAGTGCAAGAAGTTTAAGCCCGGTCTTTCTATGAACAGGTGGCAGACCGAAGAGCATGCCTTTATTGCTGCAATCATGGCTTCACTTGACCGTGGCTCGAGTCCCATCCTTTGTGCTTGAGCAAGCAGATGAGTTACTTTCTGAAGGTAGCTTTGTATGTTAGAGATGAAGTGCACTTGTTCAGGCGCGGTGGCTGTTTTGCCCAATTCAACCCGGAGGACTGAGGACTGACCTGGGGGAGGCTACTATGGAAGGTGGGGTTGGCTTATTCTTTAATATTCATTCTTGTGTAAGTTAAATTAAAAAAGAAAAAAAAAAGAGTTGTATCCTTTTGGTGCCCTTTTCTATCTAGCCTACTCCATTTTAGCATTTATTTTCTGCGTTAAGCCATTTTACCTGTATAAGATGAAGGCATGTATGGACTAGGTGCTTGTTACTGATATGTATGTAAAGCAGCTTTTGAATATCCTTGATGTGAAGACTAGAAACATTTTACTTGGTGATGGTAAATATGAATGCCTTTATTTTCAAACTCACGTTCAATTTTTTTTTTTTTTTGAGCAAAAAACTCACGTTCAAATGACACATTTGAATTTGCTGTCCTAGTTGTATCTTATGTGTGATTATTAACGTTAAAAAAATTCATGAATTTCACATTGATTTTGCTCCGAATTCCAAGCATTCTAATTGCATGCCTGAAATGATACATCTTTTTAGGGTGAGGTCCTTGAAGTAGGTGATTATAACATTGAGTTTAACTGCAGTCTCACTCTTATTAAATGGCTGGTCCTTGAACTTGGATGCACCTACCTACTAAATGCTTGTGAAATGGAGAAAAATATTCATATTTTAATTGATTCGGCAACACCGAGTGGAATTAAATTTTCTAATCACAACCAAGTACACTAAAAGGTGATCAAAGCATTTCCGAGCCTCTTAAGTCGCACGATCGGACTTAGAAATCTTAAGGACCTTTGAAGCTGACGTCTCTACTAATTTGCATTGAGCAATCGAAAAGTTACCAATCAAATTATGAAATTTATCAGTACTAATTTAAAGTATGTGTATCCGATCACTGGATGGGCTTCTTTGAATCCAATAAACCCCGAGATTTGTACGTTCTTTTCAAGCTTGCCTAGTGAGAAAGCATGGATGATATTGCCAACATGGGCGATGTACATTTTTACGTACATAAACATATAATCTTATAGAGATATCAAAATATAAATGGAAAGCTATCAATCATCAGGGAAAATGTCGAGAAATTCTATTTATTCGAAAGTAAATTCATATTTGTCACAAAAATGGTAGGCGGGATTGGGCTCGAGAGAACTGTCCAAGCCCGTCGGCCCGCCAGTTCTACTGGGCACGTAGAAACCGAAAAAACGAACTGTTGGCACGTAGAAACCTTCAGTCTTTCTTCACCTTCGACCTGCGATCTCTTCCACTTCGGTTTGATCACTGACTGTCCGTCGCTGATTACTGTCGACAGCCTCGCAAGAGGAATCAAATGGTGGACTCTTCTGCTCAGCCTCAGCCAAAGGTAAAGCATCCAAAGCGTTTTTGGTCCTGTGAAATTCCATGAAGGTGAAAGCAAGAGCCGGTCCCCGCAAAAAAGATGGTGTCTTTCTTCATAACCAAGCGTTCATTGGTTCCAAGGGAGCGAAAAGCATTAAACTTTTTAGACAAAACTGAATTGGGTTGCGTGCACATCCTTAGCAAATTGGACAAAGCTTTCGTTTTTTTGGTTATAATTTGTTTTTTTTTTTTTTTGGGTGTATCTGATAGTGATTAATGATTATAGAATTGTCATGTTGGAGCAGCAACAGAAGCAAGGGGAAGAATGGTTGGGATTGAGTTTCAGACCCCAGAATTACATTCCAGGCCTTGTGATTGGTTTCATTCTTGGGTGGTTCGTGGATTTGACAAAGCCTGCCAAAAACCCTGTTAGAAGGAGAAATCTTTTGCCCGGAAAGCACAATGAGGTGTCTTTGGTCTCGAGTGGCGGCGAGCAAGAGCTTAAGATGGTAACGATTTGGGTTTTCTAGTGATCAGCCGTTGTTGCAACAGCTTCTCTTTTGTTTCGGCTAAAAATTCTAGTAATTTAGTCTCTTAAAGCTAAAGATTATCAAAGTCTTCGATACATCTGGAAGTCGATTAAAGGAGATTCTGACATCCTGGTCACCAAGCTTGAAAGATATAAAATTGCCGCTTAACATATTATTTCATTAGAAGAATTTCCTGAGTTTATTTTTAAGGAGGGAGGTGAGGGAATTGCTTCTTTTTTGTTTGTCGAAGAAGGAAAAGGAAAATTGGAGATATTGGGAGAACTTATTTTAGCATGGAGATTGGTCTATATGTAGTCTGCTCTAATTTGGATGAAACGCTTGTGGTAGGTTCTGGTTGTTAGGCAAGATTTGAAGATGGGACCAGGAAAAGTGGCATCTCAATGTGCTCGTGAGTTAACCTTAATTTCACAGAATGCTGGAAAATTGACTTGTGCTCCTTCAGATGATGTTATTGAAACTTTAATACGGTCGTTTCTCTTGTTTTTCTGTCAAATTTGTAGATGCTGCCATGGGGATGTATGCAGAACTTATGCAGAGGTTGGTTGTGAAGAATTTCCTTCATGGAGAATTACTTCCAAATGACAACTCTATTTTTGTTCAATGCGAGCGAGTTGAGTTTATTGATTCATTCTCTTCTGCAGCAATCAGTTTCTTTTAAGACAGTGGGAGCAATGTGGGCAGCCCAAGATCGTTTGTACATGCAAGAATCAACAAGAAATGTAAGCAGGTGAATTTTTCTCTCATTCTGAAAAGACTGCACTTATAAGCTGAAGCTATTCCATATTGAGGTTTGCTCTTCACCAGGAATCAGCTAAGAGAAGCTGCTGAGAGCGCCGGCCTTCCAACTTTTGTAGTCACTGATGCTGAAAGAACTCAGGTATGCATATGCATGTCCTTGCTTATGGCACATCTAAGAACCTTTCTTAATAACCTGCTTCATGATGGCAACTGCAAAAAATTTAGAAAGACAGGGTCAGCATATGGATCTACTCAAAAGATTGTACTACTGTTGTCATATTATTCGATAGTTTCCATTCCTTTTAGTTTTTGATGTTTTCTCAGGTAGCGTATTTGATATAAAGGATCTTGCTTAGAAAGTGATGGTGGGCCAGCGGAGTTGTTCAAGTTCACCGTTATGCATTTGTCCCTTCTATGTTGAGAATTTTGATTTTCTTATTTCTTGCTTATTTTTTCTTGTTTTTTGGGAGTCTAATGCCCTCTATTTTAGGGAATATAGCTGAGTTGCTGAATCTAGATACCTTCAAATTTATCTGCTAGTTTGGACATAGGCAATAGAAGAGAAGGTTGCCTATGATTGTTCCATGCCTTTTATCCGCAATAGAAGAATGGAAGCAAATGCAAGGTTGTGCAAAAGCACTTTAATTTGGACATATCATGTCTCTTTTGTGATTCTGATGTTCTGAAGTTGGTTAAACTAATTACTTTAAGCTTATAACATTGCGTTGCTTGCAACTTAATTTTCATACTGGACTATAGTTTATCTCCATCGAAGATGATATAGGAATCAGGTTCTCATCACCATATGTTGTTCAGGTAGCTGCTGGTTTGAGGACTCTACTTGCGATAGGACCTGGTATGCTCACCAATTCCATCCTTAAAGCTCTCCTTTTTCCATGGCATTCTAAGCCATTTTTATGCTGAGATCATATGGCATAGGAAGCAATTGGGACCACTTTCCATGCGATTAAAATTTCAAAATCAAGAATGTGGAATTGATAAAAGTTAAGATTCCAGAGACTAGCCTGTTTTCTTCCTTTTTGTCACTGTGTGTATTTGTTGCTGAGTCTGAGCAGGACCAAAGGCATCGGTTGATTTGATTACGGGAAAATTGCGCCTGCTTTGATGTACCGAAGAACGAAGGCATGCATGACTAATTCACGACTAATTCTCAAACTCATTGGCTGATTTGATCATCACTCCATTATGGTCTTGAGGTTCTGATCCATGTCGCATTTGGCATAGGTCATGATAGTACGAATCTTGGCTAACCTCCATCAGTCCATACCATTTTGTTCTGCACATGAATTTGTAACGGCCTGTCAACTTTAACTTCTACCTGTTGGTTAGAAATTGATATGAAAATATGCTTTGACAAGTACTTCCTTCAATGTATATGCTTGAGGGTCTTGAATGTGAAGTCGTGAGTGATGCAATTAGCCAGTCACTCATTAGAGGGTAATATTGCATTGCCCTGAGCTTGGCCCTTAGGGGCTGGGGCTCGGTTAAACTGGTCCTGCTGTCGTGAACGAGGTGCAACTGCTGCTGGAGGACGAAATCCACCAACTCCGGTCTAGAGCTGATCACCATGCCGGATACACCCGTCCACCATTCATGTAGGCTTCGCCGTCATATGAATTCGCTAGGATAGGTAGGGCAGGACTGGGCTGCGTTGGGTTCTCCCTATTTAGAGATCGTGACCAGGTGTGTCCGAATAATTGATTATCTTTACTTGGCTGCTCAAGCGCGAAGTTTTCTATGTGCCTTCTTGGCTTTGTCGATGTTTCGCAGTTAATGAAGCCGACTCGAGCAAGAGAGACTGGGGCGTGACCTCAGGCTCGGTCTGGCCTGCCCTTACGATTCGGCCGAAGGAAGGGCTTCAGCCTTATCATGTCCAAGCCCATCCTAGCAAGGATCAGCTTCCGTAGGCCCTGACCTGAGGTGGGAGAGAGAGAATTGCATATTACGCAGCATAACTTCTAGTTAAAGGGGCCTGCAATATGATTGAGAGCCATAAAAAAGGAAGAGCGCATGGAAGCGATCATTGTGGTATCAAATAACGTAAATTGAGGTGAGCTTTCAAAATTTCACGCTCTTAATCATAGAGTATCTCGTACCTCAAGGTTTCTTTGAATGTATCGATCTGTTCGTTCCGTTTTTTCTCTCCCAGAAATCCCTGATGATAAGGACTTATAGAGCTTCCAAAAGCGTGAATAAAGTGAGCATAAAAAGAGAAATTTTAACTGTGTTTTAGCCCTGCCTAGCAAAAACATATATATGAAAAACAGATCTGTATTTTAGCCCACTGATTCGTAGAAACGCTTTAACCCACCAATGTTAGTTGGCTTTGAAGTTGTCTCTAATCCAACCCTCTAAGAAATGGCCAAAAGAGCATAAAGAGGTCTCTCAACTCGTCATACTCGAACGGGTTGCCGTTGTGGCCCTTTGCAGTAGCTGAGCTTCTCCGAGGGCCGGACATTTGAGCGTTATGTTTGTCTTGGTGTCTTCTCAGGGGTACTGTCTTGCCTCTGGACTTGAGGAATAACTTGGTCTCACAGATCCACGACATTTATTATAGGGGTTGCCTCTAATAGGGAAGGCGGCCCATCGCCGTCCATGCATTTCCGAATGATCATCTAGTTACTGTGCCTCGACATTGTTGTCAAGGAACCTTATCGTTGCTCGAGTGGAGCGGGCACGTTGGAGGTCCTTGCATCCCAAGGGAGCAAATGACTTAACATGTCACTGCCTATAAAACACCGACACTTTTCGAGAGCGTTTATATCGTATCGAATATTTCGACACGTCTCCAATATTCTTCGACACTAAGTCAAAACATGTTAGAAAATTTGATAGCTGGTCAATTCTCTCAGCGCTCTTCGACACTTGAAATTTTTTTACTAAATGAAGGGCATAAAGATAATAAAAAGGAAAATAAGAAAAATCTAGTTTTCTCTTCTCTTCTGACTTTCATTTCCTGTGACACACAATTCATCCCTTAAGTTTCTTCTCTCCTCTTTTGATACGCTTTAACACGCGAGTTTAGAATGTGGATTGTTTTCTTTTTTCTCCAAAGTTTGAAGGATTATTGGAATGGAATTGAATTTGTTAAATCAAAATAATGAATGGTATTAACAAATAGTGAATTAATATTTTTATTGTAAATTCATTTTATGTTCTTTTTTATTATTTATTTATTTGTGAATTTGAATCAAATTGATTTGATTAAAATAATCATAAAAATGATAATTTATCTTTTACACACACACACACACACACACACACACACATTTAATATACAACGTGTCTCAATGTATCAAATTTTTCTATTTTTTGAGAAATGACATGTTAGCGTGTCGTGTCGTGTCATGTCCTGTCATATCGTGCGTCAGTATTAGTGCTATTAAGGCTATTGCTAGCTTAGATTTAGGTGCTTGCCATTTAAGAAGTGAGTAAGATAGCGGTTGTGGTAAATATCGAGGGCAATCATGTGCAAAGTGGGAATTTGTTTGCAATTAAGAATTTTTTTAGAATTTGTAAGAGATGGATGAATGTGAAAATGAGAGGAGGGACATTTATTGGGAAAATTTCAAATAAGAATATGAAGTGTTTTCATTTTCTCAAATAAGAGCATCAAGTAAACCTTGTTCTAAATAAGAGCTTGAAGTGTCCTTATTCTTTTCAAATAATGACATGAAATGATTTTTTTTTTTTTAAATAAGGCATGAATTGGCTATGTCGATTTTAAAAAAAGGTTTAACTTTCTAATTGGTTAAGGGCATTTTCGTCCTTTTCCTTTTTTTGAATTTTTTCTTTCTTTTTTTCCTTTTCTCTCTAATTTTTTTTTTCCCTTTCTTTTGGTTTTCTCTTTCTTCTTTGCCAGTGGCCAATCTCGAGCGATGGTCAACCACCAGTGACAAGTGAAGAGGGTTGGGTAAGGGTTGCTTTCACTCGATTTGGTGAGGAATGGCCTTGCCTGGGCGAGGCAACCCTCACCTTGGGTAAGGTCGTCCTCACTGCCCATAGGCGAGGGCGACTCTCACCAGATTTGGGTGAACTAGCTATTGGCAAGGGTTGTCCTCACCTTAGCGAGGTGACCCTCACCCTTGGTGAGGCCGCTCTTTCACCCTCGTTGGATTTGGGTGAGGGTCGCCTCACTAGCGGTCGGAGAGGTGACACCTTGGGCAAGGCTGTCTTTGCTAGTCTCATGTAAGTTTAGCCCTCACTAGATTTGGGCAAGGATTACTTTGCTTGCGACTAGCAAGGGCTTGGGCAAGGCGAGCCTCACTAGCAATCAGTGAAGGCTTGAAGGCCCTCACCCAGTGGATGGTGAGGGTTGTTGGGCCCTCTTCGGCGCTCGCTAGAAAGAAAAAGGAAAAAAGAAGAGAGAAAAGAGAAAAAGAGAAAAAAAAAAGTTGAAAATAAATTTATCTTTTGACGAAATACCCTTGACTAGCTGAAATATCTAGCTAGTTGACAATTGCCAAGGTCAAACCCTTATTTGAAGCTGCTATGCCCATTTCAAGCTCTTATTTGAAATTAACATTAGGAGTGATCGGGTCCAGGGTGGGTAGGGTCTAGATCTAGACCCTGTACTTGACCTTGTTATAACTGATTCTCTTTTTTGGACCTTATACCCGACTCTATTTGTATTGGACCCTGTACCTGACTCACCATATTTTTCCAATCTGGTTCCAAGGTCAACCCCGTTTCTACCGGAACCTGTTTTGCAATCTTCCAATATCCTTTACGACTTTGAATTTTATATTAATAAGCAAGAAAATAACATAATCCTCCTAATTTATATTAAAACATTAAGCACTGTTAATAAATTAATACATGAACTTTTTGACTAAACAAAAAATTGAGGATCGATAGGGCTAATTATAATAAATAAAATTATAAGGCAAAAAATTAGTAATAAACATGAGTCTAATATTAGTTTTATTCCCACAACTATTACATGAAGCTACTCATTTATGCTAGTATAACTCTTTCTATAAAAGAGAAATTAGGCGAGCCAATCCATGTGATACATAAGAATTTGGCGGTGATTTAACACCGTCCGTCCATCAAATGGTACGAGAGGGAGCCGATGAGGGAGGGAAGCAAGTGAGGAAGATGAATGACAAAGGAGGCGTGTCGTGCGTGTTTGAGAGAGCCAAGAGGAAAAACATCATGTGATTGCGGGAGTAAGAATGGAATTCGAGAGAGAGAGAAAAAAAAGGATTTTGGATCTTTACTTACAAAACCGGTTTAAAAACCGGTCTAGGAACCGGTTTCCGGGTGGGTAACTACTCAAAACCTGTTCCCGGACCGGTTTAAACCGGTTTCGAATTTTGGGAACTGGTTCCCGGACCGACTCCTGACCTTGTTTTCCAGGTAGGCCAGTTCGGGAATCGAGTATACTCAGTTCGGTTGCACACCCCTAATTGACATTGCCACTTCATGTCCTTCTTTGATATAAGGTTCATTTTAAGTTATTATTTAAGAAACTGATGACACTTCAGTACTTTATTTGGAATTTTCCTGACTTTTATTTTGTAGAATATAACTTTTTTCAAATCTAGGCCTGCTTGGCCCCCTTTTACATTGATGGCCGGGCCATGTCATGTTTGGGCCGGCATGGCCCATTGGCCATCCCTCGTTGGAATATTTTGTGGACGTATGTATCTTTGTCTTGCATACATCAATCATCGTAATCGCTTTGTAAATCTATGACAAAGGAGTCTCAAGTAAGGAGAGGAAAACCGAATTTTCTTAACCTAAATAGTAGCCGCGTCCAAATATTCAAAAACAATGAAACCATTATGTTTAAAGTTCAAACTATGAACAAGAAATATATTACAATTATTTAATATATTAAGAGAAATCACGCATAATATGCGTCAAAGATAAAGACATCCATACTAAAATCTAAAACTAATCCATAAACCACATCTCTCGACCAGTGTCATGACGAGGTAATGATGCAACGGTACGTGGCAAGGTGGCACTATTCATTAATTAAATGTTTCTCGATTTTTGGCATAAATTGGCTACTTTTGGTCAAACTCAAAATACAAATTTGACTTGGCACATGATAAGTGGCATGAGTCACCATCAGTTGACCACGATAAAAAGAAAAACTTATGAAACGACTTATCGGTCTCTTCTATATTGTCCACATTCCTCTTTTCCTCTCTATTTTTCTTTTGAATTTAGATGAAATAAAGGTTAGAGAGAGAGAGAGAGGGATCAAGGGATAATTATCAATAATGTATTAAACTTATTGCACTTGTATCAATTTAGTTGTACACCTTTTTATTTAGTTGCAAACCTTTTTATTTAGTTAATTTAGTCATAAATCTTTTAACAATTTGTCGATATAATCTATATGGCCAACGTTAGTTGGAAATAATTAACGTGAAAATTTTTGTTTTGCTTTTTTTTTTTTCTTTCTTTTCTTTCTTCTTCCTTCGTTGCTTGCTGGGCCCCTTCAATGCCCAACGACTAGCTGCAAGTGAGGGCTAGCCTTGCCCACCAATCGAGGCTCGCCATATTTCGATTAGGTGACCTCGCCAACCTCTTGTAACCTTGCCCTTGTGACAGCAAGCCTCGCGTGATGAGTGATGGAGGTTGGCCTTCGCCGGATTCGGTGAGGGCAAACCTCACTAGCCCTCGCTTGTTGCTATTCGCTAGGCATCATAGAGGCCCAATGACCGGCAGAGAAAGAAGGAGAAAAAGAATAAAAAACAAAGAAAAGGCTTAATTTTTTTTTTTTTTTGAATTGTAAAAATTTTCACATTGATGTTGACCGTGTCATATAAGATAGCTAACATTCACGTTAGCAGTTTTAAATTAAAATTAACTAGATGAACTTTATTGGCATGTTGTCAAAAGATTTAAAACTAAATCGATTAAATTAAAAAATTTATGATTGAATTATTTTTAGTGTAATAAATGTAGGAATTTTCTGATAATTTTTCAGCAGATCAAGTGAAGCACTGTAGCCTTTCGTGTCAATACACTTCCCTTTCAAGGGCCTGTTAGACTTACCTCATCAAAGGCCATAAAACAGTGTCATATCAATCAAGTTGCCCATAGTCTTTTTGGCGACACTGAACACCGTCCATACATGAACACATAAATAAAATATGATTATAACTCATGCACTCACGCTCATCGAAAATAAAGTTAGGGGGGGATCTAATGATTTCTTTGCGTTTGTACTTATTTGCTGTTGGTCCAAGATCGTGTACTTTGAACGACAAATTTTACTTTCTGGGCCCCTCTTTCTCACTCTTCTAGGTGCACCTCAATCATGCTCCCTAGCTTGACTAGTCACCACTTTGAAATGATGATCATAATAATCAATTTACAAAGAATCGGCATCTAACTTAACGGTTGAATTTGATTAACAGCGTTGTGCAATCTTACTTTTCTACCTTTGACTTCCTCTTCTCTACATGAATCTTTCTTATTCATCCACTCCATGAGCCCTATAGATATTTACGTTAATCGGACTTGATACGTAGAGCCGTTCGTCTGGATAACTTAAGCCTTAATAACGGTGCTGCTGCTGTCTATGCAATGCTTACACTCCTTCCTGACTGAGCAAAATAATACAATCTGAAGAAGTAATTTTTTTAAATGAGTGGTCAAAGTGATATAATGATCATGAACTATGAAAGCGGTTTGGTCATGTCAAGATATAAAAATGGGACTGGGATGCACGTGTAGCCAATTATGATTCTCTGCATTGACGGAAAAAACAGCAGCTTTGAAGAAACATCCATGAAAAATGTCTGCAGTGTGATCTAAAAAAAGCAACGAAAAAGAAGTTCTCGGAGAGAAATTGGGGAGCCATCATGAAAGAAAGAACACTTTTCACACTGCTCTCTCTTGATTCTTGAAGCCTGCACAGCCACAGCAAAGTCGCAAAAGAGAGAACGAGATTCTTTTCTGCATGGTCTCCAAGAACCATAATTGATATCTTGAGGCTTTTAAGATGAAACCAACTTGAAAGCCTCTAGGGGATCTGATCGCCAGCAGAAATGAGCTGTTCAAGCATTGTGTCGCCTGATAATATCATGTTCACACAGACAAGGCGCTTTTGATCTTGAGTGGAGGAATCTTCTAACTATGCAAGCCCCATGATGTGCTGATGGGGCAAAGAGGATTTTGAATAAGAAAAAAGGGTTTCTTTCAAAGCCATCATTGCACAAGGGAATGGAAGGGGAAAGAGAAAGAAACCTTATGACAGAGAAAGGATATTGGACTATCATCATGAATTTGAAGAGAGGAAGAAGATGGGTCACTTTAAAGATTGTGGGCTCAAGGGGCAAGCTCACGTTCAAACGTTTCTCGTCCTTTTGACCTTATGATGATGGAATTCCCATTAGTGCCTTGTTCACATTAGTACATCATGTCAAATGATTTAATCTTTATATACGTTGAGTGCGTGTCTTGACAGTCAAATGGTAAAAAGTTATGAATGGTGTCAAGGGTATGGGTGGAGAGTTTGAATTTTGACATTATCTGTTTCTTTCCTGCCCATTACTCTGCTACCTTTAAGTATTAGAATAATATTTAATTTCTTACACCTTTGTCGTCTCAGAAGCTTGTTAATATATACCAACTTGTAGTTTGGAGGGCTTTTGTCCCCCAAAGATTTACCTTAACTCTGCCTAATGGCTGCTGCAATGCTGACACAAACTACAAACAATACGGTATTATGACAGTGAGAAGCCTACGGCCATAATGTTAGCAGAGATTCCGGTTCTTTTTTTTTTTAAATATATTCAGAAAAATCTTTTTAGACATTTTCTTCTTGTAAGAAATGAAGCAAAATGAGAGATCCTTAATGAATAATATACACTCATTTTGGTAAAAAATCCATTACTTCATTAAGTTGTGAAAATTCATATATATACATGTAAGGTTGGCTGTTCACTCTAAAAAAAATAAGTCCTTACATATTATTGAAAGCTAAAACTTGGACTTGATTAGCTTATACAATGATCTAGAAAGTTATCTATATAAATTGATCATGAATTTGAGGAAATATTGCAAAATGAACATAAATAGTAAGTAGAAACATTCAGGCCAGCCACCTCATTTTATCATATCCGCCTCTCTCTAAACTTTGTAAATGAAAGCAAGCATGATTTGATACTTCAGTACTCCGACCAATGGAAGACATAATTCTCGAAAGGACCAAAAGGTATTTAAATCCTTTGACTACTCATATGTAGTTATGGACTCAGCCTTTGTTAAAAGGAAGATTTTTCTTGAAATATGTGAGGCTGAAGCATGAAAAGGAATTAAAATTTTCTTCACTGTCTGGCTAAAGCCTTTTCATGCTGGGCATTTGGTTGTTGTGTTCTATCTTTTTTTTTTCTTCAGATTCTAAAGAATGACCGACAGTACTGGAACATGGAATATCATTAAAGCATTGGGTTTAAGACATTGGTCCCCTCCAATACCCGTATTGTGTGTCGGGCATCAGGCCTTTGACACAGGACTATTCAGCATGTTCTCAGGGTCTCTTTTCTCTTCTTCTATATATGGCTACAGTGCTCGAGAGAGAGAGAGAGAGAGAGAGAGAGAGAGAGAGAGAGAGAGAGAGAGAGAGAGAGAGAGAGAGAGAGAGAGAGTTTTTCAGAGTTGATTTGAGCTTTTGCTGTTCTTTTTATTTGATTTTTAACCCTTAAGATTTGATTTTTATTGAACAACGAAGACAGATCTTTCAAAACCGCATAGGAATATGTGAGGCCATTTGAAATAACATGAATTTCTTCCAATAATTTTTTAAAGTAGGATGAATCTCTCTATAAATATCTATGAGTAACTTTCAACTTTCAACGACCTTTTACAAATAAAACAAACTCACTTGTGCTTCTCATTTTTTCAAGCGAAGTGCTTGCATAGCATAATTACCACTTACAAAGGAGGATGGTCTATAGCTTCTACTGATGAACCCTTTAAAACCCCTTCCTTTCAATGATCGACTTAACCCTCCAAGTAAAGGAAACAACTGCCCCCGTCGCGTAAATGATGGACGGAGGGGCTAGTGGAGGCCATCGCCATTCTTGATCATTTGGTACTCGTTGTAGTTATTTTAATAAATACCATAGGACATGAAATATTATGTAAAAATTTTGTATCTTGCCCCTATTGAGCTAAGTTTCTTCATCCATCATAGCCAGAAATCTGTCTCTAGCGCCATGATTAAGTCCTCAGCTATGAAAAGCTCTTCATCTCTTCTTTTTATATCTCTATCCCATCTTTTAGAACTTCTGCTCTCTTTTTCCCCTTTTTCTTTCTTTATTTAGGGCTTGGGAAGAAGAAAGTAGAAGTTAGACTAGGGATGAAGCTTGTGGACCATCATTTCTCAGCTACATCTAGCGAACCATGGAGAGAGAATGGACATACACCTAATTCGACATCACGTAGAGAAAAACCTATAGTCTATAATATTACATTGCATCAGTCTATCTACACCTTTACACTCAGTAGTGCATGTCAATACATCCCATCAAACAAAGCATTTGAGTCATAAGGACTATACTCAAACCCTTTCTCTACTTTTGGACCCAAAAATAAAATAAAAATAATAAAAAAAGAAAAGGAAGAAATCTTCCATAATTTGGCAGATAAACAGAAAAGGAACCCAAAATCATGGAGGCAAAAAAAAAAAAAAAAAAAACTAAGCAAGTGAAGAAAATTTTAGGGCTGAAACACAGGAACGCTTCCCCAGTACGGATGCTAGGGTTCTGTATACATCGCTGGCGCATGGCCTTGCCGAGGGATCGCTTGCGGTGCATTGAAGGGCCAAGTTCATGGTCTCCACCATCTCGTTCGGACGATGCAACGTAGTCCCTTTGATCATGGTATCGGTCCACGCGTCAAGATGACAATCTGAGTAGCAATACCGAGCCCACTCTACGATGCTCTCGTGCACGCCGAGTTCGGCATCGGCCGGTGATTTTCCAGTCAACATTTCGATGAGGATGAGACCAAAGGCATAGATATCACTCTTCTCAGTGATTTCTTTGGTTTCTCCAGTTTCTGCGTAGGAAATGATAAAACACAATCTTCAAATTTTATCCAGAAAAAATTCACGAGTTTTCTTAGTTACCATATCAATCAAGCTTGATAATATTTAGTTATTAGCTAATCTAAGCTAATGATAAAACCGGTATAGCGGGTTGTATTTCTTCGAGTAATAATTATGTGACAATGATTCGTTCTCTTGATAGTGATATATGTTGACCCATGCATGTGAAATCTTTGTCATGTGATGAATAATTCTCCTGAAACGACTCTCGCTAAAGCTGTCACATAGTACGTCGACATGCGACACTGCGTTTTGGAATTTTGCAAGCATTTTCCAGCGACCGTAAACTGATGAAATTCACGATAATTTACCAAACAATTCCGTATCCAAATGAATTAACCAAAAAACTCTCAAATGAACATAAAAAAATTTACCTGGGGCAACATGGACAGAGGAAACGAAGCACTTATACTTGTCCGTACAAAGCATCCCGGGAAAGCTCAACCTCATGCGTGCCTCGTCCTTCTTGTCCACCATAATCTTCTCCGTCTGCAAGTCGCCACCGACGATGTAAGGCGAGCAGTCACGGTGCAAGAAGCGTAGTGCTTTCGCTACCCCGATTGCAATCTTACCCCTCCTCTCCCAACTTAGTCCTCGCAGGGCTTCGCTCAAGCTCTTGCCATCAACGTGCTCATAAATGAAGAAGCCATTTTTCTGTGAGATGCACAGTCCCATAAGCTTCATTATATTGGGATGCTTAAGCTTCCCAAGTTCAAGAACCTGCATCTTCACATTCGGCGAGTCCAACATGTTGATGTCATTAATTTCCTTCATGAAGAACTTCATGTCCTTTGTGATTGATCTACCTTGGTAGGAGATCCCCTCTTTTCCTCTAGAGATGATGTTCTCTTCCTTGGCCGAATTCAAGACGTCGTCCAACGTTATCGACCTTGAGAGCTCGGGGTCGAAGCAGTGCATTTCCCACGCGCCATCCTTGCTCTCCACTCTCTTCGTTTCCAACTGCCTTCTCCGTCGAACGGCTACAAAGGCAAAGGCAGAGAGAGCAGCCGCCATTAAGGCAGCGAGCGAACAAACAACCAGGAACCATTGCGGAGAGCCCTTTGCACCTTTGCATGGTGGCAGGCCTGTGGCCACATCACTGCTGCACAGGTCGTTGCCTACAACGGCGCTTGGGTTGATGGCGAGAAATGCTCCAGTGGGTGGTAAGCTGCCATGCAAGCGATTGTGGGATATATTTACCTGAACAAGTGACTGGACATTCCCTAAGTTTGATGGGATCTTGCCCGACAATCCATTCTCAGAGAGGTCGAGGTCGCCGAGGACCGGCATGTTGGAGATACTCGCAGGGATTGGGCCGCTGAGTTGGTTGGAGCTCAAGTCTAGGGTTACAAGCTTCTTGCATGAGGACACCTCTTCAGGGATATTGCCGAAGAGCTTGTTGTTGTTCAGCTTCAGTTGCATCAACTCTGATATTGTCCCATAACTCCTAGGAATTGTCCCTGAGAACCCATTTTCAGACAAGTCCAGATTCTCAAGAGTTTCACTCCCAAAGTCCTCAGGCAAATTCCCCGAAAATGCATTCCTTGCCAAATTTAGCATCTGAAGTGAGGGCATGTCCCATCTCTGCTCCCCGATCTTGCCTGACAGGTTGTTGCTCGATACATCGAGGAAGTACACGAGTGGCAGTCTCGTGAACCCAGGGGGCAGTTCGCCGTTGAGGCAGTTGTTCTGGAGCCGGACTCGCTGGAGGCTCTTGCAGGAGCTCAAAGACTTGGGGATCTCTCCTTCAAGTGAGTTTGAGAAGAGGATGAGCTTGAAGAGATTGCCTGAACCACAGATGCTGTCTGGGATCTTCCCTGTGAGGGAATTAGTCGAGAGGTCAAGCACACTCAGGTTGTTCTGCTTCCCTAGGCCTTCAGGAATTGGGCCTGACAGGTCATTTGACCAGAGTTGGAGGACTTGAAGCTTAGGCAAGGAAGACAAAGCATTGGGTATCTTCCCTGTGAAGTTGTTTGAGAAAAGATGGAGAATCTGCAGGCTATGCATGTGGATTATGAGCTCAGGGATATCACCAGAGAGAGAGTTTTGACTCAGGTCAAGAGAGATCAGCTTCTGGAGGCCAAACATGGATCTAGGAATTGGACCTGCGAGCCTGTTCCGATACAAGAAGAGGTACACAAGATCACTGAGGTTTCCTAGGGATGATGGGATGGGACCAGTGAGGTTGTTGGTGACAAGGTCAAGATGGTTCAGAGAGGACAAATCACCAATCTCACTCGGGATTTGGCCAGAGAGGTTGTTGTACCCCAAATATAGCCACTTCAAGTTCTTCAGTTGTCCTAGCTCTCTTGGGATTTCACCCACCAGTTGGTTCGAGGCCAAGGTCAAGACCTCTAAGAACGAGATATTTGATATACCCGCAGGGATTCGACCCGTCAGGACGTTGCCTCCGAGATCAAGGACCTTTAGGCTAAAAAGCAGGCCAATATCTTCAGGGATCTTCCCTGACAACATGTTGTTTGACAGGTCCAAGGTCTCCAGGTGGGCGATCAACCCGCTTGGGATCGGGCCAGTGAGATTGTTGTTGCTCAGGTTGAGATGCCTAAGGGAGTGGCAAGAGAAGACATTATGGGGGATCTCGCCAGAGAGCTTGTTGTTGGAGAGATCAATTTCTTGTATGTGACCCATCCGAAAGATCGATCCCTCAATCTTGCCAGACATGTTCTTACCAGAGAGCTTGACCTTGGCCACGTGAGACAATGAATTGTCGCAGGTCACACCACTCCACTTGCAGAAACTAGTGGAAGAATAAGGAGAAGCTGATGAATTGATCCAGTTGGATAGAGACCTCAGTGGGTCATCGATGGAGGCCCTAAAGGACAAGAGAAGGCCTTGATCATCATATTCATCTGATCCCTCCGAAGCATGTGAGATGAGGAAGAGGACTAGTGACAAGATGGGCAACATTGAAATCGCACGGTTCTTGGCCATCTCTTGTGGTGTGTATGAATCACCCAGGTAAAGAGATGAACTGCGAACTGGGCTATTTCAAGAACCCCAAGAGCCCTTTCAGCTGATCAGCAGCAATCCGCGAGCTTTTGCAGATTGAGCTGAGAAGGAAGAAAGACCAAAGAGAGAAAGAGAACGTTAATTAAACAACAGTCGGGTCGAACCACTCATTGCCGTTATATTCCTCCAACTCAGTTCAAGAAAAAAGGGTAATGATTGAAGCAAATAGCTATAGCTTGAATTAATGCATCAAGCAACATAACTTAAATCCTGTGAAACACATACAACAGTAACAAGTCAATAGAAAACTATAGGTGGCACCAAATGATTGCCGTAGGGCAAAATCTGAAGGAAAAATTGAGGCTCAAAGATAAGATTAGGTCAAAGGCTCTTGACTCACCTGAGTATAATTGTCATTGGACCACAGTGTGCTCGATAAGATTACTTCGGAGAGATCAAAGAGTGAAGAAGAAGAAGAAGAAGGAGGAGAAGACGACATGTTTATGTGCGGATGAAAACTACTGAGACGGTGGATAGTGTAGGGTGTAAAAAGAGCAGTGAGGAATAGAGTGCTTAAATAGATTGCGAGGGTTTGTGGTGGAGGGGGGATTCGAAAATGGGGCATGGAGTTGGTGAGTAATTGCGAAATTGCACCTTGACCTGCCTTTTGAATCTACGTTTTATTTGAACACGAACGGTTGAAAGGGAAACAGGGACAGATGTTGGAAAAAGTCTCTGATTTTGTCGGATGTATGTTCTCACTAGAATGCTCTTTTTGACTGGCGTGACCATCGCGTATTTCGGATAGCGACAAAAGAAAGTTTTGAGCAACCCGTTTTTGAGAGAGAGAGAGAGAGAGAGAGAGAGAGAGAGAGAGAGAGAGAGGAGTATCGACGTTTTTTACGGGCCTTTGTTTGGCGCATGTCCTGCGTGCCCTTGCCTTTACTCATGTTCTTTTTGCAAGTAACGTACGATAAAACTACATTAACTTTTAAGATGGAAAGTATGATATAATGTATGATTGTGAAAATTAAGTATTTAAACTTGTCATAACATTGACTCTATTTGTGCATTGTGAAACATTCTTCCAATCAATTGATCTCTGACTATAATCAAATGCGGTACTAACTTCCCACTAATACACAAATATTATTGAGTGTCTGCTAAACGTGACACATAAATTTGATTGAAAATTTTTGATTCTATTTTGGGATTTGGATTCCATACCTCCTGAGTACACTGCCGCCCCTGCTCCTCCCAATGCTTATAGCCACTTGATCGACCATTAGTGGTGGTTATATACTATATTTAAATGATAATCGTGATAATTTTTTTTTTGGTGACACTTTGATGTGCATATTGACTTGCATTCGATCTTTTAAGTGTATTTTGATCACCTAAAACTTACATAGCATAAAGATGTGGGCTATATATTTTTTCATCCCTGATAAAAAAAAAAAAAAATCCTTGAACGAATGGTTAAGCAAATTAAAATGTGCATTTTTGAGCAATTTATTTGGGGCATGGACAAGCAATGATTGATGAAGGCACGTTCTAAATAACGGGTGTTTCCTATAGTGCTTTACAGAAATTAATGGCTGGTTGGAGAGAATCAGTATAGAAAACACAGACTTCATTCTTTTAGTAGGCAGCTTATTAGCTGGAATGTTTTCTTGTTTCTTTGACCGAAGCAAATACATGGATTCGTGCGGTCATTGGATGTTTCCTATAATGAGCTCTTGACCAAGGAAAAATGATGACAAAAGATTTGAGGGTCTGATTATTTTCGCAGGCCACTTTACAGAACATTTTCTTGCAGCTTTCTTGTAAGTGAATAGTGCAAAGTTGTAAGTATGAAGTTCTCTTTGCATGTCAAAAAAGCAATCTTTCTTGAGACCCTTTTGTTTGGACTTACATGATTATCTTGGATTCTCCCTCAGTTTCCCACGCAGTACATGCTAAAACAGTTCTAATCTCCCTCTAGAGAGAGAGAGAGAGAGAGAGAGAGAGAGAGAGAGAGAGATGGCAGAGACAGAGAAGATGGAAGGGTGGCAAAGAGGAATGAGAATAATGGTGGGGCACAGAAGGCTTAGAAAAAGTAAAAGCTAGTTGAGACGAAAGGAAAAAGAAAAGTAAAAGAAGACCATGTTTTTCAAATTAGTCAATTAAATCAAGTCGATCACATTTTAAATAATCAGCGAGATTCAGTGGTGGACCGATGTCTGCTTAATGTTCTTTAGATTGTCATTTCATACATATGCAACTAGGGTAAACTTTCATTTATCTAAATGCAAAACATGCTCTTTTTATCCAATTAAACACTTGTATTTTCAAAGTGCCTGGTCTTCAAACTAATATTTTTTCCTTAACTAAGAATGCAAAACGACATTCATCAAGGATACTATTTCAAACAGAACTTCACACAGGCCATGCAAATACCTTTCTTTGCTAATTTTGCCATGGCAGAGAAAAGCATATTTTAGAAAGAAAAGAAAAAAGTGGAAGGCCTTTGGGCCAAAAAACCTTTTTCTTGGCGAAACTTTGGAATAAAAATTAAAGTGCTCTCGTGCGCATCTTTCTCTCTTCATGTGAAGGGACCTACCCGATCATCTTTCTCGAAGGAATATGCAGTGAGTGGTCTTTGTCACTCCGGCATGCTTTCTTCATCCTCCATTTTCTAGGGTTTTACACCTCCACGCCCATCCCCGTCAGAATCCCCACATCTCCTCGCAAAAAGTCTTTGCCTTTCCCCCACTAAATTCTAAGTATAATGTCCAAAGAGAAAAGTTAATTGAACTCAATGTTTCTCCTTGTCCTCCTAGATAGAATGAATGTCTGATGTATCTCACGATTATTTTATTTCGTAATATAGGTACATAGTTGGTATTATATAGAGGTTTAGACAACCCACTTTGAGAGGTATATGCTAGCTTTTCTCTTAGGTGGGTTGTTGTGCCACATAAAGTGGACTTTCGGAGTCTTCCACTCTACACTGCAAACGATAAATAACATGAATGAGTCCATGAGATGTGAAAAACCTGCGGAAAGTATACCCTAGTTGGATAAAGCTTTGGACGACAAAGCACTTTGACATAAACAAGAAAAAAAGTTGTAACGTAGTGGATAGTCCATGAGTACCCAAGTAATTAGGCATCTACTCTCCAATAACTATAGGGCATTGGTCAAACTAGCTAGAGATAGGGGTGATTAGTTCTAGGGTGAGTAGGGTGAGCGGTTCCCATCTTGAAATTGGGATCGCCCACTAAGGGTCAGTCCCACAAAATGAGAACCATCTAGTGGTTTCATGAACCTATCTGAGAACCAGACCTCCGGTCTACTTCATTGCAAGGATGATTTTGTGATTTTTGAGAAGTGTTTTACATTGAAATGGTTGGCCAAATTGGCCCTATCTTCTATACTTTGAAACATTAGCTTTAATACAATCCACCTTTTGTTGTTTCTTGTGTTTCTAGATTATGCTCAATACGATCGACAATATAAATCAAGGAGCAACGAAGTAGCAATGAGAACTGACCTTAAACTTAAATTCAAACGAACTCCCAATTGACCAAACGAATACAACCAACAATGAGAAGTACGAGCAAGCGAACATCAAGCAACAGGAGGGAGGCGAGAGACTTGCGAGAGGAATGAGACTTGTAGGTCTGAGCAAAATTGAGAGGGAGGCGAGGCCACAACTGTGAAGCCTTAAGAGAGGGATGGAGGCGAGACTGGGAACTTGGCTGACTCAATGAGAGGCGAGGCGATTGATGGATCGAGAGGGAGAATGAACTGAGATGAGAGAGTTGAAAGGGCTAGGGTTTTCTTTTACTAAAAGGCATGAGAGAGCTAAAACTAAATTATATATATGTACTAGTTCGGTCTCAGAGGTCCGAGTAGGCGATTCTACACCTGAAATTGATAACTGGACCGTTTCCCATGAAAATTGCCCAGAACTGGTAAGTTTGGTCCGGTTTTGAGCAGTCTAGGCCAATCTCGATTGTTTTGTACACCCATAGCTGGAGGATGCCTTTTGGGCACTTATGGCTTGGACTAAATCTAGATTGACTTTTGGATACTAGGCTTGTGATTAAGTTTGATTGAATCTTATGTTACTTATACATAAAAACCTGATAAGTGTAGAGAAAGGATACTATTACATGTTAATATATTTCAAATGCAATGCGGTTGGCTATAGTAAAATCACCAAAAAAAAAAAAAAAAAGAGCATCACTTATTAAGTTCTTGTCTATGATGCTATAAGTCCGTATTTGGTTTAATATTTATTATTTTCATTTTTTTTTCCTTTGTGAGGCTAGCATTATACTATTTTCTTCAATCAAATTAATAATTGCTAGACTAAATTAAATAGTTGTGATGCATGAATTAGAGATGATCGGTTTCAAGATTGGTAGGTTCCAGACCTAAAACTTGGAACCTACCATGTTAGAATTGTTTCATAGTTTTTGGAATCTAGAACCTACCATGTTTGCCCTGGAACCAACCTTGTAACCTATCTTATTTTTTCAGTTCGATTTTAGGGTCTATTTGAGAACTTGTTTTTCTTTTGTTTAATTTTTGACAGAAAAATAATATAAGCAACATAATAATTAAAATTAAAAGATGAATGAAGATGAGCAAGCAAAGATGATTCAAGAATGAGTGAGGGTGAGCTACGGAGCGAGGAGGTGGGTGAGTGTTGAGAGAGAGAGAGAGAGAGAGAGAGAGAGAGAGAGAGAGAGAGTCTTGAGTGTCTGAGTGAGCTTGGAGAGAGCGTAGAGTCTTGAGTGTTTGAGTGAGCTTGGAGAGAGCGTAGAAAAAGAAGTCAAGAGAAAAGTTAAGATTTTTAGGCTTTATGAAATCCATCGCTTCCAACAATTTAGAATAAAAAATCTAGAAGCAGATTGGTTTTTAGGGCAATATGGTCCAGTTCCTTGTAAATTGGTATGGTTGCACACCACATTGAGAAAAAGGACAAAAAAGTTTTAAACTAATTATATTGGTATCTATTTAGTATTAAGCATTTCAATTTGACAAATTTAGTTCTAAATCTTTTCATATATATATATATATATATATATATATATATATATATATATTCATTTGACCATTCTAGATTGGAAATCACTTATGCAAATACCGACATGGGTGAGGGTTGGGACACCTTTGTTGGCCTCACTAATTGAGTCCCTTTGATCAATCAGAAAGTTGGCCCCTTGCCAACCTCTTTGACCTTGGACGATGGTTGGGTGAGGGTGCCCTCACTAGAGGTTGATGATAGTCTCTTGACCCTTGTTGGCCTCTGGCAAAGGTTGGGCAAGGGTCCCTTTGTCGAATCTGGTGAGAGGTGGCCTCGCCCAACTCTCATTGGCCACCCTCGCCTTTGGCTATGGAGGATGTCCTACCCCTTGCCCTTGTCGGCAACCTCCACCGGCTATCACAAGGGGCTACTAGTGGCAGAGGGAAATAAGGAAAAAATAAAAAAGAGAAAAAATAAAAAATAAAAAATTGAAAAAATTTTAAGAATTTTTTTTTTAAAAAAAAATTGTCCATGTTAGTGGTAGTAGTGTCACGTAAAACAATTAGCGTTCACATCAAAAATTTCTAACCTAAGTTGGTTGGATGGACTCCATTTATAAATATGAAAAACTTTAGAACTAATTGAAAGATTTAAAATTGAATCGATATTGGTACAATACATTTAGTTTATTTTTAGTTCTTTTCCCCCACATTAATTATCCCTTGAGGCTCTTATTGCAATAACAACCTCAAATATGTGCACCTTAACTGACCTTCCTCTTAAATCAAGTACCCTTTTTCACTGACATATATTTGAACTGAAATCTCCAAATTTGTCTCCATCGGTTGTGAACCACCATACTTGTATCCCCAAAATTTACCGCAACGGTGCAAAATTTACATCACAGCATCTGCCTTCACTCATGATTTTTTTTTTTTTTGCCATATCATCAATAGGACAATGCCATGATCTATGAAGTTTCTTCCTTACTATATTCATAAAAGATAACACGATACATGTTAAGGGGCATACAATCAATCGTTGCTTTTTATACCATTTGATGCGAATAGTAGTAGAAGTCTGCATATCTTCATAGAAGAGTTGAGAAGAAGTCCAAGTTCAAAATTACTAAAGTACCTAACTAGGCAAAAAGAAAAAGGCCTAGCTAGATTAAGAATTGCTTCAGAACTTAAAACGTGGATTAAAAACTTAGTGTCTTAGGCAGAAGAACAGCCTGAGTGCCATAACTTGGCATGGGAGGACACTTAAGTACCATAACTTTAAAATGGTACACTTGAGTGCCAGTTTTGAAGTTAAATGGGATACTTAAGTGCCACTCTGATAAAAATCCGGCTAAATGGCTTATGTGGCGACTTTCCGGCGAGTGTGGTCCAAAACGGCGTTGTTTTACACGACGTGGCGGAGAAAATGCAAAAATGATGCCGTTTCATGTCTAACGTGTAAATAATAATATAAAAATTAATTAAATTAGATTTATAAAATTAATTTTATTTAAAATATTCAAAAAATTAAAAAAATAATAATAAGAAAAATTTTAAAAATTAAGAAAATTTAATTTTTTTTTTTTTTAAAAAAGGTGGAGGTCGAACGGGGCGGCTAAGGGCTAAGGCCTCGTCGCCACCGCTTTCCCCGCCGTCACCGGGAAGTGCCGGCGACAGAGGGGGAGGGTCGGCCGGGGTCGCCGCCGCCCGTCGTGCCCTCGGCCGGATCGCGGCGAGGGCCACGCCCTCGCCCAGATTTGGGCGAGGGCTCGCGGGCCCTCGTCACCGGTCAGCCGGCCTCGTCCGCCCTTGGCCGGGGCCTGGTGACCCCAGCTGACCCTCCCCACTCCGTCGCCGGCCCTTCTCGGTGGAGTCAGGGAGGCGGCGAGGGCCCGTGGAGCCCTCGCCGGATCCGGGCGAGGGTCGCGGCCCACGCCCATCCGGGCGAGGGTAGCGGCCCTCGCCCAGATCCGGCGAGGGCTCGCGGGCCCTTGCCGCCTCCCGCCACCGCCGGGGCCCCGGCCGACCCTCCCCCCTCCGTCGCCGGCCCTTCCGGCGGTGGCGACGGCGAGGGCTCAACCCTCGGCCGCCCCGTTTGACCTCTCCCCCTTTTTTTTCTTAATTTTTTAAAAATTTTAAAATTTTTAAAATTTTCTTAATTTTTAAAATTTTTAAAATTTTTCTTAAATTTTTTAATTTTTTTTGAATATTTTAAATAAAATTAATTTTAAATCTAATTTAATTAATTTTTATATTATTATTTACACGCAGACACGAAACGGTGTCGTTTTTGCATTTTCTCCGTCACGTTAGCGTGCAAAATGACGTCGTTTTGGACCAAACTCACCGGAAAGTCGCCACGTAAGCTATTTGGCTGGATTTTCACCGGAGTGGCACTTAAGTGTCCCATTTTACTCCGATATTGATACTTAAGTATACAATTTTAAAGTTATGGCACTTAAGTGTCCCTCTCGTGCCAAGTTATGGCACTGCAGGTGTCCCAACCTCTAGTGTTTTAATTCCACCCTTATATCTCAACCTTATCTTACGTGGAACTCCTATTGTATTAACACTTTCGTAGGAAGGAGAAGTCCTAGTTTACTCTCTATGATCAAAAGGTCCATTTGGTTGCTCATCATGACGTACTCATGTAAGTCATTGGCAGAAATGCTTTTTTGATATCAAACCATGTAAAGGCCAGTGACCATGGTGGTGCTAGCTTAGTGGTACGATATTAGTATTACCAGTGGGCGATTCTTGTGCTAGCGAATGGGTTCGGGACCTCTTACCCATTTGGTCGTGCTGGGATGATGGGTTCATACCCTTATGAGTAAATTGAAGAGATATGACTCAATCTAAACACTTAGTAGCAAATGTGAAACTTTATGAAAACGCTGAAAAGGGATGTTCGCTGGTCACCCTTCTCCTCTCTTTTACTGAAAGAAAGATGTAAATGTCAGTGGCCAAAGACGAGCAATCACGCAAATGCAAGTTTAGCCTATTAGCATTGCCGTGAAGGAGATATTTATTTTATTGTCTTATCTTTTAAGATTTTTAGGATCTTGGAGATATTGTTTATTTCAATTTAGAATTTGTTAATTTAGGCTCAGATTTATCTTATTTGGATTTATAATTATGTGTTCCCTCATTTGAATATTTTTTTATATTTCTATTTTTTTTTAATATTGCTTCACTGCATAAGTAAATCAACCTTTTATCAATACAGAAAAGATATTTCTCTCTTTATAAGCATGTTTGTGGATTATTCAAATCTGTGTATTCTATCGCTTTGATGCGTCATAGCATATGAAGTTCACATAAATGTGTAACTTTTATAGTTTACTTCCATCTACAAATGATAACCAACTGCCATGGGTGTTGTCTTGGGAGGATAGTGGAACTATCATGCGTACTGTCACTAATCTCAAGACACCATTTCATTAGGCTAAGATGAGCTGCGCACCCTAAATAGCTCTACCTTGTACGGGTGTGCGCTGTGATTCCATCCGTGAAAAACCGAGGCGAAATATATCATACATAAGTCCTAGTGAGAATGCTCAAGTAGTAAGCTAAGCTTTTAAAGGAATTGAGTAGGAAGGCACATATGCATTCTTTCCTAATTTTCTTTAGGGCGACAAAACGGGAGAAAGAAAATATGAACCTTTATTATCTTGAAAAACTATTTCTTTAGGGGAATAATTTCTCTTTTATCAAATTGTTAGAGCTTCCGGATTCCTGAATATAATATTACCCCTTTATTACCGAATCTCTTAGTAACCCTAGATTCTCCAATTGTCCAAACTGACTGAGTGGAATTTCTGTCAGCAACGATTTACACAGCTCCAACCTCGACATATTTTTCAAGTCAGAACAGAGCGGTAATTCTGCCAATGAGTTTAAGTTTATAAACTTCAGCTTGGAGAGTGTGGAAGGAAGTGGCTGAGTGAGGCATTGCAGGTTAAAACAAGACAGAACTAGTTGCTCCAGGCGAGGAAGGGAAGCTAACTTAATTGGCAGTGAACTGATGCTTTTATGAACCAATTTCAAGCTTTCCAGTCTAGACAACTTCCCAATCCACTCCAGGTTTGGAGACTGGCTAAAATCGGCAACCCGAGGGCTAGAAAGAGATTCCTCAGAGCAGTCAGATACAATTAGATTGACTAAATTGGTCAGGTTTGCGAGGTTTGGGACTCTCTTCAATGAGCAAGACTCGACATACAGGGTAATCAAACTTGCGGGAAGCTCTGGGATTTGTTTAATTTTATGGCAACTTTCCAAATAAAGTTCTTGAAGATGAGAAAGCTGGTTGATTGTTGTTGGCACAGATCGAACGCAAGTGTGAGATAAGTCTAGGATTTTCAGAAAGGATAGGAGCCCAATTCCTTTAGGAATATCTCCCTTTAAATGCATGCATTTTTTGGCATGAAATTCCTCTAGCTTTTGCACCATTCCTATAGTCCCCGGGATCTTCCTTATCTTGCTATGATCTATCCTTATCACTTCTAACTTCCTCAGGTTTCCAATCAAATCAGGTAATTCTGTTACTTTAGTATGAGACAGATCCAACTCACATAGTGATTCCAATTCCCCAATCGAGTCTGGAAGCTTTCTTAGCTCATCACATCTGGAGAAACTCAACCTTTCAAGGTCCTTTAGCTGCCCAATTGATCCTGGAAGTTCGCCAATTCCAATACTTTCCATCTCTAGCCTTGTCAAACACTGTAGATTACCAATCGAGTGGGGAAGATATGAACCAACAGGACCAAGTATTGTTCCTCTCACAATCAGCTCTTTTAAAGCCTTTAAACAACCAACTTCTTCAGGCAACTCTCTCAGACAATTGCACGCATCAATTTCCAAGTAATTCAGGTGTACTAGCTTACCAATTGATTTACCAATTTCAACTAAGCTTTGGCAATTTCGTATGGTCAGTCTTTCCAATGTTGAGAGGGCAAAGAGGCCAGGCAATCTAGTTAAGTGGCTGCATTCTCCAAGTTCCAGTTCTTTCAATTTGGATGATTTCTGTTGGTCACCAGAATATCGAAAGGGGAATGAGCAATTGCAGGCATGTTTCATAAAAAATAAAAATAGAAATAGAGCGTGTGTAACTGTTCATACCAGGATTTGGTGCCATCCAGGCCAATCATCTCTAAGTTCAGTACCAGAAAGCTTGAGAACAACTAGATTGCTTGGAGAGAAATTGATCGCATCAAAGTCTGCAGGACAACAATTCCAATATAGCGATCTTAATTCTCTGAAAACATTCTCATAATCTCCAGTGAAGTTTCCCCCTTCAACATGAAGAATCCTTAGATTTGGCAGAGCAGCAAATTGTTGACTCGTAAGCGTCCGTCCCTGAGGGACTTTTAAGCTAAGTAATTGAACACTACTCTTTTGCCGGCAATCAATCTAGTAAATATAGCAAGCATCAGTGAACTCTTAACATCAAACAGAAAACTTATAAAAGAACAGAATTCTGTCAAATTTTTACAAACAAAATTGCAGTTTTATCATATCAATGACTTTACCGGATCACAAAGGATGCGAAGGCATTCCTCTGATTCCCACAATCTGCTTCGACTTCCTATACTCAGATAATTCTCCTCTCGAACAATTTCCCTTCCAAAATCTCTGATCAGGTCATGCATCCGAAAAATATTGTGACGGTCTATATTCAACAGAGACAAAGCAGTGAGAGTCGCAAGTCCGCTTTCAGGGAAATAACCACAACTTTTCCACATATATGTTGCAGTCGTGCTATCCATGCCATCATAAAAGGTTGCAATGTCTAAAAAAATTTGCTTCTCCTGAAAGCTTAATGCCTTATAAATTTTCCTCAACTCCTCTAGGACTACCCTATTAGGTACTTTCCTTAAACGCTCCAATTCTTCTGACCATATCCCGAGACTTTTGCCACGGAGGAAAGAACCTGAAGCTTCAAGAGCCAAAGGATTTTCTCCGTTTGTGGCTGCTATTTCACTGGAAATATTTTCGTAATCATCTGGAGGTAGCCTTTCTCCAAAGGCATGCTTACTGAAAAGTTGAAGAGCATGCCAAGGATTCAACTGTCTCATCTCATAAGCAAGATGCTGTTTAGGCTGAAATGCCGTAAGACCCACATTCCTAGTTGTGACAATCACCTTGCTTCCAGGGCCGAGCGAATCACGGTTCCCCATCAGTTTCAGGAGCTGCTCTGGCTTATCCACATCATCAAAGACAATGAGGACCCTCTTGTTGCAAAACTTTTCTCGTATCATGTTGATACCATCATCAACGTCCTGGACATCTATGTTCTTCTTCAGGATATCGGATAACAGCTGTTTTTGAAACCTTATGATGCCACCAACTTGTGGGCTTTTTCGGATGTCTGAAAGGAAGCTACAGCCATCAAACAGAGGAGCTATCTCGTTGAAAACTAACTTGGCAAGAGTTGTCTTGCCAATTCCTTCCATACCATGCACAACAAGTAATCGTACATCCAGGGAGCCGGGGTCCAACTGCCACACCACATCTTTGACTCGATCATCAATTCCAACTAAATGATCGGGAAGAACCTTTGTCTCTTCTTCAGCTTAATATAAATCTTTAGAACAATATCTTTGATAAGTCTACCATGCCTGCCACCAAAATAAATCATCATCTTCAAAGAAAAGAGGAGCAACCGTATCAGCAATATACGAGGATATCTAGGAATTCTCCAGAACATACTTTCAATCTTTATTTGGCTGGAAACACTCCCTAACAGCATCTCTGTCTCTCTCTCACAGGAATTTATGATGGTGATCGAACAAACAATTTCTATTAACCATTCAGCTGAAGGTATTGCAACCCACTAGCCATCTCCCAAGTGCATTGGTATTGTTGATAATCAGCAAAGTGGATCATGTTGGCTTGATAAATACTTCTACTTTTTGAATCTCAGAAATAGCATGAAACAAGCAACACAGACAGAGACTAGCTCAAAGTTCATTTCTAACATAGCACATTTGACCATAACACGAAGAAGCTTTATAATGTCTTTACCATACCTTTCAATATCACTACGATTGACCATGATATGGAACCTTAAATTGCCAATTAACATTACCTTGCTTTTTGGATTGCAATATATATATATATAAAGAGAGAGAGAGAGAGAGTAAATAAAAGGGTGTAATGGCCATAGAAGTTTCTAAATTTTACTTACTCTAAAGTGTTTGCGTCCCATCCTGATAGATCTGCGACCTCTATTAGAGCCTCCTTCCACTCTCGCACCGTCTCCTTGCCGTAATACCGCTCATGCTTAAGCAGGTCCTCGCCGTATGAACCCCTCCTGAGCCTGACATCTGAAGGACTCACTCCATAGAAAATAGGATTGATTTCGTGTCCCACGGATTTTTCCGGCGCTTCACCATGTACGCTCCCTCCTGGAGGCACCAAGAGCTAGATGCGTAGCCTTCCGAGAAAATCGGCATGTGGATTGTTGAGTTGTCGATCGCGCGCTTGAGCTCCGGTCCAATTTCCCCGCCTACAGGAAGCTCTTTGTCATCTTTGAAGACAGTTATTCCAGAGTCAAATAGGCTATGGTAGAGGCAATCCACGAACGTGCGGCGAACATCAGGCCCTCGAAAGCTCAAGAACACATCGTACGGGTAGCCTGAACTCTTGGACCTTTTATAGGCGAAACTATCTTTCCTGAAACACGTCGCAACCCCGTCTTCACGTTGCTCTGTCGTGGTGATTTCGGGGTAATTGCCTTCCGCGTGGGACTGACACAGGCACCACCGAAAAGTTGCCGGGCGATTTCGAGGTGGCATTGCCTTCCCCTCCATCTGTGAGAACGCGTTACGTTGCGCATGAAAGAAACTCCTGAGGTAATGGCAGCGAAAGTGCGTCGCTCGCCCACTGCGCTTTTCGTATTAAATATGCGCAGAGAAATCCTTCCTCGAACCACACGAGGAATAAATTTGAGGTTCTTCTTCCTCTCCTTGTTTCGTCTGCTCTTCTCTTCTTCCTCCTCGTTCACAAAGTAGTCTAACTGAAGGGGAGCGAAGACGCGAATAGCCCTGATTTCACGCGCACGTCGCGCTAACGCCAGGCTACAAGTAACGTGTTCTCGAGCTTCCGATGACACTAGTGGCACGGTCATGTATTTTACTATTTCCCTATATCGTGTTTGAACAGAACCCATGCAATGTACCGTTTGAATATTCAAATTTTTGAATATATAAATTAAGTATATCGCATTCATGTGTGCGTATATATATTGATTGACTTATTGGGTTAATTCTTTGAACTTATATCCTAATTTAGTTATGTGATGCTCATAGCTCTCAATTATTGAGTAATTACTTCATTGTTGCTTTCGTTTTGGGTGCGTTTTTCTTATTATTAGTGGAGAATTTTAATTGAATGAGCAGGAGCGGAGTACGTGGACATGAACATAGACAAGCAATTGGTAGAGGTTAGGGGAGACGTGGATCCAAAGGTGATCAAGATGCGGTGTATACGTCTGGCGATGCATTGTGTGATAGCAATCTTCGGCCAACGTCGTTTTTTTTTTCGAAAAATAGAGAATTCGACGTGTTATGACAACATATTTATATACGTGATAGTATCGTTTTTGATTCGATTTAGTTACACGCTAAATAAATAATGAAAAGAGCCTAAATGAATTTACTCAAAACACTAATCCACAATTTGTTAATATCATTTATTTCAATTGTAAATTCAACTCCATTCTAATTCATAAAATTTGGAGGAAAAAAACAAACAATCCACGTCCGGGACTTGCTTATCAAAGAAAAATTAAAAAAAAAACTTGTGAGAGGTAAATTGTGTCGTGGGAAGCGCGAGTCAAAACAAAAAGAATATTATGTTTTCTTCTTTCTTCATTTATTATTTTTATTTTTTATATAGTCACATTTTGACTCTTGTTTATTGAAATTTTTTTAATTAACCCGTGCGAATAAGATTCACATACTTTCGAATTCCGAACACAGATGTTGAAATTTTAGACTCATGTGTTGGAGAGTGTCGAAAAAAATTGATTAGGTGTTAGATTTTCCGATGCTATGCCAGTGTCGGAAATATATGTTGGAGTGTCGGCATGACATGAAGACTCCCCAAAAAATGTCGATATTTTCTAGATTAAAGAAAGTCATTGTCGAAGTGTTTGAAGGAAAACATTACTTTTAGAGTATGGCATCACAGATGAGGGCGAAGATAAAAAAAAAAAATAGATTGAGTCTCTAGAAAAGTAATAGTGACAACAACATCAACATTTCTTGGTGATAAATTCTTATTTTTTCTTTAATACTTTATGAGGGGGAGTGTAAGTATGCTATTAGTGTCAAAAGTTGTGTATAGCGCTCGTTTTGTGTGTGGTTATTTTGGAATACTTAGGAAGTGCCAAAAAGTTTGAAAAATGATCATTTAGTCTTCATTTCTACTGGGTTTGAAAATGCGATGTGACTTTTTTTTATTAATTTTGAAGTTGATGTGGTTTCATTTGAAGTGCAGTCGGCGTTTAAACAACAAAACGCGTCGTTTGGTGTTTCTCCCCGATTCAAAACTCTAAATCTCGGCCAATCGCCATCCTTGCCGGCCCTCGCGCTTGGCGGCCGCGGCTCGACCCCAGCCACGACCTTGGCCAGACGTGACCACTCGGCCAGTTGAAGGCCGTGATCGACGGTGCTCGGGGAAGCCCGGCAAGTGTGCACCCACGCCTCGTCTCTCCCTCTCCATCTTTGATCTCCCCGAAATGACAGCGGCGTCTTTTAGTATCCTAGGCTCGGCGGGTGGGGCTAGTGCTCCCTGGTATTGCCGTCGTTGGCCGCGATTGAAGACGAGCCGGGGCTCACCCTGTGCCCACTCGGAGTTCTTGGATGCGATCCGGCGCTGTTTGCGCAAGTTCGACTCGGTCACGAAGCTCACGTAGAGCGCGAGTTCGACTTGGCGCGGGTCGTTGAGCATTAGTGACGATGTGCTTGTACTGATCTCGCTCAAGTGCAAGAACCTCCACGCGCCTCAAGGCGTGGCGACGAGCTAGGTTGGTGGCCGATGAGGATCGGAACCCTAATTTCAATCTCAAATAAAAAAAAAATCCCCAAAATGAGTTGTGCGGTGTCGTTTTTGTGAGACCATGTAGGATGGCAAATCGACATCGTTTTCTTAGGAGGAATGAGGAAAACGACGTCGTTTAAAAACTATGCCATTTTTTTTAAATATAAAAATCACGTAATCATTTTGGTCGAGTCTCGCCGGTGGCACCAAAGTGATTGTTTTCTTCCGATTTAGCACTTAAGTGATCCAACAAACTTTTTTACCAAAATGGCCCCGTCAATGATTTTGGCAGCGATAGTGTACTTACCCTCTTTATGCGGTATGGAATACAGGCAAAAGAGTGCACGCTTTGTGTGTTAAAAAGCAATATCTCGAAATTTGATTAATCCAGGAAATTTTTACATATGTAAGAAGGGTTAACTTATCAAGAATGGCTCAAATCTAAATGTAGAAATTGTTAAGATGTTTAACGTACTTTTTTTTAAACTATGATTCTGTTGTTCTTTAATTATTAATATAATATATGGATTTTTCATGGACTTGGACGAGGGAATTTTTATTTTGGTCAAACCGTCAAACGTCATGATGGAATAACACCAGTCAGGACGTTTGTTCTTTTCCTCACCGTACCAAGGATTCTTTCTCCTTATTAAGAGGATTGGACCAATATTTACTAGTAAAAACTAAGAACTGAAAATTATATGGTAAAAGAAAAATTCCAAAGAATTTGGGTGGCAACAGAGTATAGACTAATGAGGAATTTACAGAATGGCATACACCAACAGCAGTTCCACTCAAAGAGATCTATAAGAATGACAGGTGAATTTGTGGTTAAATGTCGGATGAAAATGAAGAAGCAAATCCTCGAGTTAAACATAAACTTTTGTTTCTCATCTGGATATCACTTATCAACAAGATGAAAGACCCCACGTGTTTGAAATTACTCAGGCTAAATGACTATATTAACAATTGAAGAACTCAGCAAAATGTTTTGAATGGTAGATAAGACCACTTTCCATGCATCATCAAAATACTTCTAACTGGGTTATGATGTGACCTTGGCCGTACATCTGCTCAAAACAATCGGTTATAATTCTGGGGAATGTTCTACACAACTAGCAAGTAGGCAAGAATGGTTGGATAAAAAATAATTATCAAAATTCATGCTTATAATCGTCCAGAGTCTCCAATCAATAAATGAACCCAAATAACAAACACTAAGAGAATACCAAAGCACCTCTTCAACTTCTTCCTCCGATCTGATAAAGCTTGATACTAATATCCTTGCCTTTAGAACATCTTCTTCAGGATAACCTTTCAACCTCATTCCAATTTCACGATATTCCTCAACCTTTCTTTCCTCTTCTTCGTCTTCCTCCGTCGCCTGCGATGCAGCTCCTTCGTCTTCTCTCTTTGACGAGCTTGCCATTCCTGGCACAGAGAAAACTTTTACGAATTTAACAGAGAGTAAAGGTGGTCAATAGCAACATGTCTCCAGTTGCTCCTAGATAAGTAACCTGTCATATATTTAATAAAACAGTGACGTTAAAGAAATCAGAGAATAAGATATTTCATTTATTCCTTGACAAGATTGCATCAGCACGACTATTTGCAAGCACATGAACATGTAATAGAGTTGACTGTTAGAAGAGTTCAACCAACTCTATCTGGACGGCAGTCTAAGCTTAGCCTATATACCATCACAGAAAGCTTTGGTCCAGCCAAAGACTCTCATGACTTGAACATGCCCCGATAAATGCGATTCTAGACCTAGAACATCATAATCACTTCCACTTGTGATTCTGAGCTTCGCAGTGTATACCAATCACTATGACATAATATAATATCCCTCCTATCGTCTATATTATGTTTCAAGAATTCAAAAACCCAATCTCATGCTATAGGAAAAGTACTCTCATTGAGTGCACATCGATGCCTCCTCCATTTAAAAGGTCCTCGCCCTAAAGAACTTCCTTTCACGAGTTCCATGTTTTTGGTTTTCAAGATTACGCCTCGTCAATTTTAGAGAGAAAAATCGCACCTTTCTATGAATTCCATAAAGGAAGAACAGAGAATTTAATTCCAAGGAGCAGTCCATTCATGCTGACGATTTCATGTCAAAATGATTACAAGGCCACGATTCCAAATGTCAAGCTCAACACAAGTAAGCTTGCCCTTTACGAAAAATACTCAATTATCTTTGCAACGAGATTTTAGATTAGCTCAACGGTTTTCCAATCATCACTTTGTGGATACATAATTTACTCATGCCAGACTTCAAGTGGACGATAGACACACGACAAGGTGAAGAATCCAGGACAATCGACAAAGGAGGAGGTTGTGACACTGAGTGCCATAATGGCACTAGGAGGACATTAAGTGCCATAACTTTGAAATTGTATACTTAAGTGCTAATATCGGAGTAAAATAAAATATTTAAGTGCCAATCCGGCCAAAAACTGGCAAAATGCAGACGTGGCATTTCTTGGCGACATACTTAACCGACGTGACAATTTAGTAAAAAAAAAAACCACACGTGGAGGAGGAAAACGAGCCATTCGCTCCATCCATTGTGCCTTTGGCCAAACTAAACGACGTCGTTTTTCCTTAGTGCTAAACGATGTCGTTTAACTTATTTGATTTTAACCGTTCGTCCATCGGTTCACATCGAGATCCGCGTCCTCTCCATCGCCATTCACAGCTCGCCGTTCGCAAGTCATTGCTCGTCGTCACTCGCCGTCGTCGATTTGCTCAGGGTTTTTCTCTTCTTCCTCTCCCCGTGGTGAAATTAGGCTTTGACTTGTTTATTAGGGCTCAGACTTAAAATTTGGGGGTCGGCTTTCCTAGCTTAGGCTTGGATGGTATTGATGTGAGATTTATGCTTTAAATGTGGTGCTAGAATCCTATTGGGGTTTCGGTTGACAGTTTAGGATCGGTATCGAAATGTAGGGCTCGGTGTAAGGCTCAACAGGGGGAAAATTGGGGCTCGGTGTAAGGCTCGACGTCGCCTCATCCAATGTGATGTGTGATTTAGGGCTTTGATGTTGAATTGTGATGTGTGAAAGTAATTTGTAGTGGTTGGATGTGAAATGCGATGGTGATTGGTGATTGGTGATTGTTAGGATTCCGAGTATTGGACCTTGGACATGTTCAAATCGAATCTCTTGTTGTGTAGGGATGGGGACTTCTGGGTATTTTTTTATAAATTGCATTGTTGAAATTGGTGTCATGAGGACTTATGCTTATCTAAGATCCCTCTCTATATTTTAAAGGAACGTGACGACATAATCAAAGTAGTTGTCAAGGTCCCATCTCTATTTGTTTGTCTTGAGGCCTGTTTGAAGCTGCAGCTGTTAGATGACCTATGCATGTTCCCTCTTTCTTCTTTTCTTTAATAAAGAGTGTAGGGACCTCCACTTGCAATTATCTGTTGTCTTTGTGAATGTGTCCAAAAGTTAATTGTTTTTTCCTCTTTTGTTGTATAAATGACTCATGATAAGGACTATGTTGTCGTCATCGTTTACTATGGTGGGGATTTTGTGATTGGGGAGGATGAGTGGGAGTATGAGGGGGAATGAAGGTACTATATTTGTAGATATAAAAAATGCATCTTATATTAGATTTGTTAGGGATATAGTGACATTTTTGCCTTGTAGAGTACAAAGTTTTGTACTCTTTGTGTTCCTAAGAAAAGCTTGAGAGATGGTTTGGGAGTTTTGGAAGATGATAATGGTTTTAGGGATGTTTTATATCATTATCTTTATGGCGAAGAGACGGAAGTATTTGTTGAAAACAATAGTGATAATAAGGACAAAGATGATGACAGAGATAGCACCCAAGTAAGAGAAGGAAGAGATGGTATTCAAGCTAGTACTGAGGTTAGGGATGAAGCATGGCATGATGGGTAGGACAGGAGGAGAGGGCGCAGATGCTATTCACTAAGAGCGATGGTGACATAGGTGATGTCACCATCATTGAATCAGATTGAAGTAGTTGAATCCAGTGATGGTGATGATGATGATGACGATGAAGGGTTGGCTGCTGAAAATTTATTAATCTTAAGTGACGACGACGATGAAGAGCTTACATAGTCAAGGAAAAACAAAAGGATTTTTGTCAGACAGATTTGCAACTTTGCAGTAGCTGATGAAGTTCCAAATAGAGACAAAGGCCTTGCGAGATGTTGGTGTTGCTGGCCAGGAGATAGATTATGAAGAAAGCATCGACAGGTTCTTCCCAGGGACGAACTTGAAGATCAATGAGTCTATGCGTAGAAGGAAAAGTAAATTTACTTCCTATGATCCATCCATTGTCTCTCCTACTTTGTCAGTAGCTATGAAATTTCATGATGCGATACAATTTAGGCAAGCTATATTGAAGAACTCCATTGCTGCACAAAGAAATATTGATTTGATTAAAAACACTAAGAAATTTGTAAGAGTTAGGTGTTAAAGCAGCAAAATTGTCCATGGAAGATTTACAGGCGTTTATTAAGAAGAGTGGGTCTTTCCCAGATTAGAGCCTACCAAGAGGAAAACACTTGTTCCATTAATTTTCAAAACAAAAGGGTAACAAGTGCATGGTTGTCTAACTTCTTCGATCCGATTAAGCCGATGCCCGAGATGAAAATTTCTAACTTTAGGATGCTGGTGAAGGAGTGCGTAGGCATTAATGTATTTAGGACTCGGTGCAAAAGAGCAAAGCAAAATGTGATAAATATACTTATTAGTTAGTATGCTAAAGAATATGGGCAAATGTGGGAGTATGCTTGGGAGTGTAGGCTGCAAAATCCTGCAAGTAGAGTGTATTTAAAGGTGGTTGAGAGATCGCTTCTTGATCATGGGACCAAGTTCGATAAGTTCTATGTGCTTTGATGCATGTAGACGGGGATTTTTAGCTGGTTGTAGACGGATTATAGGATTGGACAGCTGTTTCTTGAAGGGCTTGTGCAAGGAGAATTGTTGGCGGCGATTAGAAGAGATGTGAATAATCAAATGTTCCCACTAGTTTGGGCTATTGTAGATTGAGAACAAGGACAATTAATCCTGGTTCTTGAAAAATCTGATGGTTGACTTGAAGATAACAAGCGGGAAGGGTGGGCATTCATGAGCGACCAACAAAATGTAATGCTTGCTTTTGAAAAATTTAGTCAATAGTTTTTTGTAATATGAAAATGTAATTTGCTCTAGTCTTTCTTACTTTGAATTATTGCGGGGATTGGTTTTGTGATATGAGAGTTGTTGCCCCATGTTGAATATCGAATGTGTGTGCGGCACATATACGGAAATTGAGCAAAGACCTACAAATGGGATAAGCTGCAATTGCAATTTTGACGTTAGTAAATAGTGCAAACATGACCGACTTTAGGAAGGGGCTAATTGACAAAGGAATGTTGTGCTACCCTATTTCCACTAGAACCGAAGTATTGGTGTAGGACATTCTTCAGTGAGGAGTTCAAGTGTGATAACGTTGACAACAACATTTGTGAAGTATTTAATTCGAAAATAATAGATGCTAGATGCAAACCAGTCATTTCAATGCTTGAAGATATACGGGTTGCGATTATGACTCGGCTGCGAGAAACAAAGAGATGAGGCTGCAAAATGGACAAGACAATATGGTCCCTAGGATTGTCAAGAAATTAGATGAGAATTTGGTTGCAAGTAGGCATTATCATCCATTTGGAATGGACATGATGGATATGAGATAATGAATGATGATGATAAGTATGTTGTCAATCTATGAAACAGGGAAGTGTTCATGTAGAGCATGGCAAGTAAGTGGAATTCCATGTGCACATGTGATATATGCCATCCAGTTGACGGGCGACAATATAGATGGTTACATTGATGATTGGTACCATAAATCAAAACACCTTGCTTCATATCAGTTCATGATGTAGCCAATTAGAAGTAGCAAGTTTTGGGAGCCCACGGATCATGAAGCACCTCAACCCTCGCGGCGAAGAGAAAAATTGGAAGGGCAAAACGAAGACGAAGAATGGCGAGAGGAAGAGGTCTTGGGTCAGCAAAGAATGAGCAGGTAGGGTGCAAAGATAATGTGTTCTTATTGTCGCTTAGCAGGCCACAATATTAAAGATTGTCAATTGAGGAAGCAATAACAACCGTTGAGGCAAGGTGAAGGGCCGAGTGAAGAAGCAGTTTGAGAAAACAACGGGCCAAATGAGTCGATTGTTCTTGAGTTGACAACTAGAACTAATAAGTCATGAAATTTATTTTATGTTTATTTTGTTTTTTCATTTATCATAAAAATGTACATAATATCCTATAAGCCTTGTATGTAATGTGTTTGTTAGGTCACAGGAAGAACGCCAGTAAGTCATGAAACTGAACAGCTTGTTCAAAGACGCAAAGGTAGAAGACGGCTAGTTGAAGGATTAGCTCAGCAGCATCACGGCCAGCGGGGAAGGATTGGCCCAAACAACATCACGGACAGTTTAGTCGATTGTTCTTCAGCAGCGAAAGAAATACTAAGTGGTAAATTCAACCATTTGTATTCGATTTTTCATTTTCTTTACATTATTATATTTATGGTGTCTTTTGCCTCTTTCTCAGGTTCGAAGAAAGCAAGTTGGAACTCAGCGCAACCGAAAAGCCATCACAAGAGCCACCTCAAGGGTTACCACATGGGCCACGAGAAGAATCACAATCATTATAAGGGGCACCACAAGTACCACCACCGGTACACCGGAAGGCCCAACGAGAAGGAGGTGTCTGAAGTTGAAGGGCTACGAGAAAGATAACTAGAAGAAGGCCAGGTGAAGGGGGCAATACACAAAGGCCATCTAGAAGATGCCTTGACTGAAGAATTGGTTGAAGAAGCCGAATTGTAGCTGAAGGGCCTAAGACAACAAGAAAAAGAGCCAACAAATCACAAGTTTCGAAAGTGACGCCCTATTCAAACAAGATGGGCACTTGGAAAGAGGTTCAAACAATATAACTATGGCCTTTCTACATATGAACGTCGAAACAATTATTCGAATGTAAGTTTTATTGGTTGCATTTAATTTAATTTATCTTGTAGACTTTTCTGATAATTTATTGTTTTTTTTTTTTGTAGCTTGGGAGAAGTTTAGAGGTTCTTATCTCAAGCTCAACTCAAGAATCAATGGCTGCACCAACAAAAAAGAAAACATCAATTGTGTCAACAAGAAAGAAGAGGAAGAACCTAGTTGCAGCTCCTTTTGAATCAATTCAGCTTGGGATATTTGCAGCTCCATCGAGTCGTGGATGCGAGAAGGTTAAAGAAGAAGTTGCACGTCAATTAGAAATAGTGCAAGAATTATGAATTAAGTGAAAGGCCCATCGAAAGGAGCACGAACATGGGGTGTCGTGTATATTGATTGATGAGGTGGGACGTAATAGATAGGATTTGCGGAACTTATGAGTTAAAACAGTTATGTAAACGTTAATGTTATAATAACACGTGTTATGTATATTTATCTTTTTTTCTTTAGTTTGTCATTGATGTTATGAGACTTAATTTCAATATCAATGAAATGATCTTGCGCCGCTTGTCAATTTTTGCCGTTTGTCATGAATTCGCTTTTACTTATTGGTATTTGTTGGTGTTCTATGGTGGCGGTTGGAGTGCTAGTGTGGCTGGTGGTGGTGGATGGCGATGTTTGGTGATGTTTGGTGGTAGTGAGTTTGTTGTTAGGGTGCTAATGTGGTGGTTGGGATCTTTGGTGTGGCTAGTGGTGATGCCCGGTGATTATGGATTTGTGGTGGGGGTTATAGGCTTATGTTGCACATACACTTGGTGCAAGTGTAGCTTGCACATCTTACACCATGTGTATTGGTGCAAGCTAGTGCAAGCCTCAGCTTGCACTAGTACCTTGTGCACCAACACCACTAGCATGGTGGTGACTGGAGCGTCTAGTGTGTAGTGTGGCTAGTGGTGATGGTTGGTGGCATAACCGGTGGTGGTGGCTAGCGCAATTTTTAGAGAAAACTCACAAAAAATTAGCACTTAATTAGTCATATTCTAAAAAACTTTAACCGTTCAATTTTAATTACAAGTAACACTTAACTAATCACTTTAATAATAACTTGACACTTAAGTAATCATTTTTTCATCACGACTAGCACTTTAGTGATTACTAAATACAACTAAAGGCACTCGGGTAATCACTCATGTTTGTTTTGTGTATATGTTGGTACGCATCAAAACAGTAGAAGATGATGGTAATTTAATTTATGGCAACTCCATATGACAGCACAAATAACAACAAAGCCACAATGATCTTGTGGAACAACACAAACTTCTTTGCATCTTTTAAAAAGAAAAAAAGCATATGTTTAATCGAACAATACTATCTTTAACTATGGCAGTCGAAGAAACTTTTTTCTCATTTTCAAGTGTTTTATATTTCATCATAAAGTATAATAGACAACAAGACAACATCATAATAAACGCTTGATAACACTTTTTCGTTCAATTTTCATCATTGACACTTCATTCTTGAAAGGTTTAGTTGAAGATGCTCGAGTGTGCGTTGAGACTTCATTCTTGAAAAGTTTGCTGAAGACGCTTGAGCTTGCATTAAGTCAACATCGTCCAAGTTGTCCACGAACACAGATGGAGATTGCTGTCTTTTATGAAGTAGATCCAATATTACCTCTGTAGCTTGGTTAGAGAACTTCTCATCGACTCATTTGAGGTATTTGCATTTCAACGCTTCTTTATATCGGGCGCATCCATAAAATTTTCTCATAGGATTGATTCGAGTCCACGATGTTCTTCTTGAACTCGGTAATCCACAAAAACAAAAACGCTGGCCTTCTCCTTCGCTTAAAGGAGAGGGGAATTGAGGCGTTGTTGCGAGTCCTACTTTCTATTTCCAAGATTCGATGAAGGAATTTTGGGCAAATGAAAATGAGGGTTCGTGTTAGAAGATATGCAGCTTTTTGGTAGTTTATGATCTGATTTGATTATGATTTGTGTACATCAATTAAGGATTAGATTTAGATCTAGATTGATATAGATTGATTCATAGAATTTTTTATTTCCGATAATTGTACAATCCTAGTCTATATCTTAAGAGTCTGTACATTCAATACAATTCAATACAAAGTACAGAAAATCTATCTCTCTCCCTCGGCTTCTTCTGCCTCAGTCTTTTCTTCCTTCTTCGTTTTTACCTTCTTTCATGGTATCGGAGCCTATTGGCTTCTGTTCTTCGCTTCCGCTTCAATCTTCCATCTCGATCTTCTGCCCAAAATTCTGACCTACAAAACAGAATAATTTCAGGCATTAGTGTTTCTCTCAAGGAAGATTTTCTTAACTTACTGTGGCTAATCCACAGGAAGAAGCCTCAGCCATCCGTGACCAACCCTCTGAAGGAGTCGTTTCTCGGATCTCGCAGCTCGGAATTCTCCTACAATTCCTCCTTCAATCGAAGGATCTTCAACGATGGGACAATTTCCGTTCCAGCCCAACCCATTCAAAGGGCGGCCCACGTGCTCGGGTTCGATGGGGCAACCCATGATGGGCCAACCTTACCAATGGATTCCTTATCCACTCTACCTTGGGCCAAGCCCAAATTTGTCATCGCCTGGATATGTGGGCCACCAGAGCCACATCCAAACCAAAGCGGGCCCACCAACCACAAGTGGGGCAAGCCCAACCGAAGGAATGGAGTGGATAGACGGGTCAGGCGAGCCGGGTATGGGAACGAATCCCTACCCGGGTTTTTACAATGCGGATTATCCGATCGGTCGGGCGAATCGGGTCAGAGCGAATACCTACCCGAATTTCGCACCCGATTTTCTACCGTTTCCGGCGGCGGTGCTCATCGGACCGGAACTCGGCGATCCACTGTTCGTTTCCAACGCCGACGGACCAAAACGCGCTAATCGCCCGAGGTGACCGGACCAGAGAATTACACGAAGTGGTCACAGGAATTCCAGCGTGCCCTAGCGACAAAAGACAAGGAAGGTTTCCTCGACGGAACCATCCCCAGTGCTACCGAAGAGCGATTAGCCCGACTCTGGAGGAAGAGCAGTCGCCTGATCCGAACATGGATCGGCAACCGCGTCTCCTCAGAGGTCGCGGCCAAACTCCCACCAACGGAAGATGCAAAAAACATGTGGGATAACATCAAAGAAATGTACGGGAGGTTAGATCAGGCGAAAATTTTTAACCTCATGCAAGAACTTAATGATTTGAAGCAGGGGGAACATGACGGTCACTGACTGTTTTGACAGGTTCTCATCTCTCGTGGAACAACCTTGAAGTGGCCGAGGAGAGGCTCGAGGGCCCGAGACAACAATCAAGCAAGACAGATCCATCAGGACGTGGAGAAAGCTACACGCTTTCTCCTTATTTTGAACGAGACATACCTCGTTTTTCGCTCGCGTATCCTCGCCATGGATTCGATGCCACCGATCGGATGGATCTTTCAGCTCGCTGTGCGGGGAGGAGAATCGGCGGCTCGTGACACCGAGACCACACCAAGAGCGGCGAGAGCGTCGCACTCGCTGCTCGCGGTGAGCGGCGAGACACGGCCACCAAAACCCTAGCCCTAAATCGAGAGAAAGAGGGGCGAACAAAATTAGGGTTCGCCGAAGAAGAATCTGGGGTCTTTAAATACCCTCAAATGGACGGACGAGATGGGATGCGAGGATCGGACGGTTCGCAAAGACTTGATCTTGTGATCAGATCCAACGGTGGATAGGAGCCCGCGCTTAAAAGGACGGACGGCCAGATTTTTGCCACGTCATCAAGGAATTTCACGAAAAATTTCAAGGGAAAGGGTAAATTATTTTGCGAATATTGCAAACGTACTAATCATATGATTGATAATTGCTGAAAATTGCATGGGAAACCTGGTGAAAAAGGAGAGAAAAATTTTAGCAGCTTATCAACTTAATGGGCCGATTGGGAAAAATGTTGATCAGCCCATTTCATATGATCAGTATCATCACCGATGCACCGCGCAGAAAATGGATACTTCCAACAAAGGAGTGAGTTTCTCAGGTATTGCACATTGCTTGATTAATTCTATCTCTAGAAAAGCATGGATAATTGATTCAGGGGCAAGTGATCACATTATATGTGACAAGGGATTTTTTTTCAAGTATAAATGGCAGATTGGCTTATCCTATTTCCGTGGAATTACCCAATGGGAATATTACTCATGTCAATGTGTGTAAACGGTGAATCTAAGTTCCCATTATTCTTCAAAATGTTCTCTATGTCCCGAATTCCAATTTAATCGATTTCGTGTCAAAAGCCTGCCAAGAAAATTCATGTCGGGTAATTTTCAATGCTGACACTTGTTTATTTTAGGACCTTTCGACTGGGAAATCGATGGGCTTGGGTAGTCTCTCTGAAGGACTTTTTTTCTGGACAAGTAATTTCAATTCTTCCAGCAATTTCCTGAATAAATCATCATTGTGTAACTTGATTAACAATGATAAAAATCTTATTATGCATTTGATATTATGTCATAGTGCCTCTTATCCTTGTCCACAATGTCCCATATGTCCCCTTGCCAAACAATCTCGTGCGCCTTTTCCATCCGGTAGCTCCCGAACTAGTGAGATTTTTTCCTTGATTCATGTGGATATTTGGGGACCCTACCATACGATAAATCATGATGGGTCTCGTTATTTTCTCACTATATTAGATGATTATTCTCGTGCGACCTGGATTTTCTTGATGCAGTCTAAGAATCAGACTTATTCTCACTTAAAGGTTTTCCTAGGATTATCCCAAAATCAGTTTGGAAAGACCATTAAGCGGATACGTACTGATAATGGAAGAGAATTCTTCAGCCATGATTGTTCCTTGCTATTTAACACACATGGCATACAACATGAAAGTTCATGTGTTTATACTCCACAGCAAAATGGAGTGGTTGAAAGAAAGCACCGGCACCTATTGGAAGTCGCACGAGCCCTGAAGTTTCAAGCATTAGTTCCAGATGATTATTGGGGTGATTGTGTAGTTACTGCGGCTTATTTAATCAACCGCATGCCCACTCGGCTACTTAAAGGGAAAACTCCTTTTGAATTGCTATTTAAGAAGAAGCCTGAGTGACAACATCTCAAAGTCTTCGGTTGTCTATGCTATGCTGCAACAATACGACCTCGAGACAAGCTAAGTCCACGTGCACGGAGATGCATTTTCATGGGATATCCCAACTTACAAAAAGGGTATCGTGTTCTTGACATCTCCACAAAGGAATTTCTTGTAAGTCGTGATGTCATCTTTCATGAAGATATTTTCCCTTTCTCTAAGAAAGTCTCTTTAGATGAAACCACGAAACCATGCCTCATGGCATATTATCTGATGAAGAATTACCTCAAGATCTCACTTACATACCGCTAGCAGAGTCGAGGATTGCTCATCCTATTCCTCCAGCAACAGCACCAACTTCAAATCCTACTGGCTCAGAAGATGTTCTGGAAACAAGACTCGATAACTCTCATGCTCTTGAGGAAGATACGGATATTCTTTCGCCATCACCCACTGAGGCATCTCCTTCTGTGGAAATTCATTATCCACGACGTTCTGGTTGTGCCACACGACCTCCAACCTGGAGTAAGGACTATATCTGTGCTACTCACAATTCTTCAGGTACTCAATACCCAATCTCTTCCTATGTCTCTTTCCATAGATTATCACAGGAACATAGATGTTGTGTTAATCGGTTATCACAAGAGAGGGAACCGTCTAGTTATCTTGAGGCATCCATTGATCCAAAGTGGCAACAAGCTATGAAGGCGTAACTTCAGGCACTAATTGATAATAACACGTGGGATCTTGTCCCACTTCCATTTGATCGTAAACCGATTGGCTGCAAATGGGTCTACAAAACAAAATATCGTGCTGATGGCTCCATTGAACGATATAAGGCACGCTTGGTAGCTAAGGGATTCACACAAAGAGAAGGCTTTGATTATCACGAGACATTCTCACCAGTTGCCATAGATGTCACAGTTCGTTCTTTTTTGTCTATTGTCGCTATTCATGACTGGCCTCTACATCAAATGGACGTGCACAATGCCTTCTTACACGATGACCTAGACGAGGAAATATATATGGATATTCCTTAAGGCTTACGGAGACAGGGGGAGAATAGAGTATGTCGTCTCCGTAAATCTCTTTATGGATTGAAGCAAGCATCCGACAATGGTACGCCAAATTTGCAAATGCTCTTGCGAAAGCAAGCTTCCAACAGTCTAAATATGACTATGCTTTATTCACACGGATTTGAAGGTATGTCATCTATTTATTTGATGATATATGTCGATGATATTCTTGTTATGGGAAATGATAAATCTGCTATAGGTAATTTCAAGGAATATTTACATGCCACCTTCCACATTAAAGACTTAGGGGCACCTAAATATTTCCTTGGAATAGAAATTGCTCGATCTGATCAAGGAATTTCCCTCAGTCAGCGAAAATTTGTGTTAGATATCATATCAGAAGCAGGTTTATCAGGATGCAAGCCAGCCGTTATTCCCATTGAACAGAACACTAAGTTGACTACTGCAGAATATGATAAGGGCATATCTCAAAATGATGATCCCATACTCAGAGATCCATCAGGATATCAAAGACTTGTCGGAAAGCTCATATATCTGACTATGACTAGACCCGACATCTCATATGCGGTTCGAGACACTTTAGTTCATGCACAATCCGAAGCGGTCTCATATGGATGCTACCTTAAAAGTTGTGAAGTATCTAAAAGGATGTCTAGGACTCGGGAATACTTCTCTCTAAACAAGTGTGACATGAAGATGATAGCGTATTGTGATGCTGATTATGCTACATGTCCCATAAGTCGAAGATCGGTCACCGGATATTGCATCAAATTGGGAGAATCTCTCCTCTCATGGAAGACAAAGAAGCAGCCTACTGTATCGCTATCTTAAGCCGAAGCAGAGTATCGAGCTATGGCTAAGGCCACTTGTCAGATAGTGTGGATACGGGGATTGCTTAAGGATCTCGGAGTACAAGTGCATGGACCAACAAAATTGCATTGCGATAATGATGCAGCTCTCAAACTAGCAGCAAATCCTATAGTTCATGAGAGGACCAAGCATATAGAAGTGGACTGTCACTTTACACGAGAAAAGATCCAAGAGGGAGTGATCGAAACAGAAGGAATTAGGACAATGGAGCAACTAGCAGATATCTTCACCAAGCCTTTGTGTCATATACAGCATGCATATCTATTAAGCAAGCTGGGTGTCTTGGACATCTACAAGCCATCAGCTTGAGGGGAAGTGTTAGAAGATATGCAGCTTTTTGGTAGTTTATGATCTAATTTGATTATGATTTGTGTACATTAATTAAGGATTAGATTTAGATCTAGATTGATATAGATTGATTCATAGAATTTTTTATTTCCGATAATTGTACAATCCTAGTCTATATTTTAAGAGTCTGTACATTCAATACAATTCAATACAGAGAATACAGAAAATCTATCTCTCTCTCTCGGCTTCTTCCGCCTCAATCTTTTCTTCCTTCTTCGTTTTTACCTTCTTTTAGTTCGAGACTTGGATTCGAGCACCTCCATAGGGATTTTGGCTGATTTAGGGTTTTAGATTTGGGACATTTGGGAGACGACATCGTTTTTGGAAGATTTGGGGCTTTTATTATGCGAGATAACGTCGTTTCTAGTGAGTTAAAGCCGACTCAACTCTCCGGCGAGCCACGTAGGCAATAAAAAATAACAAAATATTGCTACATAGGATTTCCAGCAAGGGTTGCCAGAGGTGGCACATAAGTGTCCCACTAGAAAAAAAAAAAAAGCGGCACTTAAGTGTACCGTTTTGAAATTATGGCACTTAAGTGTCTCCCATGTCAAGTTATGGCATTTGGGTTATTCTTCTGCCGCAAAAGAGAGATTCAGAGGACAAGATGGCAAAACGCACATCGTTGTAGTACTCCTTGGGAAGCCCATCGATGAGAGTCTCATCTTTGCTCGTCAAGCACTTCCTCAAAACTGCCCATCAAAATTCAGAACCGAGAATAGAACTTCAGAAAAACGAGCGAACGTTTCATGAGCACCGAAGCTTGGGGAGTTGGGGATATTCGAGGGAAGGACGCGAGAGAACAGACCTACGGAGGAGGAGGAGGTGGGCTTCCGGCTGAATCGCGAGATGGGGAAGCTCGAGGCTGAGGGAAGAGACGGTAGGCGAGGCACGCATGTAAGCAGAACCGCACTTGCCTCCATCGACCTTTAATCAATTTCTCTGATCAAAGTGAAGGGGAGAGAGAGAGAAGGGGGGGGGGGGGTTACGTAGTTTCGGAAAATAGGCAGGGACAATTTCCACAAGAGGGATTCAAATTTTCGATGTCAAAAAGAGTGAATTTATTTTTAATGGGTTCCTACAAACAAAAAGAAATCTCAAATTCATTAATATGTGCCACGTCCATCCCAAATAAAATTTTCAATTTACAAAAATTCTAAACAGGTACATATAATAGAATTTACTTTTCATTAGCTTCTATCTAGGATCTATTCACAGGAAACACATGGCAAATAATTTGATGATCAGCCTATAATCCAACATGGAAATTCGACATAAATGGATCTTTTAAATGACGACCTTGAGAGAAAAAAACCAAATCACAAGAAAAATGAATTCACATTGGGAAGTAGGACATATTTGAATTCGTTCCCTCTTTCCCAAAGTGCTAAAACATAGGATGAAATTGAGGCAAAATTAGGGATTTTAGCAAATTTTAAAAATATGATGGAGCTCTTAGGGCAATAATATTTTACAATATAAAATTTTGGAGATTGAGGTGTGATATGAGAATCCATTTAAAATAAATGTGGCATGAGATTACTAGCTTCAATAATTTTTTTTGAGACAAATTCTAGTTTGGGTAAACGCAACATGAGTGTAACAATTTTGGATTTTTAATGACTTGAATATTAGTTAGTTTAGGGTAAATACAACATAAATAAATAATTTTGGAATTTTTAGTGGTATTAACTATATTTTAAATAGTGAAAGAAATGCTGTCTATTTTTATTTTTATTTTTATTTATTTAAGAAGCAAAAATTCATTACTAGGTTAAGTTCTTAGCAAATACAACATGAGCATCAGTACATAATAAATCCAAAAGAGTAGATGGGGTTAATTACCCAGTTTCTAGGGAGACAGTCGATACGTTGGGTTTTGGCTAATCAATCGACCACGTTGTTGGTAGCACGACTACAGTGAGCTAATGTAAGTCCTGAAATATTTTTCATCTTGTCCTTAGCCCAGTCCACTGGAGGCTGCACTTCCAACTTAGTGTAGCTAAAGTGAGAACACTCTCCCCCAACGTACTACAATCAGAGTGTACTTGTATCTATTTTTCTAGTATGTTCGGGCAAGCTTTGAGAGATAAAATCTAGAATTTCAATCAAAGCTGCTGCCTTTGCTTGTTCAGCCGGAACTCACTCTCTGTTTTTAGCAAACCCATCCGTTATCCTACCAAAGGAGTCCCTACAGATGCAAGCAACGACTCCACGTGAAAAAGGGGGGGCGTCGCTGCTGAGTGCCGAAGTTACCGCCTTCCTCCTCTCTGGTCATAGCGAGGCTCAATGCTGGTTCGGGGCTGCAGTCGGCCTGTCTTTCGGTGAGATTGGGGTCGAGAGGAGATTCGGAGCCATCATCAACCTCGCTGCTGCTCGGGTAAGTCCTACCCCTATCTCTTGCGTCCGATCTGCTATTTAGTGCAGGGTGGGCTTGCGTCCGATCTGCTATTTAGTGCAGGGTGGGCCGTGTTGATGCGCCTCTGTTCTTGATGCCGTGATCGGGAGTTGAAGTCTGTAGTTTTGATGTTGTGATCAGGATCTGTGGGTGTAGATGTTGCGGATCCTTCAATGTTGGTGCCTCTACTCAGGTGAAGCTTTCCACGATCTCATGCTTCCCATCTACTGTACAGCTCGGGTGGGGCTGTGCTGATGCGCCTCTGGTTCGAAACGGGTGTCTCAGTGTTGTTCAGGCCAAGGCGTTCGCAACAGTGGCTAGATCTGGTTCGGGCCTTGGCTTCTTCTCTCGATTAAGCTCGGGTTGTTCCAGGTTGGGGGTTGCCATCCGCCACTTCGCTGTTCAGATCTGGGCTAGGTGGATTTTCTCTACTCTCCTCTCTGTTTAGGACAGGTATGTTGTGGACCTGCCCTCTGTTTCGCTCTAATCGGGCCTAGACTTTACCTCTTAGTTCAGCTCGGGGAGTCGCTTCTCATTGCATTTTGTCCTTTCGGGCCTTGCTGTGTGACTTTGGGTTAGGCAGTGTGTCGGAGGCGTGCTCAGCCACTTCTGCATTCCACTCTGGACAGGGCAGTGTTTCAGAGTTGCTACGGGTTGCTATCGAGGTTGATTCGGGGCTTGGGGAGTGTGCAAAACTTCGGCAACCAGCTTCTCGGTTAGGATCAAACCGCATCAGGACCATTGGGCTGCAATAAACCAATTCTATATCTGGAATGGAGGTTGAGGGAGCACTGTGCTTGGCTGGTGCAACTTCGCAAGTCGAGTATAGACCCAGGTCTGAGTCTGAAGGTATTTCATTGCTATGCGCCGAATTGTCTTGGCTTAAATCAGATGATGTTGGCTGTACAGGCACTACCGAATGATGCATCAATGTTTATTTTGAGTATGGCAGGGCTCGGGGGTTGCCACTTGCTAGGTAGGTCATGGCCTTACTTCCCACTCTTTGACTTTTGGTTTCATGTTGTGAAGCTTTCTTATAACATTGTAGCTTTGAACAGGGTTTGATGTGGGTTGAGAGGACTTTTTTTGAAGATGAAATGGTTTCTATCATTCCATATGCACCATAAGACGGTCGCAATCAGTTCAAATTTGCGTGAGTTCCTTGGTCTTGCGTGAAATTTGCACAACCAATCATCAAATCGGGTTAGACCCACTCGATTTATTTGGACTTGTAGGGATGGCTCGCTCCATAGTTGTGATGTCCAGGAGCAAAGCAGCAGTATGTGCTCGATCGTCTCCGGTTCAAGATCGCATATTGGGCATATAGGTGTAGGTACTATCTTCCTCCTATAAAGATTATCCAATGTAGGCAATGCATTTTGACAGGCACTCCCTAGGAAAAACTTTATTTTAGGTTGTATGGCTGAGTTCCAGTTATGCTTCTATAGGTCTGGATTAACCTGGTGGGATGTTGTTGGCATTGAATCTCGATGATTCATTGTGGGTTTTCTGTTCAAAAAGTATCCACTCTTCACCGTATAAGTTTCTGATTTGTTGTTTGTCCAAACCAGTTTATCTTCTATAGTTGGGAGGCCAATAAGGATAGCTCTAATTTCCGTCTCTAGTGGATCATCAAATAGGGATCGCAAGAGGTCTTCCTTCCATTCCACAGCTTCAAAATCTATCAAGTCCGCCACTTTTCGTGGTTCATTCCTTCTCACGGGTCCTCCGATTGGTCCATTCTTTAGCCATTTATCTTCTCTAATTAAATTTTTTTGTCCATTCCCCACTACCCACATAACTTGAGGAGCAATCGCGTCTCTCCTTGCTATTAAGTTTTGCCAACCCCATGATGGATGTGATCCTTTCCCTGCTTGCCAAAAATTACAGTTTGAAAAATATAGGCCTTTCATAATTTGACTCCAAAGTGTGTTCGGATGTTGAGAAATCCGCCAGGCTTGTTTTCCTAGCATAGCGATGTTAAAGGCGAGTTGGTCCTTAAAGCCGGGACCTCCTTCCTCTTTTTCGAAGCTTGAGAAGTTCCCATTTTCTCCAATGCAGACCAGCTGTTTTGTTGCTGTTTCTCCACCAGAATCTATCTATTTTCTTCTCAATGGATTTAATAATGGATACTGGGATTTTGAAAATTGACATCGCATATTGGGTATTGCCTGCACTCCAGATTTGAGAAGTATTTCCTTACCAGCTTGTGATAATAAATTTTCTTTCTAACTCTCCAGCTTCATATTTACTCTAGCAAGTATCCCGAGAACAGTTCTTTTTGAGGTCCCCAATCCGAAGGGATTCTTAAATATTTTCCTCTTTTCGCAATTTCAGGAACTCTCAACTCCGACACTATTTTTCTTTGTAGTCTCTCCGGGCATCCTTTGCTGAAAAATATCCTTGATTTATTCAGATTTATAGCTTGACTTAATGCATAACAATATTGGTGGATGATAGTCGCCACGTTTTGACATTCCAAAATTATACCATCTAGGAAAAAGTGGGAGAGAGTTGGACAATTTCTATTCAGTTTGATACCGCAAAGCGTACCTAATGCGAGTGCTTGCTTCATCATGTGAGAGAGGACATTTGCCACTATAATGAATAAATAAGGGGATAGTGGATCTCCCTGCCGAATACCCCGAGATGGCTTGAAATAGGGCGAGGACTCCCCATTAAACTTAATGCTGCAGGAAACCGTAGTGACACACTGCATGATCCGCTACACCCATTCTTCACAAAACCCCTTCTTTCTTAGACACTTGTGAAGGAAGTCCCACTCTATTCGATCATAAGTCTTATGCATGTTGAGTTTAAGAATGGCTTGGAATTTTTTTCTCCTGTCACAAGTTCTTTGTGGAAGACTTCATGTACAATTAGAGTATTGTCTTGAATTTGCCTACTTCCCACAAAGGCCCTTTGTTCCACGCAATTATGTTTAGTAATAAAGGTTTCAGTATGTTCATAAGAATTTTAGAGATGATCTTGTAAGCAAAGTTGCAAAGGCTTATGGGCCGAAATTGTTCTAACTTTTCTGGGTTTTGGTTTTTGGGGATGAGAGTGATTTGGGTTTTGTTTAGGGTTAGGTTTAAGGTTTCAGTCTTGAAAAAAAGCTGCACTTCCCTAAGAATGTCTCCTCCGATGTCTTACCAATGCTGCTGAAAAAAGAGGCCATTCAATCCATCTGGCCCAGGAGCTTTGGTAGCTCCCAACTGGTGAGTTGCAACAGAAATTTCTTCCATAGTAACGGGTTCAATTAGTTTAAGGTTCATAGCTGCATTACCCGAAGTTGGAATTTGGTCTAGAATGGGCTGAAAGTTCCTAGGACCCCGATGTATAGAGGTTTTTGAAGAAGTCCACCATCATGTCCTTAAGAGTCTCGTCATTCCTTACCCATTCTCCTTCGCATTCGTTAGCATGGAAAATCGATTTCTATTTTCTGTTGTATGGTAGTTGCATGAAAAAACTTTGTATTTCTATCCCCCATTTCAGCCACTTAATTCTAGATCTCATACCCTAAAACATCTCATCCGTCGCCATATTGATTCAATCTCTTTGTGGATGTGCTGAATTCTGTGATGATCATAATGTAATGCGGGGGTGTTCATCAGAGTTTGAAGTTCCATTTTTCAGCCCGTCTATTCTTTTATATGCGTTGGGGAATTTTTTTTACTCCACGCAGCTAGTTTTGCTGCCACTATATGCAGTTTCTTAGCCATATTCTTTCTTTGGGAATCTTCCCAAGTTCGCTTCACAATTCGCCTACAATCCTCATCTTCTGCCCAATAAGCTTCATATTTGAACTCTCTTCGTTTGCGTACCATTTTGAGTAGAATTGACAGAATAAGAGGACTATGGTCGGATCCGATAGCTAGTAGGGCTGTAACTTCTGCGTTTGGATAAGCTATTCTCCACTCTATGGTACATAGAGCTCTGCCAACCTTTCTTTAACATTGTTGTCTCCATCCCTTCTATTCGTCCAGGTAAAAACGCATCCCTTGCTTTCTAGATCCATTAATGAGCAAGCATGTAAGAAGTTTATGAATGTTGTAAGGTAAAAGTGTTCTGCCATCCTCTTTCACACTTTTTTTCAATGGTACAAAATTTCATTAAAATCCCCGATACACAGCTAAAGAAGATGATTTAAGGCACTTGCTCTTTGTATTTCGGCCCATAGTAAAACTCTGCCATGAAAGTCATTTGGAGCGTGTAGGAAAATAATCCGCATAAGTTGTCTATTTTCATGGAGTAGGTACTGCATGTTGATTAGGTATTCAGAATGCGAGTCCACTGGAATGGTGACCTGTTCATCTCATAAAATAGCCAAGCCCCCGATATTCCTTCGGATTCACCGAAAAACCGTTCGAAAACTTCAGCCGTCTTCTCAGTCTTTGCTTGTCTACTCTTGGTTTTTGTTTCCATTAGAAAGATAATCTTGGGCCTTTCCCGAGTCACTAGGACTCTTATAGCTTGAATTGTCAAGGGAGAGCCCAACCCTTGACAATTCCAACTAAGTAGCTTCATGGATGACTCAGTGGCTTATTAAGGCTAGCCACCAAAGCACATTGTGTTGATTTCTCCTCCTCTGTAATAGGGATCTCCACTAGTTGTAGTTTGTTAGTGGATGTTGTCTTTGAGGATTGTGCACCATACGGGCAAAATCTCTTCCCTTTTTTCGATGTAGGGAGTTTGGTAGTTCTGGCTTTGCCCCTAGCTTGGGCTGTTTTGGCTGCTAAATGATGCTGCCTCTCTTTTTCCACTTCTTTTAGTTGTTCGTTATAGAGCGTCATCATGGATTCCTCATCTAAGCAGCTGCTGCCTCTCTTTTGTGATCCTTTTCCTTCGATAATGGTTAGGGATAGAGAAGAGTGGAGATGGTCAGCCTTTTGTTTTGAATCCTCCTTCGAGAAATGCTTACTACGGATTGGCAGAAGAGGCTGCGCTGTTGTGTTCTTTGGACAGTAGGAAACCAGCACAACCCCATATTCATTGCCCTGCTCAAATTTCACCTGCTCGCCTTTGATCAAGGGTTTGCAAATGTAGTATCCATAACATACTTTCTCCATCGTCGGACATAGCAACCAATCTTTCGATTCAAATGTAGTATCCATAATATACTTTCTCCATCGTCGGACACTTAAAATACTCTGTACTTCAATCGAATCCGCATCGCAAATTTGGCCTTTACTTTGTCTTACGATTAAGACACAGTTTGCTTATGATACACCCAACCAAGGCTAGTAAATTAACCTTGCCCTCCATCAATGTGGAGGTTATGTAGAACACTTAAACTGGCTATCATACGTTCTGCATCATCATCGTCGTTGTCCAATTAAACAAGTGAGATAATTGAAAATGTAAGTCCTTTTTTGTTTCTTTTTGTGGTCGAAGTGAAAGAGAAGTTCAAACATGGGAATGTCAACAAATCTGGCATTTACTTCCTGCTTACACAGAAAAATTTCACAAGGAGTCTCCTAGTCCTCTATTGTGCTTGTTTTAGTAAACCAGTCATTACATTCCCGTAGCAAACAACAACTCCTGTCCGTTCAATAATTTGATCCACATCCAACTACCAAAAACTATTCACTCATAAGCAATATAACCAGGTGACAAAGATTCATGGCAGTCAGAACTCAGTTGCACATAAAAGAGAAGTGTACCGCACTGCATCTAACATTGTCAGACTTGGTTTCGGAAACTGGAAAGTGGGAACACATCCTGATTAAGAATTGCATGATAGCTTCCAACACTACTCCTTCAGAAATGCTTCAGCAATTTTATTAAAATAAGATATGATCGAACAAACTTCCTATGTGAGTTCCGAGTAATGTCCTTACACATGTGAGCTTCCCCTGTTAATCCAGAGTGTGCTTACTGGAAAGTTGAGAAGGAAGAAGAGCACAACCTGGGAAAAAAGGGAAATAGAAAGTACAAGCAACTCCACTCTAAAAAGGGAATCTCATTCACGGCAAAGCTATATGGAAACAGGAGAAGGCGAGTGTTGCCTATCCCCCAGTTCATAGGCACGAACGGGGTTTGGACATTGCCTTTTGTATTTGTGAAGCTGGCAAGGGCCATTGTGGTTGGCTAGCTTATCGCATCCATCAACTACTAGATGACAATCTTCAGAGGCTACCCGAGATAGAAAAGGCAAACTCACTAATGATCTGCAGGATGTAAATTCCATGGTCCTCAACTTCTTCAACTTCAAGAGACTAGGCAACCTTACCAGGGAACTGCACTGGTCGATCCTTATACTTTCCAGTGATTCCAGTTCTTCGAGGCCTTGGATTTCAACTAGCCTCAAACAGTTCAACAAGCGCACCACTCTGAGCTTCTTCAAGCCTGACAGACAGGATAACTGCCGCAGATATGTGCAGTTCAACACAGTTAGTTCCCTCACATTCTCCAAATGTCCAAACCGATTGAGTGGAATTTCTGTTAGCCACGATTTACATAGCTCCAAACTCGACAAATTTTTCAAGTCAGAACTGAGCGATAATTCTGCCAATGAATTGAAGTTTACAAGCTTCAACGTGGAGAGAGCGGAAGGAAGTCGCTGAGTGAGGGATTGCAGGTCGAAACAAGACAGAACTAGTCGTTCCAGGCCAAGAAGGCAAGCTAACTCAGTCCGCAGTACAATGATGCTTTTATGAACCAGTTTCAGCTTCTCGAGTCTTGACAACCTCCCAACCCAATCCAGGTTTGGAGTTTGGATAGCATCTACATCCCATGGGTTAGAATGAGATTCCTCAGAGTAGTCGGATACAATTAAATCGACTAAATTGGCCAGATTTGAGAGGTTTGGGACTGTCTCTAGTGAGAGAGACTCAACATATAGGATAATCAAACTGGCGGGAAGCTCTGGGATTTGTTTAAGCTTATGGCAACCTTCCAAATGAAGTTCTTGGAGATGAGAAAGCTGGTTGATTGTGGTTGGCACAGATCCAATACAAGTGTGAGATAAGTTCAGGATTTTCAGAAAGGATAGACTCCCAATTCCACGAGGAATATTTCCCTTCAAGTTCACACATTTTTTGGCATGAAATTCTTCAAGCTTCTCCATCATGCCTATAGTCCCTGGGATCTTTGTTATCTCACTATGATTTATCCTCATCACTTTCACCTTCCGCAGGTTTCCAATCGAATAAGGTAATTCTGTTACTTTTGTATAAGACAAATCCAACTCAAGTAGTGATATCAATCTCCCGATTGAATCTGGAAGCTCTCTTAGCTCGTCACATCTAGACAAACACAAGCTTTCAAGGTCCGTTAGCTCTCCAATTGAAAATGGGAGTTCATTAATTCCAACACTTTCCATCTCTAGCCTTTTCAAAGAGTGTAGATTACCGATCGAGTGGGGAAGATACGAACCAACACGACCAAATATTGCCCCTCTCACAATCAGCTCTTTCAAAGCCTTTAAACAACCAACTTCTTCAGGCAACCCTCTCAGGTATGTGCACGCATCAATTTCCAAGTAATTCAGTTGTACTAGCTTACCAATTGATCCACCAATTTCAACCAAGCTTTGGCAATTTCGTACAGCCAATCTTTGCAATGTCAAGAGGGCAGAGAGGTCGGGCAATGTAGTTAAGCGGTTGCATCCTTCAAGTTCCAGAGATTTCAACTTAGTTGATTTCTGTCGATGAACAGAATATCAGAAAGGGAGATTGAGCAATTGCTGGCATGTTTGATTAAACAATAAATATAGAAATAGATGCATGTGTAACTCTTCGTACCATGAATTGGTGCCATCCGGGCCAATCATCTCCAAGTTCACCACCAGAAAGGTTGAGAGCGGCTAGATTTCTTGGAGTGAAATTGGTCGCTCTAAAGTGTCGAGGAGAAATGTCACGCCAAGATAGCCATGTCAAATTTGGGAGAAGACCCATAAAATCTCCTTCTATTTCTACGTTCCCAAGACTAAGAAAACGTAGATTTTGAAGCCCGCCAAATTGTTCACTTTCGAGCGTCTGTACCTCAGACAATTGTAGCCTAAGTGATTCAACATTGCTCTTTCTCTGGTAATCAAAGATAGCACGCGTCAGTGAATCAAACACAGAAGCTTGTGCATACGGAGAGCAGTTAACTCTTCCTATGACCAGAATTGTATCAACTTTTTTACGAAGGAAATTGCGGTTTTATTATATCAATAATTTTACCTGATCAAAAAGTACGCAAAGGGAATCGTCAGAGTCCCACAACCTGCTTCGACTTCCTGGATTCAGATGATTTTCCCCTCGAACAATTTCCCTTCCAAAATCTCTGACCAGGTCATGCATCCGAAGAATATTCTGATGGTCTATCTTCAACAGAGACATTTCCCTGAGAGTAGCAAGTCCGCTTTCAGGTAAATAATCACGACATTTCCATGCATATTTTGCAGACATGCTCTCTTCGTCGATTAAAAAGCATGCAATGTCCAAGTAAATTTGCTTCTCCTCCCAGCTTAATGCCTCGTAACTTATCCTTAACGTCTCTTGGACTCTCCTATCAGGTGCTTTCTTTAAACGCTCTAATGTTTCTGCCCATACCTCGGGCCTTTTGCCTCGGAGGAAAGAACCTGACGCTTCAAGAGCCAAAGGAATTCTTCCGGTAGTAGCCACTATTTCATTGGAAAGAGTTTCGAGATCATCTGGAGGTAGGGTTTCGCCGAAGGCATGCTTGCTGAAAAGTTGAAGAGCATGCCAAGTACTCATCTCCTTCATCTCATAAGCAAAACGCTCTTTAGGAAGAAATGCCAGAAGACCCACATTTCTAGTTGTGACAATAATCCTGCTTCCTGGGCCGAGCCAGTCAGAGTTCCCATTCAGTTTCATGAGCTGCTCTAGCTCATCTATATTGTCAAGAACAATGAGGACCTTCTTCCTGCGGAATCTTTCTCTTATCATGTTGATACCGTTGTCCACGTCATGGACATCTATGGGCTTCTTCAGGATATCGGATAACAGTTTGTTTTGCATCCTTATGATGTCTCTGTCGATTTGTGAACTCTCTCGGACGTTTGAAAGGAAGCTGCAACCATCATACAGATGACCTATCTCGTTGTAAACCGCCTTGACAAGAGTCGTCTTGCCAATTCCTCCTATCCCATGAACAACAAGATATTTCACGTCCAGGGAACCGCAGTCTAACCACTGCACCACGTCTTTGACTCGATCATCAATGCCAACTAAATGATCGGGAAGAACCCTTTGTTTCTTCTTCAGCTTAATAGAAAGCCATCGAACAAGATCATTAACAAGTTTACCATGCCTGCCATGCATAATAAATCATCGTCTCAGAAGAAAAGAGGAGCAACTATATCAGCAATATACGAGCATAACTAGGAATCTAGAGCATCCCTAACAGCATCATCTCCCTCTCTCGTACTCATGACGGTGATCCAACAAAGAAGTTCTCATAGCTTCCACATATTCTTAAGAGAAAGGAATTAACATAAACCATTCAATTGAAGGTGTAGCAATTAACCATCTTCCCAGGGAATTTGTCCGGTTGATAACTAGCAAAGCGGACCGTGCTGGTACGATAGACACTCCTGCTTTTTGAATCTCAGATATGGCACAAAACAGCAACGGTCTGAGACTAGCTCAAATTTCATTTCTAGCATAGCATACGCGGAAGCTATAAAATGTCTTTACCAAACCTTTGGATATCATACCCATTGACCATGCTATGGAACCTTATTTTGCCAATCAAAATTAGCCCTTCTAAGCACATTTCGGATTACAATCTATGTATATAAACTAGTTTGGTAGACAGGGAGGGGGGGGGGAGAGCAAAAAGGGTGTGATAGCCACTACAGCTTCTTCTTGTCCTTACCGTGCGTTTCGTGCGTCCACTCCGCTGAGATTTCCGACTTCCATTAGAGCCTTCCTCCACTCTCGCACCGTCTCCTCGCCGTAACGCCCCTCGTGCTTGAGCAGCGCCTCGCCGTACGATCCCGTCCAAAGCCTGACGTCCGAAGGACTCACGTCGTAGAAGATGGGCACGATTTCTCGTTCTGCGTTTTCTTTCCGGCACTTCACCATGTGCTCGAGCTCCTGGAGGCACCACGCGCTGGACGCGTAGTTTTTTGATAAGATGGGTACATAGATCCTTGCGTCAACGATTGCGCGCTCGATCTCCGGCCCAATATTTCCGCCCACGGGAAGCTCTTTGTCGTCTATGAAGACGCTAATTCCGGCGCCGACTAAGCCTTCGTAGAGGACATCCGCGATCGTAAGGCGAGTGTCGGGACCTCGGAAGCTCAAGAACACGTCGTACTTGTAGCCGGACGTCGACGCGTCGTCCACGAAATCTGATCGCTTTCGCTTTTGAGACGACATGTCGAACTTGTAGCCGGACGAGCCCGACGTCGGCGCGCCGTCCGCGAAATCTGATAGGTTTCGCTTTTGAGACGACATCGTGAACGAGGAAGAAGAAGAAGAGGCGAAACTGAAAAGGCAGGAAAACGACGAATTTCTCTCGTTGTGTGGTCCGAGAAGCCCAAAAAGATTTTAAAAAAAAAGGGAAATGGTTTGCAATCGAAGGGAAGTGAGTTTACTCGACTTGCATTTCTTCGCATGTGTATTTATAGAAGAGTGATCACTTTCGGTGCCCTTCCTCGAAATTTCGCTCAACGCGGAGCGCAACGGCTACTTTTAAATCGACGGGCGAGCGCGGGGTGCAACGACTACTACTTTGAAATCGACAGGCGAGCGCGGAGGGCAACGGCTACTTCAATCTCGATGATTTGGATAAAGAGGGCTACGTTGAAAATTGAAATCGGTAGGCGCGCGCTGCTCTTTGGAAGCGATTGTAACTGACGACTTAGATCGACCAGAAGACCACCCAATTCTTAGCGACGGAGATGTCAACATGCAACGGCTGTGTTGGAACGGAAGAGTTGATGTAACCATGCCGTCGGTAACCATCAAGGTAGTGCCCTTGATATAACTGTCGAATTATGGAGTTATGTAACTGTTAAGCAGTGAAGTTGTAATAACTGCTTGTAACGGCTTATCGTCGGTTATGAAACCCCAATCAATTTCTTTGCAAATTTATCTTCAGTCTTTATTTTTCCACAATTTAAATGGCTAACTATATTTGACTCCAATCTTGGTACTTTTTTAATTTCTTATCATTTACTTTTTTTGGTCTAAAATCAATAAAGGATCATTTAAATCCTTCGTTAATCCACTCATCAGTCTATCAATACTTCGAAACACATTTCATCAATGCTTTTTGAAGAAATGATAATGAATTCAATTCCTTATTTCACTTATGTAGGATTGGTTTTCACAACTTTTTTTATTTTAATCGAGTTAAAACTTTCTCATCATAACTCTCATATCATTTTCAGTCGTTTTGATTGTAATTATGAAATGTTTTGAGAAACTTACCGGTAGATGAAATTGCACGGCTATATAATTTGTTTGGAAAAAAAGTCATGATTAGCTACTTTTAGTATTTCTGCGTCGTGGTAGTATCTTGCTGAATTACTTCGAAAACATCCGACATCATTTTTTAACCACACGAAGTAAGTTCGGTCCCGATCATTGATCAAGTAAATCTGACTCGGAGTCATCTAGTTAACAGTACACACTGCAAATGATCCCACCCCCTACTTATTTTATACACCGTACAGTCACTCATCACCTTCCGCGTGGGACTGACACAGGAACCACCGAAAGTTGCCGTGGTGATTGCGAGGTAATTGCCTTCCCCTCCGTGAGTTTGAGAACGCGTTACGTTGCGCATGGAAAGGAACTTCCGAGTTCGGACCTGAACAGGTCCTTAAACTGCTTCATTGGAAATAACGGGGTTTCCTTGAGGAGACTTTCCCTGGTGGGGAACCAACTGATCTGGGTAGGATTGCCCTATCCTTGCAGGGGCTCCCGACAGTAAAAACCTAAGAGGGTAGAGGCAGCTCTCACGTCTCGAAAAAATATAGTGGCTTGGATAATATCCCGTAAGATGGATCCGAATAAATTCTTAAACTGTTCCGTTTATTGGAGTCAACCCCAAACGTAAAATGAGGTAACGATAAGTCTCTAGAGGAAAATTTTGAGAATGGCAGCGAAAGTGCATCGGTCGCCCACTGGGCTTTTCGTATTAAATATCCGCAGAGAACCATCCTTCCCTCGAACCACACGAGGAATAAATTTGAGGTTCTCCTCCCTCTCCTGTTTCGTCTGCCCTTCTTCTTCTTCCCGCTGGTTCACAATGTCGTCTAACCGAAAGGGAGCGAAGACGCGAATAGCCCTGATTTCCACGCACGTTGTACTAACGCCAGGCTACAAGTACGACGTGTTCTCGAGCTTCTGCTGACGCGACACTTGCGGCATGGTCGATAGCAACATGTTTCCAGTTGCTTCAAGATGACTAACCTGTTATCCATTTAATAAAACGATGGCAGTAAAAGAAATCGGAAAATAAGGTGAATCAACCTATTCCTTGATGAGATTGCATCAGCACGACTATTTGCAAGCACATGAACATGTAATAGAACTCGACTGTTAGAAGAGATCGACCAACTGAATCTTGATGGCAGTCTAAGCTTAGCAAGTTAGCCTGTACCATCGCAGAAAGCTTTTGGTCCAGCCAAAGACTCTCCTACTTCAGCATGCCTGACAATGCAATTCTAGGCCTAGAACATCAGAATCACTTCTACTTGCGATTCTGAGCTTTGAAGTGCCGGTCATCAAGACATTATATCATTCCCCTTCTATAGTCTATATTAGGTCTCAAGAACTCAAACCTCCAACCTCATGCTATAGGAAAAGTACTCTCATTCAGCGCAAATCGATGCCCCCTCCATTTACAAGGTCATCAACCCTAAAGAACTTCCTTTCACAAGTTCCATGTTTTATGGTTTTCAAGATTCTGCCTCGTCATTTTTAGAAAGAAAAAATCGCACCTTTCTATGAATTACATAATAGAAGTACAGAGAATTCATTTCCAAGGAGCAATCCTTCATTTATGCTGCCTATTCCATGTCCAAATGATTACAAGGCCACGGGTTCCAAATGTCAATTACCATACAAGTTAGCTAGCCTTTTAACAGAAAATCCTCAATTATCCTTGCAACAGGATTTTAGATTAGCTCAACAGTTTCCCAATCGTCACTTTGGATACACAATTTACTCATGCTGGACTTCACGTAGACGACAGACACACAACAATGAAAACTCCAGTGACAATCGACGAAGGAGGGATTCAGAAGACAAGATGGCAACACGCACATCGTCATAGTACTCCTCGGGAAGCCCATCGATGAGAGTCTCAGCTTTGCTCGCCAAGCACTTCCTCAAAACTGCCCATCAAAATTCAGAACCGAGAAAAGAACTTCAGAAATGAGTGGTAGTTTTAAGAGCACCGAAGCCTGGGGAGCTGGGGATACTCGAGGGAAGGACGCGAGAGAACAGACCTACGGAGGAAGAGGAGGAGGAGGACGTGGGCTTCCGGTTGAATCGCGAGGTGGGAAAGCTCGAGGCCGAGGGAAGAGACGGTAGACGAGGCGCCCAAGTAAGCAGCAGCACCGCATTTGCTTCCATCGACCTTCCAATCAATTCCTCCAATCAAAGTGCGAGAGAGAGAGGAGAGAAGGGGTTAAGTGAGGTTTTAGAAAGAAGGGAAAAACAATTACCATCCTAATTAAAGAAATTCTGGATTTTTTTTTTTAAGAGTGATTTTATTATTCAAAAGGAAAAGAGATAAGAAAGATTATCCAAATTGGAGGTTTTATACTGAAACAACACCCCCCCTTCATAATAGCCGCTCGCAGTTCCATATTACGTTTGCAATTTTGCAATGATTGTCCACTTTTAAATAGATAGATAAGAAGGTGTCCGTTTAATTATCGGATCTGTGTCTAACCATCAAAGGTACCGTGTTAAAATTGTCCTTTATAAGCTATAACTAGGTCACGAACGTCAATGGCGGTTAAAACTCAATGCGAAAAGAGAAGTTGTTCTGTACCCAACATTGCTGGACTTGGCTGTGGCAATGCCGGACAACCAGCAATATGAAGCGTTCTTTACTTCTTGGAGAAAAAGGAACTCATCCTAATTAAGAAGGCAACATCGATCACAAAATTGTTTCTTTTGAAATCCTTTTATGCAAGTTAATTGAATTAAGTGACGATGGAGCGAGCTTCCTATGTTAGTTCAGAGCAAGGTGAAGTACGGATTACTCGACGGCTCGTTTTTCACACGACCTGGGAATTACATGGAAATGGAAAGTACAAGCAAGTTCCAAGGGTCAATCCTTCACTAACGCCAACTTTCTCATTTTAAATGATTTCAAGGCCACGGTTCCGGAAGTCGAGGTACGATACAAGTTAGCTAGCCTTCTACAGAAAATCCTCAATTATCTTTGCAACAGGAAATTAGATTAGCTCGATAGTTTTCCAATCATCACTTCGGGGGAAAATTGTCCAAATAGTCCTAAACCTATTGCACTTTTACCAATTCAGTCATAAACTTTTTCACTTCTAACCGATTCAGTCCATTTGGCCAATTTTGGCCAAAAAATGATGACGTGGGCCGTAGTGCCACGTTGGACCGCCGGCACCGATGTAGACAATTTTTAATAAATATTTTAATACTTTTGTGAATTATTATTATTTTTTTAATGTTTTTTCCTTTTTTTCTTTTCTTTAATTTCTTTTTGGCTTTTTTTCTTTCCTTTTCCGGTGGCCGGCCACCGCCCACAGGTGACGGCCGACCACTAACCTTCGTGAACTCAGCCCGAACCATGTCTTTGTCTTTGTCGCCGTCGCCATCGCCGCCATCGTCGCCGTCGTTGTCTTTGTCCCTCCATCTCTTCTGCTTGGGTCCTCCCACCTCGCCCCCATCGTCCCTCCATCTCTTCGCTCAAGTCCTCCAGCCTCGCCCTTGACTCCGCTCGACTCGCCGTCAAGAATCAACGGCGTTAGCGGAAGTGGAAGGACCGTTGTCATCTTCTCGATTGTCCATGCCCCGCCGCCTAGGGGCAAGGGTCGGCCTCGCCAGATCTGGTCTGAGTGAGGCCGACGCTCGCTTGAGTGAGGGCGAGCCTCGGCAAGGCCGACGCTCGCTTGGGCGAGGGCTCCCCTCGCCGGATCCGGCAAGGCCGGCTCTCGCTCGGCCGGGGTGGCCTTGCTCGGCGTTGCCATCGCTCGGCCGCCTTGGCTCGGGTGAGGGTCGGTCTTGCCTAGGCGACCTTTGCGGGCCGCGCTTGGGCGAGGGCTCCCCTCGCCGGAGCTCCTCCTTACCTAGCCGAGTCTCGCTTTGTGGCAAGCGAGGCTAGCCGGTGGGTTGTGGCCGGTGGCCGCCCATGCTGTGGCCAGCCACTGGAAAAGGAAAGAAAAAAGCCAAAAAGAAAAGAAAGAAAGAAAAAAAAAAGGAAAAAAATATAAAAATATAAATATAAATATAAAAAATACTAAAATATTATTAAAAATTATCTATGTCAATGTCGGCGGTCCAATGTGGCACCGCTGGCACCCACGTCGGCATTTTCCAGCCAAAATTAATCGGTGGACTGAATTGACCAGAAGTGAAAAGGTTTATGATTAAATTGTCAAAATTAAAAGATTTATGACTGAATTGGTAAAATTGCAATAGGTTTAGAATTTTTTATACAATTTTTCCCTCACTTCGGCTACATCATTTACTCATTCCAGAATTCAAGTAGACGGCAAAACCAGTAAAGATTATCTCAACAAACACTCAAAAATCAAAACTCCACTCATCGTCGGAGTACTACTTAGGCAGCCCATCAACGAGAGTCTCACCTTTGCTCGTCAAGCACTTCCTCAAAACTGCCCATCAAAATTCACAACGAAGAAAGTACAGAATGAGTGAACGTTTTATCAATACTGAACCTCCGAACTCGATATTCGAGCGAAGGACGCGATAGAACAGACCAACGGAGGGGAATCGCCAGATGGGAAAGCTCGAGACCAAGGGAAGAGATGGAAGACAACGAGCAAGTGTAAGCAGAACCGCATTTGCCTCCATTGTCGTTCAATCGATTCCTCGAATTGAAGTGATTTTGAGAGAGAGAGAGAGAGAGAGAGAGAGAGAGAGAGAGAGAGAGAGAGAGAGAGACGGGCTGAAGTGAGGTTTCACAATGGGTTCAGAAAGAAGGGACAAACAATTTAATTAAAGTCCTCGATTTCGAAACGAGTGATTATTTCAAAGGAAAAATGCTCATCGTCCCTTTTTTTGCCATCAAGCCTCTATATTACGTTCACTATGACAAGTTTGGAGTAATAACGATACAGAAACTTTTTTAGGTATTAGTGTTACAATACTTTAATATTATGAATGACATAAAAAAATGAATATATGAATTATTATAGTGAGTATAATTTAAGGTTTTTAGTGATATTAAAAACAGGGACTTTAGTCAAAGAAATGCCGTCTATTGACAGTTGCAGAATAACGGGACAACAAATGATAAGGCCATATGCACCTTCAATCAATGGGTTTTTTGATATATATAATCAAACATTTAGGGAAACAAAAAAAGAATGTAAGCGTTTGGTAAAACTTTTATTCCCGAAAACAAAAAAATAGATTTTTTGTTAGGGAATAGATTTGGAACAACAAAGTTAAGTAGAAAAAAGTCATTTCTTGGAAACAATTCCAAGAAACACTTCTTTTTTCTTCTCCCTTTTCTTCTTCTTTTTTCTTTCCTTCTTCTTCCTTTGGCCGGCAACCTCACCGATATTGATGAGTTTTATTTATTTATTTGTTTATTTATTTTGTTTCCTTTACTGGTAGAAGATAGAAGTGAAAAAAAATCTGGCATTTCCTGCTTACAACGAAAAGAAACTGAAAATGGCAAAGTCTCGGCCATGGCCAACTCACTCCGCTGCAAATCGTCAATGATTGCTTGAGACTGGACGACCTAACGAAGCCACTCTTTGCGGACGTAATTCATGTCATTTCAGCCATTGACCCACATGGGAGAAAAATTAAGATCAAATCCAGTGTTCAGAGGAAGGCGAAGATCGCTTGTGCGAGCTTCCCCTGTAAATCCAGAGTACAGGCAGCAAACAATCTCATTCTCGGGGAAACTAGCAAACAGGACAAGGGGAGTTTTCTCAATCCTCTGGCTTATAGGCGCGAATGGGTATTGGACATTGCCTTCTGTTTTTGTAAAGCCGGAAAGGTCCATTGTGGTAGGATAGGTTATCGCATCTGTCAACTACTAGATAACAGTTATCATAAGCTACCAGAGATAGAGAAGGCAAACTCACTAATGATCTGCAGAATATGAATTCCATGGTCCTCAACTTCTTCAACGTCAAGAGATCAGGCAAACTCACTAGGGAACTGCACCCCACAATTCTTATGGTTTCCAGCGATTCCAGTTTGATGAGACCTTGGATCTCAACTAGCTTTGGGCAGTTCAACAAGCGCAACCCTCTGAGCTCCTTCAAGCCTGACAGACAGGATAACTTCCCAAGAGGAGTGCAGTTTGACACAGCCAGTTCCCACAGATTCTCCAGTTGTCCAAACCGATTGAGGGGAATTTCTATCATCCATGATTTGCATAGCTCTAGACTTGACAAATTTTTCAAGTCGGAACGGCATGAGAATTCTGCCAATGAACTGAAGTTTATAAGCTTCAACATGGACACTGTTGAAGGAAGCAGCTGAGTGAGGGATTGCATTTCAAAACAAGACAGAACTAGTTGCTCGAGGACAGGAAGGGAAGCTAACTCGGTCGGTGGAGCAATGATGCTTTTATGTACCAGTTTCAGCGTCTCCAGTCTAGACATCCTCCCAACCCACTTTAGGTTTGGAGTTTGGACAAAATCGGCATCCCGTAGGTTGGAAGGAGATTCCTCAGTGGAGTCAGATACAATTAGATTGACTAAATTGGTCAGGTTTGAGAGGTTTGGGACTGTCTTCAGTGAGTGAGACTCGACATACAGGTTAATCAAACTGGGGGGAAGATTTGGGATTTCTGTAAGCTCATGGCAACCTTCCAAGTGAAGTTCCTGGAGAGGAAGCTGGTAGATTGTTGTTGGCACAGATCGAACGCCAGTGTGAGATAAGCTCAGGATTTTCAGAAAGGATAGACTCCCAATTTCACTGGGAATATCCCCCTCTAGATTCACACAGTTTTCTGCATGCAATTCTTCAAGCCTCTCCACCATGCCTATAGACACTGGGATCCTCCTTATATCACTGTGACCTATCCTCATCACTTTCAACTTTTTCATGTTTCCAATTGAATCAGGTAATTCTGTCGTTTTTGTATGAGACAAATTCAACTCAAGGAGCGATTCCAATCTTCCAATTGAGTCTGGAAGCTTTGTCAGCTTATAACATCTGGACAAAAACAAGTTTTCAAGATTCTTTAGCTCTCCAATTGAGTTTGGAAGTTCCCTAATTCCAGCACTTTCCACATCTAGCCTTTTCAAAGACTCTAGATTACCAATTGATCTGTCAATTTCAACCAAGCTTCGGCAACCTCGTATAGTCAATATTTCCAATGTCGAGAAGGCAGAGAGGTCGGGCAATCTAGTTAAGCGGCTGCATTCTTGAAGATTCAGTACTTTCAACCTAGATGATGCCTGTTGATGAACAGAATATCAGAAAGGGGGACTGAGCAATTGCAGGCATGTTTGATTAAACAATAAATGCATGCGTAACTCTTCGTACCCTGAGTTGGCGCCATCCATGCCAAGCATCTCCATGTTCAACCTCTTCTAGGTTGAGAACGACTAGATTTCTAGGACAGAAATTGGTCGCTCTAGAGAGTGCACAGTGACGAAGAGATAGCAATCTCAAATTTGGGAGATGACCATCAAAATCTCCATCGAGCCTTGCGCGGTCAAGTCTAAGATACCTTAGGTTTGAAAGATGACGAAATCCTTCACATCTGAACGTCTGTTCCTCAGCGAACTGTAGCCTAAGTGATTCCACATTGTTCTCTCTCTGGTCATCAGCCTTGCAAAGATAGCACGCATCAGTGAATTTTTACAACAAACAGAGAATTCCATGTGCATACAAGGAGCAGTAAACTCTTCCTATGACTAGAATTCTATCAACTTTTTTCTACGAAGGAAATTGAAGTTTTATTTTATCAATAACTTTACCTGTTTACGAAGTACGTGAAAGCAATCGTCAAGTTTCCACACCCTGCTTTGACTTCCTGGATTCAGATGATTTTCTTCTCGAACAATTTCCCTTCCAAAATCTCTGATCAGGTCATGCATCCGAAGAATATTCTGATGGTCTATCTTCAACAGAGACATTTCCCTGAGAGTAGCAAGTCCACTTTCAGGGAAATAACCACGATCTTTCCACGCATATTTTGCAGATGTGCTCTCTTCGCCGTTGAAAAAGCATGCAATGTCCAAGTAAATTCGCTTCTCCTCCAAGCTTAATGCCTCGTAACTTATCCTCAACGTCTCTTGGACTCTCCTATCAGGTACTTTCATTAAACGCTCTAATGTTTCTGCCCATACCTTGGGGCTTTTGCCTCGGAGGAAAGAACCTGACGCTTCAAGAGCCAAAGGAATTCTTCCCGTAGTAGCCACTATTTCATTGGAAAGAGTTTCGAGATCATCTGGGGGTAGGGTTTCTCCGAAGGCATGCTTACTGAAAAGTTGAAGAGCATGCCAAGGATCCATCTCCGTCATCTCATAAGCAAGCTTCTCTTTAGGAAGAAATGCCAGAAGACCCACATTCCTGGTTGTGATAATAACCCTGCTTCCTGGGCCGAGCCAGTCACCATTGCCCTTCAGTTTCTTGAGCTGCTCTAGCTCATCCATATCGTCAAGAACAATGAGGACCCTCTTGTTGCGAAATTTTTCTCGTATCAAGTTGGTACCATCGTTGCCATCATTGACATCTGTGGACCACTTCAGGATATCGGATAATAGCTGTTTCTGCAAGCTTACGATGCCACCGTTTGGTGAAGTTTCTCGGATGTCTGAAAGGAAGCTGCAACCATCAAACAGAGAAGATATCTCGTTGTAAACCGCCATGGCAAGAGTTGTTTTGCCGATGCCTCCCATCCCGTGCACAACAAGAAATCGTACGTCCGGGGAGCCGCAGTCCAACAACTGCATCACGTCTCTGACTCGACCATCGATTCCAACTAAATGATCAGGAAGAACCTTTTGTCTCTTCTTTAGCTTAATAGAAAGCTCTCGAACAAGATCTTTAACAAGTTTACCAAGCCTGCCATGCATAATAAATCATCGTCTTAGAAGAAAAGAGGGGCAACTATATCAGCAATATACGAGCATATCTAGGAATCTAGAGCATCCCTAACAGCATCATCTCTCTCTCTCGTACTCATGACGGTGATCCAACAAAGAATTTCTCATAGCTTCTACATATTCTTAAAGGAAAAGAATTAAGATAAACCATTCAACTGAAGGTGTTGCAATCAACCATCTACCCAATGAATTTGTCCGGTTGATAATCAAGATAGACACTAGTCCTTTTTGCTAGTGCTTTTTGAATCTCAGATATAGCACAAAACAGCAACAGTCTGAAACTAGCTCAAATTTCATTTCCAGCAAAGCATACGCAGAAGCTATAAAATGTCTCTACCAAACATTTGGATATCATACCCATCGACCATCCTATGGAGCCTTAAATTGCCAATCATAATTAGCCCTTCTAAGCATATTTTGGATGGCAATCTAGTATATAGATAAGTTTGGTGCAGAGAGAATTAAAAAAAAGGGTGTAATGGCCATTAAAGTTTCTTCGTTTACTTACTTTTGCTTTCGATGGTCCCATCCTTTGAGATCTGCGACCTCCCTTAGAGCCTCCTTCCACTCTCGCACCCTCTCCTCGCCGTAACGCCCCTCGTGCCCGAGCAGGTCGTCGACGTACGGACCCCTCTTGAGCCTGACGTCCGAAGGGCTCGCACCGAAGAATACGGGCACGATTTCGTGTCCCGCTGATTCTCTCCGACGCTTCACCATGTGCGCGAGCTCTTGAAGACACCATGGGCTGGATGCGTAGCCTTCCGAGAAGATCGGCACGTAGATCCTCGAGTCGTCGATCGCGTGCTCAAGCTCCTGTCCAATATTTTCGCCTACGGGAAGCTTGTCGTCGTCTCTGAAGACGCTAAATCCGGCGTCGACTAAGCTTTCGTAGAGGACATCCACGACCGTGTCGCGAGTGTCGGGACCTCGGAAGCTTAAGAACAGGTCGTACTTGTAGCCGGACGTCGACGCACCGTCCGCGAGATCTGATCGCTTTCGCTTTTGAGACGACGACGCGCCGGACGAGCCCGACGACGACGCACTGTCCGCGAAATCTGATCGCTTTCGCTTTTGAGACGACGACGCGCCGAACGAGTCCGACGTCGACGCGCCGTCCGCGAAACCTGATCGCTTTCGCTTTCGCTCTTGAGACGACATTGTGAACGAGGAAGAAGAAGAGGAGGCGAAACTGGAAAGGCAGAAAAACAACAAATTTCTCTCGTTGTGTGGTGGGAGGAAGAACCCCCAAAGTTAAAAGGGGTATTTATAGATGAGCGATCGGTGCCTTTCCTCGAAATTTCGGTCCACGCAAAGCGCAACGGCTATAATCGACAGACCCGCGGACGGCAACGGCTACTACTTGGAGGGCAACGGCTACTTCAATATCGATAATTTGGATAAGGAGGGCTACGTTGAAAATTGAAATCGATGAACGCGCTGCTCTCAGGGAGCGGTGCCCCAAATATTGTAACTGACGACTTAGATCGACCGGAAAACCACCCAATTCCTACCGATGGAAATGTCAACATGCAACGGCTGTGTTGGAAAGAAAGAGTTGATGCAACCATGCCGTCGGTAACCGTCAAGGTAGTGCCCTCGACATGATATACCTCGAGTTATGTAACCGTTAAGTATTGAAGTCGTAATATTTGCCTGTAAATAAAACCTCCCATTAATTTCTTTGCAAATTTATCTTCATCTTTATTTGTCCACAATTTAAATGGCTAACCACAATTGACTCTGATCTTGGTATCTTTAAATTTCTTATTATTTACTTTCTTATCTAAAATCAATAAGGGGCCATTTAAATCATTTATCGATCTACTCATTAGTCTATCAATATTTTGAAATACATTTGATCGATGCTTTTCTTTACGGAGAAACGATAATGAATTTGATTCCTTATTTCACTTACGTAGGATCGGTTTATGCCACTTTTTCATTTTGATCAAATTAAACAATTCTCATCATAACTTGTATATCCTTTCCGATCATTTCAATTATAATAATTATGAAATGTTTTGAGAAACTTATTAGTTGAGGAAATCGCATGGCTATATAATTCATGAGAAAAAAGGCATGATCAGCTATAGGGGTGAGCAGCGATCTAGGGTCGACCACGGACCGACCTTAGACCGCCCAACCCGCTAATCGGGGTCCGGTTCCAAAGGGGATTGGGTCGGTCCTTGGTCCTAAAATTCCAAGACAACATTTGTCGGGTTGGTCCTCATTCTAAGAGTTTTGAGTGGTCCAACCCCTGGATCAACCATGTATATTATATTATATTATTTATAATTCTTTTATATATTCAAACCTAAGTAAAATGTCTGTTATATTATATTATATTGAGATGTTCTATCAATAACACTAATAGTAATTTCAATTTAAAACTTTTGTTGAGTATTAATTATGTATTGTTTGTTTTGTTTTCAGGTGTTTAGAAGTTCAAGTGAATTAACAAGATGTGAAGTTATTTATTCATGGTTTATATTAAGTATTTTGAACTTTTTATGGTTTAATTGTATTTTACTAATGAATTTCAGCTGCACTTTGCTTTTCAATTTGCGTCAAATGGTAAAAGTTTTTGAAAAGTATAATAGTATTGCGTTCTTTACGGTGATTTGCTACATAATCAAATGCAGGAAAACGCTTTTACATATGATGTTATGAATATTAAAGATAGATGATTACAAGAACTTTCCATCTTGTCCCATATCTCGATGAGCGATTAGCAAGTACGAAAATTCTATTATTTTGTCATTTTAAATTTGTTAAATATGTATTGGTATTTATAGTTTAGTTGCACAATGCCGCATTGTCGATGGATATGTAATTTGAATGTGTAGGTTTGCTTTTTTAGGGAGTATAAAAAATAATACGAAAAAAATTATCGATTGGTCCCGGGTTGACCCAGGAACCGGACCGAACCCATTGGATCGGTCCGGTCCTTGGTCCTGCGCTCATAGGATCGGTCTCTGGCCCCAAAAATTGAGGACCGACACTGTAGGGGTTAGTCTTAGGGTTAGGGGGTGGCTCGGACCAACCCAGGACCACGCTCACCCCTAATCAGCTACTTTCATTATTTCTGCCTCGCGTTATATCTTGCCGCATTACTTCGAAAACATCCGACATCATTTTTGAACCACACGAAATAAGTTCGACCCTGACCATTGATCAATTAAATCTGACTCGGATTCATCTAGTTAACAGTAAACACTGCAAATGATCCCACCCCTACTTGTTGTCTACACCCTACACTAACTCTTCACCTTTAATAGGTGACTTCTGCGAAATTATCTTTTGGCTCCACCTGCCCTGGAAATGCGTCGTAACCCAGTCTTCACGTTGCTCTGTCGCGTTCCGCGTGGGAGCGAAACTTCGGAGTTGACGCACGGGCACTACCGAACTTTGTCGGGGTGATTTCGAAGTAATTGCCTTCTCCTCCGTCTGCTCTAGAACGCGTCACGTTGCGCATGGAAGGAAAATTCCGAGGTGATGGTAGCGAAAGTGCATCGCTCGCCCACTGGGCTTTTCGTATAAATATTGTAATATTGGCCGTCTTAGTTGACTTAGTCAAAGGAGGTGGGACCTACCTTAAACGAAAAGAAAGAAAAAGGAAAATGGGGTTTAAAAGTCAACAAAACAGGCTTGAGAGGGAGACCGAGAGCACTTCGGGAAAAGAAGGAAGGAGACAGGAAAGACGGCTTTGCGTGTTTGCGTCACGGGGATCTGATCAATCCGTTCGGATTTGGGGTTAAAATTTAACATTTCAGGAAATTTGAGTCGGGTAGTCCGATTTTTTGCGTGATCGATCTATAAAATTACATGAAAATTGAGGTTTATGGTGTAATGAATCCGTAGAGTTTGTTGAGAATCATCAACGGTTTAGTAAGTTTTCACAAACGAGTTTCGCTTTGCATTAAGGCTTGCATAATCACTTCGGGTGAGCGATTTGTTGGCATATAAGAGTTATTTTGTTAGTATTTAAACTTAATTTAGTTGAGCCGTGGTTGAGATTAGGGGTGAGCACGGTTCCCGGGTTACCCGGGAACCGGAACCGAACCGGAGGAGGGTCCGGTTCGGTTCCCGGTTCCAAGGGAACCGGTTCCGGTTCCCGGTTCCTTTTTCGGGAACCGGGAGTTCCGGTTCCGGTTCCGGTTCCAACCAAAATCGGAACCGGAACCGGAACCGGAACCGGAACCAGCTTTGGAACCGGAACCGGAACAGGTTTCGGAACCGGTTAGGGCTCCAAAAGAAGAAGACGATCTCCATTCGTATTGTTTGCAAAACTGATTCAGACCTCACACACACACGGTCGCGCCACTCGACGCCGCTCCGAGTCTCGCCGCCGGACGCCGCTCGCCCTCGAGGCCGCCGCCGCTGGTGTTTTCACCGTGTCCTCGCCGTCGTGGTGTCCGATCCCGAGGTCCGTCCATGGAGGCAGAGCGGCGGCGAGAGTGGCGGCTCCCGTGGCGGCCCTGGTCGAGGCGAGGCCTCGAGGTCCGCCGGAGGCCGGGGACGGCGGCGCCGGTGCCGGCGGAGGAGGAGGAGGCAGGGCGGCGCGGTCGTGCCGGTGCTGAGCGTTGATCGAGCTGAGGACATCCAAGCCGAGGCTCGAGCCATGGCATGCGCCGCCAATGCCACCGTTTACTCTTCCGAGCTCCTCTCTCGCTGATACGGCTCTCGCCCTATCAAGGTCTCTCTCTCTCTCTCTCTCTATCGATGACTAAGCTGTAATTTATGCTGGATGTTATGTCCTTATGAGCGTATTTGGTGAGCTTACGTGCGTAGATTTTGAATTTCGCTGGGGAGATTGAATCCTAGTTCATTTGGTTGATTGAGTGGAATTAAATTTCGCTAGGCGGTGGGGAGAACGCTGGAGATATTGGTCTCGCTAGGTTCTTTCGCGATTAAGCTGTTGCTGGATCAAAGCAATGGACAGATTGATCAGAATAAGAGGAAGCGAGGTGCTGAGTTGAGAAGAATTTTTACGAGATTGGGGCCGACTTTCGTTAAAATAGGGCAGGGGCTGTCGACAAGTGATGTTGTTGCTCTTATTGATGAATTTGCTCGAAGAGTTTTCAGGAGCTCAACTACATGCAGGTTAGCTTCCTTATGAACCTAGGGTATCGATAGATGCTCGCACTACCGTTCAAATTTGGCCTTTAACTCGAAGGTGTACTTGCTTCTTAAGATGTATAGTTAGTTCAAAAGATCTCTTTGCGATTGTGTGATTTGGTAAGCCCTTCTATAAGATTTTGTTAGGCTTGATTGTTAATTTTGACAGGTGTCTGCAGGAGGGGCAGAATGCAAGGAGGTTTAAGAAGTTGTACGTTGACAAGGCAGATGTCCTTGTCCCTGATATTTTTTGGGATTATACAAGTGGCAAAGTGTTAACAATGGAATGGGTGGATGGAATCAAACTAAATGAGCAGGAAGCAATTGAGAGACAAGGTTTAAAAGTTCTGGATTTGGTGAATGCAGGCATTCAGTGCAGTCTGAAACAGCTGCTTGAGTATGGATATTTTCATGCAGATCCTCATCCTGGTAATCTTTGGCGAGACCTGATGGTAAACTTGCTTTTCTTGATTTTGGGATGATGAGTGAGACCCCGGAGGACGAGAGGCTTGCTATAATCGGTCATGTGGTTCATCTCGTTAATCGGGATTACGAAGCTATGGCTTGTGACTACTATGCTCTAGATTTTCTCGCACCTGATGTGGATGTAGCGCCAATTGTGCCGGCTCTTCGGAACTTTTTTGATGATGCGCTTAATGCAACTGTCAGTGAACTGAACTTCAAAACCTTAGTTGATGGCTTGGGCGCTATTTTGTATCAGTATCCTTTCAATGGTGAGTTGTGCCTCTATTGATTTTTCTGCATCTGCATTCTGCTTTTAATGGACCTTGAACTCAAGTTGTGCCTCTTTCAGCTACCTTTCCTCTTTGGAAACTTTTTATTGGTTTTGATTATATATGTCCACATTCTTGGATATGTTTGCTAAGATGTGGGAAGGTACCGTAGAGTAGGCGCATACGTTATAGTTTCAAATCAAATCTGAAAAAAAATAAAAAATAATAAAAAAAAGAACCTGTTGGAACCTGGAACCGACCCTGGAACCGTGATGGGTAGGTTCCAGTTCTTGCTCGACAGAGGTTCCGGGTTCCAAAAAATGAGGAACTCCGTATGCGAGGTAGGTTCCAGGTTCCAAACGGAACCGAACCTAACTCCGGGAACCGCTCACCCCTAGTTGAGATAGCATTTTACTTAGTTTTGACACTATTTCTCACTCATATGATAAGATTGCAAGTTCACTTATTCAAGTGAGCCTTATTATTATTTGATTTGGGGCATATCTCAGTGAGTGGTACCATATTTTTGAAGTCGTAAAACTCATGTTCCAAGAATACTACGAATGATCTATAATATGAATTACGAAATGGCATCTTTTTTCCATAGAAGTCATATCGAGCATCTACCATTCTTTGGTTATTTACGAATGTTTAGAAAGCATGTTATGCAAAGTATTGTGAAATAATGTCTATGGGACTGCTTTGCAACCGGTTTATAAAAGGGTTTATGGGTGCGAAAAATTAATAAGAATTTGAAAAATTATTAAAATATCATAAAAAATTATCTGCATCAGTATTGGTGGTGCCATGTGACCGATCGATGTTCATATCAGCAAAATTTGGCTAAAATTAGTCGGGAGAATTGAATTAGTACCAAATCGAAATGTTTAAGACTAAATTGACCATTAAAAGGTTTATAACTGAATTAACACCAATTCAAAATTATTAGAACTGAATTCGTACCAAGTTAAAAGATTTAGGAATATGACACCATTAAAAAATTTATAACTAAATTGGCACTAATGTAATAGATTTAGGACTTTTCAAATACTTTTCCCTAAGCAATGTGTTTTTGGGTTAAACAATGTTCAGACTCAAGTAAGTAGTGTATTAGGAATCAAACGGTGTTACAATGCTAACCAGACCCAAAACATGTATGCTACTTGTTTTATAATCGTTATCCGAATAATGTTAAGAACTGACCCCTAAATAATATATATATATATATATATATATATATATATATATATATATATATATATTTTTTTTTTTTTTTTTTTTCGTGTTTGGATCGGGTAGGGTTGGATAAGCTTGAATTGGGTTGGGTTTTATTGACACCCCCAGAAATAAAAGCATTCGAAAGAAAATAAAGTTTTATTTCCGGTGAATCAGTCTCCTCTCCTTTCAGATTTCTGTTGGGGTGCCTCTATTTTTGAGCTGCTATAGTGAACTAAGAGGCCACTAGGGATCAAGTTGCTGCCCTTGTGGACAATAATATCTTCTCGCCTTCACACTGGAAGGCTCCATAACTGCCGATGCAATTTTCCTCATGCGATTGCCTAAGATGTGGAGGCAAACCGGATCTTGTTTGGAATCCGGAAGCTTCAATATGTGATCTAGTGTTATTCAGCTGTTGTCCAGCAGACTTTAAACCTGGCTACTCCGGCATTTCCTTTCTCAAAGCCACTAGTAACTTGATCTTAAGTTCTAATTTGGTAATTCTACGTTCTGATCCTGCTGCACGTAGCTGCTGTTAGCAGCTCAAACCCTGCATGATTGGTGCTACTAACTGGTTTAATAGAAATGCATTTGCTTTAATTGATTTGGAGTCTTATATGGATGGTTTTGGAGGAGATTTCGGAGTGTTTTGGGGCTTTCCTTGCATGTTTGGGCCTGCTGTAAAGTGCAGCTTGGCTTAGGAGAGATTTTTGAATCTTTTGAGATGTTTACTGAGATCAGTTATGCTCTTCTTGGGACAATTCTGTTCAAGGAATTTCAGGTACTGATGGTTTTAAATGTAGCTATTGTGCTAGGGATGCTCTAGTGGTGTCATGAGATTTCCGAAGTCCTTTCGACGATGGTCCACGTAAAACGGGAGGGTATGGACCCGATCACAATGCCCTTTGCTCTTCAGTTGCACGAACCGAAATACCTAGCTGTCGTTATCATACTCGTGGCTTTTGGTGGGCAACCTTTTCCCTAGGCACCCTATTTAACAACGGCAGGGAATCGGGGAGGCGCAGAATTTCCTCGAGATCATTGGAGACTTATCCGGTCATGTCGTAAGTGTTCGGGCAGAGGGCAAAGGACTACAGCTACCAAAAACATATTTCTCGCCTCAAAGAGAGGTCTTGTTAACTTCTAATAAGCATTTACATTCTCCGAAAGCCTTCGTATTGTATCTGACACTCTAACATGTGTCCGATACGCTCCGACACGTTCCAACACATGGTCAATAAGTGTCGGAAAATCCAACACGTGATTAACGCGAGTCCGAAACTCTGACAAGCGACTTCGACACACACTGGGTCAATTTTAAAAATTTTCAATACTTGATGGGTCAAAATATAAATATATGAACAAATAATGAAAATAACAAAAATAAGAGGAAAGAAGAAAATTTTCACTTTCAAATTTCTCACTTATAAGTTTTGACCTTCCTGTGAGTGACGATGAACGCCCCTCTTCTCGCTAGTGCCGCTCCGCTGCCCCCGCAGAGTTAAAGTTCTGATTTTTTTTTTTTTTTTGCTTCTTTCCACCTCTCGCAGGCATCACTTGCAAGTTATCTCTTTTGGTCACATTTTTCATAGCGAATTTAGTTATTTCCTTTTCTTTTGGTCATACTCGAGAGTTCTTGTCCTGGATTTTCATTTTTCTTGAACCTTGTTTTGCAAAGGAGCTCAAGCCAAGCTATATCAGGAACTCCAAACTCGATCTTGGACTATAAGAAATCTCATTAATTTCTGACAAATGTAAGAAAACAGAACATGTTCCTTCAGATTTACTCTTTTGTATTTGTAATTTTTGAATTTCTCATTCAATCTTTGTCAAATTAAAACAATAAATGATATTAACAAATGTTGGATTAATATTTTTAGTATAAATTAATTCTATGCTCTTTTTATTATTTATTTATTTATTTATAAAAATATATATTTAATAAATAACATGTTGGAACGTATTGGAATTCTCTATTTTTTGAAAAATAATATGTCGACGTGTCATTTTGTGTGTTCGTGTCCATGCTACATAGGTTAGCTCTGCTCCCCCCCCCCCACCCCCCAACATGTTTGATAAAAGTCGAGAAAGAAATGACTGATCTCTTGACGCACAATATAAATGATTACCCAAGAATATACATTAAATCATCATGACACAATAGACGAATCTACGATTTTATGATAGTTCCAATACAATCACAAGGAAAGTATACAACCACAAGAAAAGTATTATCGTTCCACGGTATTAATGTCAATTGCCTTCTCAAAATAATAATAAAATCCTCTGTGTATGTTATCTTAGATGGAGAGAGTGAGAGGAAAACGTTCTTCTGAACGTTCATTTACTGTCTCTTGATTGCATAATGAGGAATTACTCCATCTTCCCTTAAGAGACAACCGCTCGCACCTCTTTAGAGGGTGCCTCTCAAATGCACCCCAGCATGAGCTAACCGGCGCCTTTTGAACACAAACTATCACGTGCGAACCACCGCAATATAACACTTCACAATTCAGCATTTTTTGTGAAACGATTACCATCATGGGGCACTGCATTATAGAATTCTAATTACCATAAACCGGATGCATATTAAAATTTGTGTTGCACGCAACAAAATAGACCAACTCATGGGCGATATCAGAATCAACCAATGATAGATCGACCCTCCATTCAACTTTTGATGTTCGACCACAATAAAAGTTCCATCATCCAAGTCCATGAAAAATTCATATATTATTTCGATAAATATAGGACAACAAAATTATAGTTCAAAAGTTGATTAAATCTCTTGACAATTTCAACATTTAGATTTGAATCATTCTTGGTAAGTTAATCCTTCTTACTTCCGCAAAAATATAAATTTACAATTTCTAAAATCGACCAAATTTCGGGATATTGCTTTTTAACACATAAAGCGCATGGCCTCTTACCTGTACTCCTTACAACACAAAGCATTAAAAGAAAAATAAGAACTTCTATTACCAATGGGAAAAGTTTATGCTGTCGTCGCTATTACTTTTCTAAGGAACTCAAATCTTTTTTCATCTTCGTCCTGTTGAGAAATCAAGTGGATGTAAAAGTAAAATAAACACTTGATTTTATATAAGTAAATATTACAAGACTCTTTTACACACACCACTCTCAAATACCTCTCACACACCTCACCACTACACACACTTTTTCACGCCACCTACTCCACCCACTCACTCAAGTACACACCCCACACTTACGTACACTCCACTCACTCTTCACACACTCCTCACAATTCACACACACACACAAGGGGCAAGAACCCCTATTTATAGGGTGTAAAAGTCGGTGGAAAAATCTGGAGAGAGGGGGAGAGAAAATTCTAGAGAGAGGGAGAGAATTCTGGTGCAGCAGAGGAAAGAAGAGAAATCTGGAAAAATCCAGAGAGAGAGAGAGAGAGAGGCGGTGCTCCCATTTTTTTTTCTGACACTCCCCCTCACCGACTACTCTCTCTTAGCATGGACATCGTGGTCATACCAAGTTGCCTTCGAAACTCTTCGAATTTTACAGCTCCAAGACCTTTGGTGAAGATATCTGCAACTTGATCATCTGTTTTGGCATACTCCATCTTTATCTCGTCTTGTAATACTTTTTCTCGTAGGAAATGATAGTGCACTTCTACATGCTTGGTCCTCGCATGGAAAACTGGATTCTCCGCTAAGCTTATGGCTGACAGTTATCACGGTATATCCGTGTAGGTTGATTCATTGGTTGATGGAGATCCTCCATTAGCTGTGCTAGCCATGTACTTTCTTGTGCTGCCATTGCTGCTGCTCTATACTCAGCTTCGTCGTAGATAGTGACACGGTTACTGTCTTTTGCTACACCATGACACTACCGCTGATCCGAGGCTAAACATATATCCAGTAGTTGATCGTCGCGTGTCACGATCTCCAGCAAAGTCAGCATCGCAATGACCCACAACTTCACATGATGCTTCTTTCCTATACAGAAGCCCAAAATCAAATGTACCCTTTACATACCTTAGTATGCGCCTGACTGCATCTAAGTGGGGCCTTCGCAGCTTCTCCATGAATCGGCTTGCTACTCCCACTTTGCAAAGGCAATATCAGGCCGTGTTATGGTTAGGTAAATAAGGCTACCCACCAATTGCTGTACATAGTTGAGTCTTCCAATTCTCGTCCTTCAATTGCACATAACTTTACATTTCCATCAATCGGAGTAGAAATAGGTTTGCAATCAAGCATCCCGAACTTGTCTAGGAGGTCTCGTGCATACTTCTGCTGACATAGAAATAATCCTTCATTGGTCTTCTCAATCTCAAGTCCCAAGAAATGTTTTAATTCTCCAAGCTCTTTCATTTGGAACCGCACTAAGAGGTTGGTTCGATTTGGCATATCTCCTTTTCATTATCTCCGGTGATGATTAGATCATCCACGTAGATTAATACTATCGCAAGCTTGCCATCTTCTACCTTTACAAACAAGCTCGAGTCTGCTTTGGGGCTACAAAGTAACCACTTTGCACCAGAAATTCAGCAATCTTCCCATACCATGCTCTCGGGGCTTGTTTTAAGCCATAGAGGGCTTTCTTTAACTTACAAACATAATCTGGATGAAACTTACTTTTGAAACCATCTGGTTGCTCCATGTATATATCTCGATCTAGTTCTCCATGTAAAAAGGCATTCTTCACATCCATTTGCCATAACTTCCACGACTTGCTTGCTGCAAGTGCTAGTAAGACTCGAACCTTGTAGTAATCTTTGCTCTTTGGACTAAAGGTCTCATCATAATCTAAGCCATACTTTTGGGAGAATCCTCGAGCAACTAGTCGTGCCTTATATCTTTCTATCGACCCATCTGGTCGAGTTTTAAGTTTATAGACCCATTTGCAAGATATAGGACGTACCTCTTTAGGTCTCGGTACTAGGTCCCATGTTTCGTTCTTTCTTAGTGCTTGTATCTCTTCCTCCATGGCTTTCCTCCATTCCATGTCTTGCGAAGCTTCCTCATATGTGGATGGCTCGACTACTCCGACATCTTCGGTTAGCGCCGCATTTGCATATTTGGGATTTGGTCTTCTTTGTCTTGTTGATCTCCTTAGTTGAGATTCCTCCTCTTCAGGTTCTTCCATCTGACTTGGTCGGAACTCTTCTGTAGTTCTTGGATGTACACCAGTTCGCCATGGGCTCTTTGATTTTTCTGGTGACTGTGCTCTAACTTCTTTTCTTCCAATTACATTATCATTTCCTTCTTCAATTGGCTGGCCCTTATCGTCTTGTCATTTTCTTCCATTCCTTCACGAATCTCTTCTTCAACTTGTTTTGAATTAGGTTGTGATGTCCACCAAGATGATAGTTCGTCGAACACCACATTTCTGGAAGTGTAACACCTCCCTGTTATAGGGTCACAACACTTCCATCCTTTTCTTTGATCATCGTAGCCCACGAATATGCAGCGAATTGCCTTCTTATCGAACTTGTTACGAAGATGGTCTGGCACGAATGCATAACATACACACCCAAATATTCTAAAGTGACTTACCGTGGGCTTGCGATTCCACAACTTCTCATAAGGTGACATAAAGCCAAGCCTTGCTTGAGGTAGTCTGTTGATCACGTGCGCTGCCGTCTTCATACACTCAGCCCAAAACTTGGGTGGAACACTCTTCGCATGCAGCATACTCCTGCATGTCTCCGCCAAATGCCGATTCTTTCTTTCGGCAACTCCATTTTGTTGTGGCGTATTTGGGCAAGTAAATTGTCGACGTATCTTCCATTCTTGAAGAAATTTTGTAAAGTCATCTGACGTGTATTCTCCCCCATTATCCGTGCGAAGGCATAGTATTTTCTTGCCTACTTCATATTCTACTTTTGCTTTAAACTCCTTAAATTTGTTTAATGCTTCGGATTTTTCTTTCATGAAATCGACCCAGACGTACCTGGAGAAATCGTCGATGAATGTTATCATGTACTTTGATCCTCTGACAGACGGTTGCTTCACTGGTCCAAATACATCTGAGTGGACAAGCTCGAGAGGTATCTTAGCTCGAATTTGGACTCTTCATATGGAAGCTGATGTGCCTTCCCATACTGGCATCCAGCACAAATGACATCTTCTTGTACTTCCAAGTGGGGGAGACCTTTTAGCATACCTTTCTTCATCATCACCTTTAATTTATGGTAGCTCACGTGCCCAAGCCGTGCATGCCACAAATCAGGTGTTTCACTCTTTCGAGTTTTGTCCACGTATGCCGTCTGAGCTGACATCACGTAGACAGACTCTAATCGACGCCCCTTCATGATTGGTGTACCGGTTGGTTTCAAATTGCGGTACACCCTAACGTCTCTAGGGCCAAACACCACATAATTGCCTCGAGTCGTAAGTTGTGCCACGGACAGTAGATTCTTCTTCATTCCTGGCACATGGTACACATTTTTCAGTTCGACTTGATGCGAACTGAATCGGGGTGTCATCATCGTTTGGCCCACATGGGTAATCGGCAACCTTGAGTTGTCTGCGGTGACAACTACTCGTCCTCCTTTGTACTCGCACATGTTTGATAGCTTGCCTTGATCTCTCGGTCATGTGATTTGAGCACCCGAGTCGACTATCCAATCTTCTTCATAATCAATCAATTTATCACTTACCGTGATGAGGGCCATCGCATCTTCTCGTTCCTCCATTGCAAAGGATGCTTGGAAATCCCACTCTTCTTCGCTATCATTTTCCTTGGATGCTGCGACATTTCCTTCAACTCTTTTGAACCGACAATCCCTGGCAAAGTGACCTACTTTGCCACACGTGTAACACCGTCCATTACGCCTTCTATTCTTCTTTTCTTCATTTTCGTCCTTATCGCGGTCTCGACGAGCTCCCCTGGCCGAGGTCGAGTTCCTTCTATTCGCTTTTGCCATTCTCCATGACTTTTCCATGGTTTGCCATCTCTTGCACTTGCTCCATTTCTATTTTGGCCTTTGAACCCTCTTTTATTACTAAAGAGGGCATTTTCATCCTCCTTAATTGAGACCTTAGAAATTTGTTTATCTAAGGCTTCTTGGTTGGCCAATATATTCTCCAACTCTATTAGAGTTGGCTCATTTGCCCATCCACGAGTGGCCGTAACAATACCATTATATTCCGGCCTTAACCCGTGAATTATGATTCTTCTCATTCTTGTCTCGAGATGGCATTCTCGGATCTAATTTTGAAATTTCTTCGCAAATAGATTTAACTTTAGAAAAGTATTGACTCACCGTCATATTTTGTTGCGAGATTGAGAGGAGCTCGTTCTCCAGGCATTGTAACTTGGCATCATTTGTCCTTGCAAACAAGTGTCGCCAAGTTATCCCAGGCCTCCTTCGGTCGTTGCACTCTTTATGTGTTGCAGTAATTCATCTTCAACAGTCACGGCAAGCACATAAAGAGCCTTACCCGATTTTATATTCCATTTTCTTAATTCACTATCATTCGTGGGTGGTGTGGTGTTGTTGCCGCCAACAATATCCCATAAATCTTGTCCAAGCAAATAATATCGCATGCGGGTACTCTAATTATTATAATTAAAGTCATTGAGCTTCTCCATCCCATTCACCGGACTCGAGAAATCCACCATGGTGACTTGAATATAATGCCCCGCACTATACCAAGTAAGCCTGGTCCCGGACCAACCGACTTCACAATCCCAGATTGTGCACTGGTAGAACTCCGACGTCCTTCGCTTCTTTGCTCCTTGGCTCGACGATCCCTGACCGCCTTGCTCACTTACAATGGTCCCCGACCACTGTCTTCGCATGGCCTTCGACGACCTACTCTGATACCACTTGTTGAGAAATCAAGTGGATGTGCAAGTAAAATAATCACTTTATTTTATATAAGTAATATTGCAAAACTCTTTTACACACACCACTCTCAAATACCTCTCACACACCTCACCACTACACACACTTTTTCACGCCACCTACTCCACCCACTCACTCAAGTACACACCCCACACTTACGTACACTCCACTCACTCTTCACACACTCCTCACAATTCACACACACACACACAAGGGGCAAGAACCCCTATTTATAGGGTGTAAAAGTCGGTGGAAAAATCTGGAGAGAGGGGGGAGAGAAAATTCTAGAGAGAGGGAGAGAATTCTGGTGCAGCAGAGGAAAGAAGAGAAATCTGGAAAAATCCAGAGAGAGAGAGAGAGAGAGAGGCGGTGCTCCCATTTTTTTTTCTGACACGTCCCTCATTTGTGTTTGTATTAACAAGTAATGCTTTCTTTCGAACACTTCGCTCAATTGCTTTCTTGATCACCCCCGGATCCACGTCTCCCCTGACCTCCACCAATTGCTCATCTATGTTCATGTCCACGTACTCCACTCCTGCTCATTCAATTAAAACTCTTAACTATTATTAAGAAAACACACCCAAAACGAAAGCAACTATGGAGTAATTACTCAATTAGTGAGAGCTATAAGTATCACACGACTAAATTAGGGCACAGGTTTAAAGAATTAACCCAGTAAGTGACTCAATATATGCATATGAAAGTTCTATGAAGATTATGATTATCAGTTCCACTATGAGGTGGAGGGCAAAACTTCGACTTACCGTCCTATTCGAACGGCACATGGGTTCGGTTCAAACACGATATGGATAGTAGTAAAATACATTACCTTGTATCTTGTCTAGTTTCTTCCAAATCTTTTTTCGGCATCCGCGACAACAGTTGATACTCACATGGAGAACAAGAGACTGGATCGAATATGTTCAATTACCATAAGATGATTTTTCTCGCGTAAAGTTTACATTAAAAGTAGCGATTGAAAGTATTACCGAAGACATTGGAACTGGGTGCAGAGCCTTAAGGACCATAGGCAAGAAGGTGAAGCTCGAATGTAGGTGGCTTTGAAGAGGGACAAATCTCAATTGCAGTTAATTTAGAATGAAGTAATATATATATCAAATTGATCGAGAATATTCGATTTAGTAATAGTAAGTGTGGACAAGGAAAGGAAATATTGCGGATATAAAAAGTTGTTCATTTTGATTCCTTGATTTATCCTAGAAAACCCAATTCAATTGGAGTTGCTGTAGAATGTTTGGTTTTTTCATGGGAACTTAAATAGGATTTCAGCAATCCAACAAGTCAACAAGTCTGGATTTGACTTTCCATTTTTGTTCTCAAGGAAGGATTCGATGTAATAACGCCCTTAGATTTTCCTAGACTTACCTTTGCCCCGTACGTATTTATCGGATGGAAGTATTCTCCGATCTAACAGAAGTTATTTTCCTTTTCTTTTCTTTTATTATATTCTTGCCCAAGTAGCATTTGCTTTACTTTTGTTTCTTATATATTCGTTAGTGCTATTTTTGACCGAAAAATGCCATAAAAAATTCTAAATTATATTTAATGCAACACTATTTCGCCAACTTCTTTTTGGTGAGGTTGTTGTGAATCAAACTTGTACCGGTGTGACAAAAACTTTTATCCATAACAAGATTGGCAATTTTATTACATGAAATCATGCTTGCAAGATGAGAACATGTACGCATGCCAACTCCGTCGTGGGAACTAATTATAAATGGCTGATACCGATTGGGTCAACTCTTATTCCTTTTCATCTTTCCTTCCTTCCCCATTTGTATCACTGAACAAGTACTGCTTTTTTCTGAAGATGTTTATGAATTGCTTTCTTGATTTCCTCTGGATCCACGTTTCCTTTCACCTCCACCAACTGCTCGTCTATTTTCATGCCCACAAGCTCCACTCCTGCTCATTCAAAGAAAGCTTCTTCATCATTTCAATCCACGAGCATCAAGATAACAAGGCCAAAATGAAAGGGCACATCAAGTAATTACACGGTTAGCAGACCGAGTCTATTCGAATGGTGCATGGCACCGGTTCGGTTCAAATACAATAAACATGTAGCAAAGTACGGTTACCTTCCATCTTGTCTATTATCTTTCTGAGCTTTTGCCGACATCCATCGCAGCAGCCGATACTCACGCTGAACACAAGCTGCATACATCGACATCTCCAGTAAGATGGTTTTATTCATACGAAGTTCACATTAGAAGTGGCAAATGAAAGTATTACCGAAGACATTTGAAGCTCAAAGAGAGTTTGGCTTTAAAGAGGGACAAGTTGAAACGCAGCTCTCTCTCTTTATATAAAACTCAAATCCATTTAGAAATGGAAATGAGTCTTGAGAAGGAAAGGAAGTCTTGCGGATCTATACGAAACATTTCATTTTCGATTGGAATTAGGGTGGAATGTTTAGTCTTACATGGTTACTTTAAGTGAAGAATCTGGATTTGACTTGCCATTTTTGTTCTCGAGGATCTGCAATCATTGCCTAATTTGCCTAGACTTGGCTCTACTCAGTACGGACCGAATTCGGGCGTGCGTATATACGAGTTTCGACATTACCTTGTCTTGAGACATGGTTTCACTGAAAACATTAGGGAATGAGCTTTGTAATAAATCAACGAAAATCGTTTTCGATTGAATGGAGGTTTCCTCCCATCTTGGCAAGTTATTTCCTCTTTTTTGTTTTTTATTTTGTTTCCCAAGTTGCATATTATTTCCTTTTTTTGCACTTGCGCCAGAATTTCTAGGAAGATATCATAAAAACCCTAAATTATGCTGGTCGTAACATAAAAATACTTTTTTTGTTGCTAAAATTCTCAACTCGTATCGGTGCGACAATAATATTTGTCCACCATAAAAGATCCTAAACTTTTGACTTTCCTTTCTCGTTCCACCAAGACCCCAAAACTTAAATCCACGGTTTTGATGATACAAAAGAATTTGGGATATTGCTGTTACGATGGGTATGATTTAAGATTTTCAGCAATATAATAAAAATGGAAAATTCCAACTAAAGGCCTAAAGTACCTTTATTTTCTCAAATAAACACTTAAAGTGGACCTTATATTAAATAGGAGCTTGAAATAACAATGCCGGTCTCAAATAAGGGTTTGAAATAGCCATGGTAATTTCAAATAAAGGCTTGACCTTTGCAATCGTTGGCCGGCTAAATATTCTAGCCCGTCAAGGGTGTTTTCGTCCAAATACAATTTTAATTTTAGTTTTTAATTTTTTAATTTTTTGCTTTCTAACAAGAGCCTACAAGTCCTCGCCTAGGGCCAATGAGGGTTGCCTCTCCCAAGCAAGGCCGTCCCTCGCCAACCACTGGCAAGGCGACCTTGATGAACTAGCACCAGTATCAATAAAAGCAATAGCCCTGATTAGTTTAATAAACTTGGAGGTGAAAGTTTTAACAGAGTAATGAGAACGGTGGACTTGATTTGAATATATACTAGGCTCTTGTTCCACAGAGGAAAGAGATATATGAAAAACATCTACAGGAAGGTGGTCTGGCTTCACCCAAGGTGTCGTCACGAAGTCTATCTATTTTATTTAGTTATTCAACTAAACTTAAACCAATGACCCCAAGTAAGGGTGTCCCTCACTTGTGGCATCGAGTGAGGGTGCCAACCACCGGTGAAGAAGAAAGAAAACCATAAAAAGGTAAAAGGACAAAAAACCATAAAAATTGTAAAGGACAAAAATGCCCTTGAAAAATGTAAAAGTTGAGCCCTTTTTGAAATAAACATTGCTACTTTCAAGTTCTTATTTAAAACAAGATCCACTTCATGTCCTTATTTAAAATAATGACACTCTAAGCCCTTTTTTGGAAATAGAGTTCATTTTATGCCCTTAATTGAAAAAATGAATGTACTTTCAACCCTTATTAGGAAATTTTCCTAATAAAAATTTTAGGCTATTAATATTATAGCTACCAATGAGTTTGGTTTTTTAATAGTATTAATCCTCGATAAAATGGCACAGACAAATGAATTGTCACATAATTTAAGAAGGTCTCCTAATAAATTCTTAATACAAGTAGCATTACTTACAACATTAGGTCCATTTTGCAATCTCCATTCGACTTACACTAATTAAACGACATTCCGCTCGACATCGTAGGTTAAATTGTCAGTGGCTAGTGAATATCTTAATTTGCAGTTTGGGCAATAGATGAAATCCTCGTCGGAACTATTATCAGAGAAATAAGAACATTTTTATCTATTTCAGTAATCTGCACGTGTCACTTGTTTGTTTTGCCCGGCAAATTCGTCGTGCACGTTGTCAGCCGTCAAATTGCTCGCGATTTATCGTCGGCCGTTGATTGAAATGGTAAACGGAACCACATCGGTTGAGGACAAGCCCAGGACCCTCTAGACCGACTCTGTTCTTGATTTCTTGAATTCTCTGTCAGCAAGAACGGGAGCAACAGAGTTCCCATTTCCACCATTTCCAACTCCCGTGGAAGCTTCACGCCACCTCTCCATTGAAGAAGAAGAAGAAGAATGCCATGTCAGAGACTCAGTGCTGTGAGAACCCTCCGACGCCGAGCACCATGAGCGTCGGAATGGGCTGTGTGGCAGAGATCGGAGGCTTGAAAGCTTCCATCACCGGCCCCCCTGATGCCAAGCTCGCCGTCCTCCTCGTCTCCGACGTTTTCGGTACATTTCCCTTTCATGGGTTCTCGCTCTATCCAAAAATTTTCTCTCCATTTCCGAATCAGCCTTTGCGTTTGTGGGTGTTCCAGCTCTATCGTTAGATAGAAATCTTTTTTTTTTTTTTTGGGGGGGGGGGTTGGGGGTGGCGGGGAAGAGTATTCCTTTTCCGGACTCGATTGCTACAAGCAGAATCCGGGACTTCTTTTGGGTCTCGGAACTGTCTTGCCTTTGCATAAAGTTTGTTAATTTGTTGCGAGAAAACTTGAGCTAAGCATGTGTTCAAACCCACATTTTTTGTTTTAAATGTTCTCTGCTCTGGCCAGTCAAGCTGATGCATATTCCAGTTTTAATGGAGTCTGATATTATATTTCTCTGGCTTTATTCTGATGTAACTGAATCCATGTTTCTTTTTTTGCAGGTTATGAAGCACCAAAGCTGAGGTAAGCTGTCGTCCAACCCCATCCCACTGGCTGGAATTAGAGAACAATCCCTCTCCATAACTCCAATCGGTCAGCTTAGTTTTGAGTCTTGTCCATGTCATGCGTGCTTGGCGTAACATATCTATCTGGCTACATTTACTGAAAGCAATTTTTCTATCGCTAGATTTCATTTCTGTAGTCTTTGATTCTCAGGCAACGTTATTATTTCGATTTGTTGTATTTCTCTTTGACAAGGAACGAACGCATATACGCATTCATGGATCATGTTGACTGGTATGGCACAAATTGATGGAAAGGTCGGACTGAGGCTGACTTTATTGATGACTGAGTTAACAAAATATTTGTAAACCTAAATGGATATTGTGCTAATGAACTACATGTCGTATTTGAAGTCTCAAAATCTTCTTTTACTTTTATTTCACTGATGAATTCTTTCGGAAAAGGTTTGCACATAACGTTTTCATTGGAATTAGGTTTTTGTGCAAGAAACTGCCCCATTTATTAACACTAACAGATTCTTAGTATACAAGCTCGAGCAAAGCAAGAAGAATTAATCACTATTTATAAGTTTTGTGACATCCCGATTTTTCTAATTCTATTTTCAATTGATTAAGTCGGGCATTTCATCTGTGCATATAGTTCGTCTCTTTGAATTGGCCACTCATGAGAGGACTAGCCTATTGGACAAAGCAATTAAGGGATTTTAACGCGTCAGACTTGGGGACGATCACCCTCGGTCGAATGCAAGAAAATTTCCTTGAAAATTACCCGGTAGGTTAGAACGCACTGGAATCGCACCAAATTAAAATCAATCGTGAAATTGAGATCGAATTCAGAAATTAGAAGTCTGGGTGTGTCACAAATCATTTTAAGAATATTAACTCATCTTTAGAAGATTTTTCATGTAATCAGAATTTTTCAGTAATTAAATTAGAGAATGGCTAATTTGACTTGAAAAAAATTCGTAGGCCCGCCTTGGTCGTGCTTTTGGGACTTAAGTTGGTTTTATGGATAAATGAAGATGTGAATTGAAGTGTGGTAACATTGGATTAATTTTATGGACTTTAATTTGGTTCAATTAGAAAAGAATTGAAGAATATGAGATACAAAGTTTAAAAATTGGTGTACCACGGCGGAAAATGAAATTGAACCTATTGGACTAAGGTTATGGGAGATTGGAGTTAGTGGAAGATGAAATCACCTTATGTCATGGTGGTTGGGACAAATTGAATGAGATATTGACAAGTGGAGGGTGTGGATTAATCCTCAAAAGTGAATGGGCCCCACCACTCTCCATCTTCATCTTCTTCCTCCATGTTTGAACTGTGCAAGAGAGGAGGAGGGAGTGCGACCGGACCAGCCAGCCGACCGAACGCCACCCCTTCGCCGCTCGACGCCGCCGGCTTTCTTTGCCGGAGAAGCTCCTTGCGCCCGTCCGTCCGTGCGCGTCGCCTACGCACCGTGCCCGCTCGTCGTCGCACCGCCTCGTCGCCTCCGGCCTTCATTCGCGGCCCCAAGCTCCTACCCCCTCCGTCAAGCCTCTGTCGCCGTCACTAGGGTTGCCAAGAGTCTCGCCGGAGCCGCCGTCTCGACTGTCCAATCCGTCGCCGCCCGTTGCTGCCAGTTCCGTGCCCATCCAACCGCCGTGCAGCCCTCCATTGACCTCAACCAGTTGCAGAAAATGGGTATGGCAACCCGGTTTTGGCCCGTTTTGGCCGGCTTTCCGTCCCCGGATGCTCGGCCCGCTTTGAGGAAAGTCGATCCTCACGTCAATCCCATCATTTTGGTTTGCTCGGCTCGCTAATCCGATGAGTTTAGCTTACTAAATCTTGATTAGACGGTTAATGATGCTCTAAGTGTGATTAGTCTAAGTTAAGCAAGTTTAGGTGGATAGTTTAATTTATTTAATTGTGATTTGGATTAAGAAGTTTGTTTAATTTAAAGTGTGTTTAATTAAGGCTAATAGAGTTATTTAATAATAAGCCTTGAATTTTTGAATTATTTAATTGTTTCGAAATTCTGGAATTTATAATATTATATAATATTATGAAATTATTAAAATATTATTATTTATTTTTAAAAAATGAAAAAAAAATTTTGACCCCGGTTGCTCAGAATTTCGTGTCGATTGCTATGCATTTAGAATTTGAAATTGATGATTGATTATGGCAAATTGAATGTTGATTGTGAAAAATGGGGATTTCTTTCATAAAATCCCAAGTGTTGGAATTTGATGGAAAGATAACAGTGATGTGGTTATGAGTGAACTTAGAAAGTCACTAAAGTATGATTGTGCCAGTTGAATCGAGATTGCCACCAAATTGGATTTGGTTGCACCCAATAGAGCCGTGATTGGCCACCTGATAAAGGTTGCGTCCAATTGGGCCGTGATTTACCACTTGACAGAGGTCGTGCCCAATGGGGTCGTGATTAACCACATATTAAAAGTCGTGCCCAGTGGGGCCGTGATTGACCACCTGTTAGAGGTCATGCCCATCAGGCTGAGATCTACCACCTAATTAAAGGTTGTCACGCCCCAGACCCTAAGCGTGTGCTCATCCCTATCCAGTCGATAATAATTTGCGACTTCCCAGATTGAGTCGCCGACCCTTTCCATTTTATTGCACATGCGGAAGCGAAAAGAAATCCCCTGACAGTAATCATCTCGAGATAGAAAAGCAGGACAATAGATTCACAAACAAACATGCTTTTATATATACACTGAGTCATACACAAAGGTCTACAGCCAAAAGACTACAAAAGACTGGCCTTCCAAAAAGAAGCGGTCCTAACTGACCTACGCTTCCGATCACCTCCTCTCAGCTCCAGGTCCTCCATTTGACGACCCTGAAAATGTTGTCCCACAACGGTGTGAGATATCATCTTAGCGAGTCTAAGCTCTAAACCCAATTAGGAGGGAAATACGCTCAGAAGCGTCCTAAGCACACAATCACACAATCAAGGAGACTTACCTTGTCTCAGATCCACCTTGTAAGTCAGTACAATTTATCTCATAGACAACACAAGAGCATGAGCAACAAATAAGCTTCAATAACTGAAATGCCACACTCAATTAATCATGCGTTCCTAGTTTTGATCTCGGCATATAGCACGGCCTACTCTCAATTCGGCGGTCTTTTGGCATTGCCAGGCTTTGTCTCACCCCATTGAGCACGGCACGTCTCTTTATCAGACGGTTTTCCCGAAGGAGCATAGGGTCCAGAATCAACTGCGACCGGCTTCCCATTGTCTAGGGGTATCCCACATTGGGATAACGTCCACTCAACGATGCCCGGACGATTTCTCGTAACCATCACACGATCACTCAAATATGGCCCCAGGCACCGTGCATTGCACTCAAATGCTTCAATTAAAATGGTGAGCTGGCATTTTTCTTCGTTTTAGAAATTCACATGAAATTACTCGTGTGTGGGTACATGGTTAACTTGATCCAGAAAAATTGATATTAATCCTTTTTAAAATCCCACTATTTCATATAGTATTAAAAAACTATTTTCGGTGTCAAAACCCGACACCTGGGATTTTCTGAATAAATATTGAAAATTCACAATTTTTGGAATTATATACCAAAAATCAAATTAGCACTCAATTTGCATAATTTAACACTCAATTGCAAAAATTAACCACACCATTGTAATCAAGACGAAATTCGGCCACCTGGCTATCCCGCCTAATTTCCGAAAAAATAATTAATAATTAAATAATTACTGAAATTAATTAAATAAATCAATTTAAATTCTAAAACTACTAACCTAGGCCAAAATCATTAAATTAATAACCAACACGGACTCGGAAAATTCCCAAACCCTTCTAGATAAATAGTACAATTTATTTAGGCCATAGCTAAACCATGCTAACCACCAACATGCTCAATTAATTAATTACATTTCTAATTTAATCTAACTAACCACCTAATTCCTAATAAAATAAATCTAAACACCCCTTAAACGTTATTAGCCTACTAAGCAGAGTTTAGAGTATAAACTCACCGATTAATTACGGAAACCGGTTCACCGCATGATAACAAATGCAACGGCTGAAACCTTAATTTTCGGCGCGTCGACAAACTTGGGCCGGGCCTAAACTTAGCCCTACAAATCTCAGTCCAAATCTGAGATTTGCTTTTGAAATTGGACTGGGCTTGAGTTGCTTCACGGGCTTCAATTAATGCGGGCTTGGAAAGGCTGAGTTGGGCTTGAATTCAAGTGGGCCTTAAGCTTGCAGTGGAATTGGGCCTGAGCTTGAATCACTTGGGCTTTGCTGATTGAACAAAATGGGCTTCTCTGGTTTCTTGGACGGGCCCAACTGCTGGGCCGTGAAATCCACTGGACTGGGCGCTGCCAACCGAAGAAGAAACGGAGCTGCAGGTCTTCGGGACTTGTTGGCTTTGCTGGCGTCGAGCTGAAGGTGACGCTAGCGAAGCTTCGAGCGAGGAGATGGGGCGAGCTGGCAGCTGCAAGGAGAAATCGCGTGGCTTCGGTGGGACGTTGGGCGAAGACTCGGACGCGGCAAAGAGAAGAAGCAGCTTCGGGTGACATTGGCAGAGGCGGTGGAGCAGGGGAGTTGGTCTTCGCTGGCGTTGATGAAGAGAAAACAGAAATGACGGGATGATGATGGCCTCAACTTCGTGGAGGGAGATGGTGCGGTCTGCTGCAAAGGATCAAAGTGGTGAGGTTAACCGTTGATGTGGGGCAGCGATTGGCTCGGTGAAGAAGCGAAATTGCAGAGGAAAATGAAAATGAAAGTTGAGCTTCGTCGTATGAAAAAGGGAATGAGAAGCAACGAAGAAAGGAGAGAGGGAATGGACGGGGAGTCGGCCAGCTTGCAAGAGAAGACAAGGGAAAGAAAGTCCACAAGGGTTATCCATCTACTTAAATGCATTGTCCCCCATTACTTTCTTATAAAATAATTCCACCAATAATCAAATTTTTAAGCCCAAAATTACTGCCCTCTTCTAGTTCCGAATTTCACTCATTTTTGGTCTTTAATTTCTTTATCAAATTTTCCAAATTTGATATCCATTGTTGTAGAAGAAAAAGCCATATCATTTCTGCAAGTGCCCATCACCCAATAGCTCGGCTTGGAAGTCAAAACTTCATTAAATTCGGCCCATACGAATTTCCGTGAATTTTCTACGGTTTCCGAATCAATTTTCCGTAAAAAATCTCGAAATCTCTGAAAATTCCTCGGAGAGTGAGTCGACGTTTCTAAAATAGCTTGTGACACATGAGAACTTTCAATTTCTGAAATCGGGTTCAAATTCGCGGTTATTTTCAGTCCAGCGCGCTTTTAGCGTGACCTAGTCTACTGGGTAATTTTAGGAATATTTGGTGCAATTGACCTGTGATCAATCTATCTCGAGTCACAAAGTACATCTTCGACACATTAGCGACTCTCAATTGTCGTGAAAATCTGAGGTTTCAATTACGGGCACCGGTACCAAAAACGATTTAAAATCAATTTAGTGCCGATCGATGAGAATTTTTCAATCAAGTGAAATCACCCACAATTTGATCACATATTTCGGTTGAATCGACCTATCTCTCGATTTCTTATCAATCTCTGACGGTGCCGTAATGACCCTTGCAAATCAACACGGTCGAGCAGTCGATTCTTGGTCGAATTCTCAAGTGCAATTGCATTTAGATTCCCTAATTGCTTCCCCAGATAGTCCGGTTATCTCATGAGTGATTAGCTCAGAGAATAGCACTATTAGCATTTCGATTAAAGGCCTGATTTATTTAAGCGAAAACAAATTATGAAAATTCAGGCTGTCACAAAGGTCGTGTCGAGTAGGGCTGTGATTGCCACTGATTGTTAACCTTATTATAGGGTCATGATTGGAAGCAGTGATTGATTTGCTAGAATGACATGTAATCGCTGAGTCGATTGATCGCTGAGACGATCCAAGTGGTTGAATTGTTTTGATAATATAATTGTGCCACAGTTGTTTGGTTATCATAATTGCACATGGTTGAATTATAAAACTGTGCTAACCTGCAGATGAAAACTAATGCGAGGTAAGTCTTTTTGATGTTGTGGCTAGGCCACTCTAGGACGTATTTTCTTTCTAATAAGGGTTTAGGGGACTGAACTTAGGGCTGAGCGCGGTTCCCGGGTTACCTGGGAACCGGAACCGAACCGGAGGAGGGTCCGGTTCGGTTCCCGGTTCCAAGGGGGACCAGTTCCGGTTCCGGTTCCAAGCGGAACCGGAACCGGAACCAGAACCGGAACCGGTCCTGGAACCGGAACCGGAACCGGTTTCGGAACCGGAACTTGTTTCGGAACCGGAACCGGAACCGGTTAATTAGGGCAGAAAAAGCTTGACCTTGGATGTTCTAGTGACTTGTATGTGATGTTCTAGTTGAAGTTTGGCTTCGGCCTCTAAATGAAAGTTGTAAAGGACTTCTTGGAGTATAACATACTCAAATTTGGGACAAAACAAACAAGTATAAGTGGGTGAAATCGTTATTCTTTGGAAAGACTGGATCTGGAGATTTTGGGACCGACCCTTGATGAATGCATGGACTGTAAGGCAACCTTTTTGTCGAAATTTCACTTCGGTTTCTTAACAAAAGTTGTAAAGGACATCCTGAGGTACCACATATAAAAAATTTAGAGAAAAAAAACAAGAATAGGTAGGTGAAATCGTGGTCCTTTGGAGATGGTTAGATCTGGAATTACGGTACTACGAACAGGGAATTTAACCGTCCATATTTAATTATCTAGGACGAATTTGACTTTGATGTTTTCATGAAGTATCTACCTTATGGTCTTGGCTATCACATAGTCGAATTTCATAATTTTTTAAGGTCATTTGGGTATTTAATTGGAAATGTTTCTAAAACTGTGCAATCTGATGTGTTCGGATCTTGTAAGTTGCAATGCGTGGACTATATCATTTTGGATGAGGTTCTTTTGGAAATGTGTTCTGCATGAATATCTCTCTTCATGTCTTCCCTATAACATATTTAAATTTCGTAATTTTTGTAGTTCATTTGCCTATTTAACCAAAAAAATTTCAACAACTGTGCAAGTAGAGAATAGGAAAAGTAAATCGATTTTATCTTTTAATCCAGAACGAATTGGACTACGATTTCTTCATGAAACTTGTACCTCTAGGTCTTAAATACAACGTGTCCAAATTTCAGAATTTTCTGAGTTCATTTAAGGGTTTAATCGAAATTGTTTTCAAAACTTGTACCTCTAGACATTCTTGTTCTAGTGGTGTTTTATTTCTACTTTCTAGTTTCCTATTTGTTTTGAAATTTCTAATTATATTCTATTATTGTTGTGCAGTGCGAAGTTAATGTATCAATATAACATGTCAATGGGAAGTTACCGTGTAGTATACACGTACATTATAGTTTTTTTTTTTTTGGTAACGTGCGCATACTTTATATTTTTTTTTAGTAACGTGAGTGCACGTTATAGTTTTTTTTTGGTAATGTGCGCATACGTTATATTTTTTTTGGTAAAGTGCACATATGTTATATATATATATTTTTTTTGGTAACGTGCGCATACGTTATAGTTTTTTTGGTAACGTGCGCGTAAGTTATAGTTTTTTTGGATAACGTGCACATATGTTATAGTTCAAATCTGAAAATAACCAAAAAAAAAAAAAAAAAAAAAAAGAACCTGTTGGAACCGGAACCGACCCGAAACCTCGTGACAGGGTAGGTTCCAGGTTCTCGGTTCCCACGGGTAGGTTCCAGGTTCCTCATTTTGAGGAACCGTGCCGAGGGTAGGTTCCAGGTTCCAGACGGAACCGAACCGGAACCTGGAACCGCTCACCCCTAGTTGAACTTGCTGATTCATTGTCTCATCCCGGTTTGGGGATTACAATTTCAGGTCCCTGGTGGACGGAGCGGCTAGATAGCTTTGGTTGGCCTTGAGGAGTTGCAGTGATGAAGTCATAAGGATTGGAGAGCATGTCCTGCTAGTTGATTTTAGGATAATTCCCCTTTTGTCGAGCTGGTCTATTTTGTAGACAGTCTAGTGTTGTATTTAAATCTATGTATCAGTGAATGAGTGTTTGGTATTGTGATTGATTGCTTGCTTCTCTATCCCAAGTTAAAGGTTGTCAGGGGATTTGTTTCGCTTCCGCATGCGTAATAAAATGAATGGGTCGGCAACGTATCCTAGGATGTTGCATATTTGATCGACCGCAGTGGGATGTGCGCGCTCTCGGGGTTCGGGGCGTGACAAGTTTTATCATGAGCAACTCAACCGACTTCATGAAGAAGTTATTTGTTTATTGTTAATGACCTCATTGAATAGATTATGGTTAATTTCTCCTTCACTCTGATCAGTTGACATCTCGACTCCTCTTGTATTTGTTTTTTGCTGCTGATTGAAGGGAATTGGGTAGTTGTCTGCTCTGTCTCCCCTCAAGTTTTTGCTTATTTGGTCTGATCATAAACTCTATATACGTAAGGCATTTCTCAGAATGTTCTTAAAGTAAAAGATGCTGGCTTCTAGTGGCTTGTGTTCAATCAATCCTCACACAATTTAAGCGAAGAAATCCTCCAGCTTTTTCAAAACAAAAGATAATCGGTGCCAAACTCTCTGGGTAATTTCTCTGTACGTTAGATGATAATGATATCTGGGGTGCCTGTGTTTCATGAAATTGTGTCATCTGAGATGCCTTTACACAAGATGTTATGATCCTTTTCCGAGTTCAGAGTTTGTCCTGAGAGTATAATTTTGTCATCCTTCTTGTATGAAGCTTTTAGCTTAACTTATTATAGATGCCTCCTTTTGCTTATGTGCAGTTTTCTGGATTTTCTCATTGATAGATCTGCGTCATCACTGAATTCTTTATCAAAGACAGCATTTTAATCTGCATTTATTAGCTTTTCAAATTTTGCAAGTGACGACATATTGAGTGTTATTTTGCTGCATATAGCAATGCTGAACCAATGATTCTTTACATACTATATAAACTTAACCTTGTATGCTTGTGATTTCAAGGAAGCTTGCAGACAAGGTGGCCTCTTGTGGATTCTATGTGGTGGTTCCAGACTTCTTTTATGGAGATCCCTATGTACCTGATAATCCTGAGAGGCCTATTGCAGTGTGGAGACAATCTCATGGAACTGTACGCTTTAATTTTCAGTTCAAGTCTCTATCTGTTTAAGGGTCTTCCTATACCTAATGAGACTTATGAGACATTTATGTTTTCCATTCGTGTTTTTCCTACTTATAAATTAGTGGTTTTCTTGGATTTCAATTTTCTCAATTTACATATGGATTCTACTTATATTCTTTCTTCTGTAAGAGAGCTAACCCTGAAAGTTCTGCTACAGAAGTATTTTTGTCATATTACTTGCCATTCTTGTATAGGATAAAGGATTTGAAGATGCCATAAGAGTTGTTTCTGCACTGAGAAGTGAAGGTGTATCTGCCATTGGAGCTGCAGGATTTTGCTGGGGTGGTGAGTCTTCTTGTTGCCTTGTTCCACAAGTTTTATCCTGATGTGTTCCTCCAATGATGTGTTCCTCCAAATATTCTGGATAAAACTCTTAACTTTGATGTTTGATTATCAGCAAAGGTGGTTGTGGAACTAGGGAAGTCTGATTACATTCAAGCTGCGGTTCTGCTACACCCTTCACGAGTCACTGTGGAGGATATTAAGGGTGGGTAAAGCTAAGCAAAGAAGCAGAATCCACGTTTTCAGCGAATTTAGCCTAAAATGGTCCATGCATTTGTGCTCTTGGCTGCTTTCTTGGATGAAACAAAGATGTCATTGTTGTTAAACAAACTAGATTGCCTGACATGGGTGATCTTATCCTATTGATTTGCATATGGTAATGACAGACGTAATTGTTCAGTTGACTAGTTGAGAGCCCTCGTTTTGTGTCTGAAGAACTGAAGCTTTTAGAGAAGTAGGTAGTAGTTTACCTAAAAGCCGGAGAATCTTGAGATGGCAAAATAACTTTCTGCCATCATTTTTACAATAACTAACTTTCAGCAGTTATCTTTTAAAAGGTCTTGATTTTATTACGTAAGTGAATATGGTTACAGACTTTGGCCTCAAAAGTTTGGCAGAGAAATTGACATTATGTTTTGCTTTACATTGACTAAGAAAACCAGCCAATACTTCGTTGCGTGTATATTAGGTGGGAGCTTTCTTCACTCAATGATAGAATGTACTGCTAGAGGCTCCATGTCATTGTCATGGACAATCTCACGTGATAAATTTATAATGATGATGCTTATGGATATCAGAGAATATAAGCAATTTCACATGATCACTTAGAAGTTATGTAGGTGGTGATCTAACGCTGTTATTTTCAGAGGTCAAGGCTCCCATAGCTGTATTGGGCGCTGAGTACGACAAATTGTCTCCACCAGAGCTTCTCAAGCAGTTTGAGGAAATCTTATCCACTAAACTGGAGGTAAACATCTCCATCCCTGCCGTTAATGCACGTGTTTGCATTCTAAGTACTATATTTTATGCTTTGAGATCACTTCCTTGAACTCGTATACTTTGAGTGCCCCTCATGAAATGGAGTTAAGCAGTAAGAGTACGCTCATGTGAACTGGGAAATTGCTCTCTATGGATCATAAACGGACATGAATCTGAGGCTGCGAGATCTGTTACCTTCTGCAGGTCGATGGGTACGTCAAGATTTTTGCTGGGGTGGAGCATGGTTGGACTGTGAGGTATAAAGACGAAGACGAAGCAGTGGTGAAGTCCGCTGAAGAAGCCCATAAGGACATGCTGGACTGGTTCAATAAGCACTTGAAGTGAAGATGAACTTGGTCACCTTCTACTGTGTCTACATATCCAAGGAAGAGAATGACAAAGCACGACCGTTCCTTGCAGTGGCGCGGCCTATCTTCTGATGTAGTTGAACACTGATTAGGGAACGTATTCCTTATGCAGATGTAATTTAGCTTAGAATAAACAGAGCCTGGCCTTTCGTGTCTTGAGATAGATGGAAGAGCTTTGTGAGTTCTTTGAGTTTGCGAAGGGGCATTGCTCACTCTCTTGTGCATAGCATGTAGTGTCTGGGTAAACTAAAACCTGTATATTTTCCTACCATGTAGTATCTGTGAGCATATAAATTTATAGGTTGTGGTAATATTTGTACAATGTTGATAAGCACGCAAAGAATACTGACGTGCACAAAACTCCTTCGTTGGTCCAACCACAATGCGAGGCTTCAAAGGATCTAGATTGATTCACTGATAAGATTGATCATTGAAGAATTTATAGGGCAAGACGCGATTTTTTTTTAATTTTTAATTTTTTTAATATTTGTAAATGCTTTAAATAAATTTAGTTTTAAATTTAATTTAATTAATTTTTATATTAATTTTTATCACGTCAATATCAAAACGACGTCGTTTTTGCATTGTTTAGTGCGTTAGCATGCAAAATGACATTTTTTTGCACTTACTTCGCTGGAAAATTGCTACATTAGTATTTTAGCCAGATTGGCACTTAAGTAATTCATTTTGCTCCAATTTTAGTATTTAAATGTCATTTTCTTAACTTTTGACACTTAAGTATCTCTTCATTTAAGTTTTGGCACTTGAGTGTACTTTTGCCGCTTATTATTATAGATAATGTAGTTCTGATGGGATCTTGGGATTGGACCCCCATGAGAGCCGCTTGCCGGTTCGTATCATGTTTGCAACTTTGTGATGATCGTCCGCTTTATTTTAAGTAGACAGATAAGTAGTCCTGTGCATTTCATCATCCAATCCACATCCAACTGGCGAGGTGGCATGTTAAAATTGTTTCGTTCAACTTATGAGCTTATAACTATGTCGGGAACATCAATAGCAGTCGAACCAATTGCACACAAAAGAAATGGTACAGTATGTACCTAACCTGGTTAGACTTGGTTGTGGGAAAGAAGGACAACCAGCCATCAAAAGCGTTCATCATTTGTCGGAGAAAAGGAACAAATCCTTAATAAGAAATTGGATGATGGCTTCTGAAATCATTCCTTTTTTCCTGTCAGACTTTCAGATTAATTCCATTTAAGTGCCTTACGCAATTTAATTGAATTGTATTGGTTGTCTGCAGTAAGTTCCAATCAAACGAGTTTCCTCTGTGAGTTCAGAGTAAGGTGAAAACTAAAGAGAGAGATTACTAGACTGCTTATGCAACTGCAATGTCTCTACACACGTGCGCTTCCCCCGTTAATCCAGAGCATGCTAACCTGGAAAGTCCAGAAGAAAGAAGAGCACAACCTGGGAAATAACCAAAAGAAGAAAAAGTACAAGCAGATCCTCAAAGAAGAGAAATTACAAGCAAATCCTCAAGAAGAGCACAACCTGGGAAAAAAAGGAAAGAGAAATTACAAGCAAATCCTCTCTGCCAAAGCGATCTCATTCTTGGGAAATGCAAACAGGGCAAGGCGAGTTGTCTCTATCCTCTCATTCATAGGCGCGAATGGGGATCTTGACATTGCCTCTTGTATTTGTGAAGTGGGCAAGGGCCGTTGTGGTTGGCCAGCCTATTGCACCCATCAACGACTAGATGACAACGATCATATGCCGCCGAAAATAGAAAAGGATAACTCACTAATGATTTGCAGAATCTAAATTCCATCTTCCTCAACTCCTTCAACTTCAAGAGATGAGGCAACCTTACTAGGGAATTGCATTGTTCAATCATTAAACTTTGCAGCGCTTCCAGTTCGACGAGACCTTGGATCTCAACTAGCCTCGGGCAGTTCAACAAGCACAATGCTCTGAGCTTCTTCAAGCCTGACAGACGGGATACCCGCACCAGCAATTCGCAGTTCGACACAGTTAGTTCCATCAGATTCTCCAGTTGTCCAAACTGATTGAGTGGAATATTTGTCAGCCACGATTTGCAGAGCTCCAAACTCGACAAATCTTTTAAGTGAGAACGCGTCGATAATTCTGGCAATGAATTGAAGTTTATAAGCTTCAGCGTGGACAGCGTGGGAGGAAGTGGCTGAGTGAGTGATTGCAGGTCCAAACAAGACAGAACTAGTCGCTCCAGGCCAGGAAGGGAAGCTAACTCAGTCGGCGGTGCAATGATGCTTTTATGAACCAGTTTCAGCTTCTCCAGTCTTGACAACATCCCAACCCACTCTAGGTTTGGAGTTTGGATAGAATCGGCATCCCAAGGCTTGGAAAGAGATTCGTCAGAGTAGTCGGATACAATTAAATTGACTAAATTAGTCAGGTTCGAGAGGTTTGGGACTGTCTTTAGTTTACGAGACTCAACATACAGGTTAATCAAACTGGTGGGAAGCTCTAGGATTCGCTCAAGCTCATGGCAACCTTCCAAATGAAGTTCCTGGAGATGAGAAAGCCAGTTGATTGTTGTTGGCACAGATCTAATGCAAGTGTGAGATAAGTTGAGGATTTTCAGAAAGGATAGACTCCCAATTCCTCTAGGAATATCTCCCTCCAAATTCAAGCATTTTTTGCCATGAAATTCTTCAAGCTTCCCCACTGTGCCTATGGTCGTTGGGATCTTCCTTATCTCACTGTGATCTACCCTTATCACTTTCAACTTCCTCAGGTCTCCAATCGAATCAGGTAATTCTGTTACTTTCGTATAAGACAGATCCAACTCAAGAAGTGACTCCAATCCCCCAATTGAGTCTGGAAGCTCTCTTAGCTCAGAACATCTGGACAAACACAAGCTTTCAAGATCCTTTAGCCCTCCGATTGATTGCGGAAGTTTGCTAATTCCAACACTTTCCATCACTAGCCTTTTCAAAGACTGTAGATTACCAATTGAGTGGGGAAGAAACGGACCAACAGGACCAAGTATCGTCCCTCTCAGAGTCAGCTCTTTCAAAGCCTTTAGACAACCAGCTTCTTTGGGCAACTTTCTCAGAGATTTGCAAGCATCAATTTCCAAGTAATTCAGGTGCACTAGCTTCCCAATCGATTCATCAATTTCAACCAAGCTTTGACAATTTCGTATGACCAATCTTTTCAATGTTGATACAGCAGAGAGGTCGGGCAATCTAGTTATATGACTGCATTCTCCAAGTTCCAGAACTTCCAACTTAGATGATTTCTGTTGGTCGCCAGAATATCAGAAAGGGAATGAGCAATTGGAGGCATGTACGCTAAAACAATAAGAACAGAAATAAATGTGAAACTGTTCTTACCGTGATTTGGCACCATCCGGGCCAATCATCTCTAAGTTCACCGTTAGTAAGCTTGAGAACGACTAGATTGCTTGGAGACAAATTGGAAGCATCAAAGTCTGCAGGACAATGATCCCAGGATAGCCATCTCAAATTTCTGAGAACATTTTTATAATCTCCAGTGAAGTTTACCCCTTCAACATGAAGAACCCTTAGCTTTGGCAGATCAGCAAATGCTTGATTTGTAAGCGTCTGAACCTCAGGGAATTGTAACTTGAGTACTTCAACATCGCTCTTTCGCTGGAAATCACCCTAGCAAAGATAGCAAGCATCAGTGAACTGGAACATCAGACAGAGAACTTGTGCACGCAGAAAACAGTAAACTCTAACTAGGGCCAGAATTCTGTTAAATTTTTACTGAGGAAATTGCATTTTTATTGTATCAATAACTTTACCGGTTCACAAAGTACGCGAAGGCATTCCTCATATTCCCACAACCTGCTTTGACTTCCTGGATTCAGATAACACTCCTCTCGAACAATTTCCCTTCCGAGATCTCTGATCAAGTCATGCATCCGAAGCTCACTGTGATGGTCTATTTTCAACAGAGACATATTAGTGAGAGCAGCAATTGCGCTTTCTGGAAAGAAATCACAATTATCCCACATATATTTTGCAATTGTGATATCTGCACCGATGAGCAAGCATGCAATGTCTAAGAAAATTTGCTTCTCCTCATAGTTTAATGCCTCGTAACTTATCCTTAACGTCTCTTGGACCCTCCTTTCAGGTTTTTTTCTTAGACGGCCCAATGTTTCTACCCATATCTTGTGGCTTTTGCCACGGAGGAAAGAACCTGAAGCTTCAAGAGCCAAAGGAATTCCTCCGCTAGTGGCCACTATTTCACTGGAAAGAGTTTCCAGATCATCTGGAGGTAGGGTTTCTCCAAAGGCATGCTTACTAAAAAGTTGAAGAGCATGGTAAGGATTCATCTCTGTCATCTCATAGGCATAATATTCTCCGACATTATCCTGTTGTCCCATTTCTACCGTTGGCAGAAGACCCACATTCCTAGTTGTGACAATAATTCTGCTTCCTGGGCCGAGACAGGGACGGTTCCCCATCAGGTCCATGATCTGCTTTCTCTCATTGATGTCATCAAGAACAATAAGGACACGCTTGAAATCTTTCTTGTATCATGTTGACTCCTTCATCGACGTTATGGACAACTGTGGACCTCTTCAGGATATCAGATAACAGTTGGTTCTGTAACATTACAATGCCATTTCTTTGTGAAGTTTCTCGGGTGTCTGAAAGGAAGCTGCAACCATCAAACAGAGGAGCCATCCCGTTGAAAACCGCCTTGGCAAGAGTTGTCTTGCCGATTCCTCCCATCCCGTGCACAACAAGATATCGTACGTCCAAGGAGCCACAGTCCAACAACTGCATCACGTCTCTGACTCGATCATCAATTCCAACTAAATAATCGGGAAGAACCTTCTGTCTCTTCTTCAGCTTAATAGAAAGCTCTCGAACAAGATCATTAACAAGTTTGCCCAACCTGCCATGTATAATAAATCATCGTCTTAGAAGAAAAGATTAATATTACGAAAAAATTTGTACACCCAAAACAAATTTACTCCAAACTATTTGAGTTATTAAAAACCTCAAATTCGTACATTTATGATAATTTTATCCTAAACTGATATAAATTTCCACATTGACTTGTCATATGTGTCATAGCTCAGCAATTTCATGGGAAAATTTGAGGGAAGTTAACAAAGAGTAAACATGTCCCGATATATCAAATTAGGAATTTTGGTGATTCTAAAATTAATTTGGGATAAAATTTAGCACAAATGAACTAGTTTGTCATTTTTGGTCAACTAAAAATTAGTTTGAGATAAATTTGTTATAACTATACTAGACTAACAATTCGGGATTTTTTTTTCTATGATATTAACCTTAAAAAAAGGAGCAAGTGTATCTAGGAATCCTCGAGAACATGCTTTCAATCCTTCTTTGGCTGCAAACGCTCCTCAACAGCATATCTCTCTCCCTCTCACTCTCCCTCTCCCCTCCCCTCCTCCTCCCCCCGCCTCTCCCTCCCTCCCTCCCCCCCTCCCCCAAAAATAGCACAAAGCAGCAACATAGGCTGAGACTAGCTCGAAGTTCATTTCTGACTTTGCACGTTCATCCAAAACACCCAAGAAGCTTTAAACCGTCTTTTACCAAACCCCATTCGATATCATTACCATCGACCATGCTATAAAACCTTAAATTGCCAATTAAAAATACCCCTCTAAGCATTGTATACATATGGAGAGAGAGAATTAACGAATAAAGGTGTAATGGCCACTAAAGTTTCTTCTTTTACTTACCCTGCATTTCGTGCGTCCCATCCTTTGAGATCTGCGACCTCCCTTAGTCTCGCACCCTCTCCTCGCCGTAACGCCCCTCGTGCCAAAGCAGGTCTTCGCCGTACGAACCCCTCTTTTGCCTGACGTCCGAAGGACTCACGCCGTAGAATACGGGCACGATTTCGTGTCCCGCGCATTCTCTCCGGCGCTTCACCATGCGCGCGAGCTCCTGGAGGCACCACGCGCTGGATGCATAGCCTTCGAAGAAGATCGGCACGTGGATCCTTGAGTCGTCGATCGCGCGCTCGAGCTCCGGTCCAATATTTTCGCCTACGGGAAGCTCTTGTCGTCTCTGAAGACACAAAATCCGGCGTCGACTAAGCTTTCGTAGAGGACATCCGCGATCGTGCGGCGAGAGTCGGGCCCTCGGAAGCTCAAGAACACATCGTACTTGTAGCCTGGCGTTGGCGCGACGTGCGCGGAAATCTTGGCGATTCGCGTCTCTGCTCCCCTTCGGTTAGACGACATTGTGAACGAGGAAGCAGAAGAACAGACGAAACAGGAGAGGAAGAAGAACCACAAAGTTACTCCTCTTGTGTGGTTCGAGGGAAGAGAGCCTCTTGGCATGTATTTATACGAAAAGCCCGTGGGCAAGCGACGCACTTTCGCTGCCATCACCTCGGAAGTTTCCTTCCATGCGCAATGTAGCGCGTCCAAGAACAGGGGGAGGAGAAGGCAATTGCCTCGAAATCACCACCGCAACTTTCGGTGGTTCCTTAACTACGAAGTTCCACTCCCACGCGGAACGTGACAGAGCAACTCGAAGACGGGGTTACGACGTGTTTCTATGGCATGGTGGAGCCAAAAGATAATTTCACAGAAGTCACCTAGAAAAGGTAAAGAGTCGTTATTGGGTGTATAAAACTAGCAGCAAATGCTAGTCATAATATGGGTTTCAATGAAGCAAGTTTAGTTATTAGTAAAGCTAAAGTCAATGAGGGTACTACTATGAAAAAATTAAAACCTCGAGCTCGAGGGCGAAGTTATGCAATAAAAAGACCCACTTGTCATATAAGGATTGTATTGAAAGATAAATCTTTCTATGAAGAAGAAGATTTCTTTTGCTTAAAAAAATCCGAATGGAAAAAAAAAAAGAACTACACATATATGACATATCATTATATGAATAAGGGTGGGAGATTATGGGACAAAAAATAAATCCACTTGGCTTCAGACTTGGTACAACCCAAGGTCATCATTCTATTTGGTTTGCACAAGCCAAAAATTATTCCAATGGTCTGCAAGAAGATCAAAAAATACGAAATTGTATCAAGAATTATTTACAAAAAAATATGAGAATATCGTCTGGTGTGGAGGGAATTGCACGCATAGAAATTCGAAAAAGAATTGATCTGATTCAAGTCATAATTTATATGGGATTCCCAAAGTTATTACTAGAAGGCAAGACGCGAAGAATTGAAGAATTACAGATGAATGTACAAAAAGAACTTAATTGTGTGAACTGAAAACTCAACATTGCTATTACAAGAATTACAAACCCTTATGGGCACCCTAATATTCTTGCAGAATTTATAGCCGGACAGTTAAAGAATAGAGTTTCATTTCGCAAAGCAATAAAAAAGGCTATTGAATTAACCGAACAGGCAGATACAAAAGGAATTCAAGTACAAATTGCAGGTCGCCTCGACGGAAAAGAAATTGCACGTGTCGAATGGATGAGAGAAGGTAGGGTTCCTCTACAAACCATTCGAGCTAAAATTGATTATTGTTCCTATGGAGTCCGAACGGTCTATGGAGTATTAGGCATCAAAATTTGGATATTTTGGGAATAACAATACTTTCCCTGGCTTTACTCTTTACACTATATCCATTGATAAACAAAAATAGAATAAAAAAAAACTTTTTCTTTTCATGCTTTTTCTCTTAAATCAAAAAAATAAGCAATTCTATAGGTTTGAATAAAAATTTGATTGATGATTTCATATAATTGCTATGCTTAGTGTGCGACTCGTTGGTTTTTTTTTATAGGATAGAATTCCAAAAAAATGGACAGACCCCTACTGTGAACTAATAACTATATAACTAATAACCAACTCATCGTTTCACATTATCTGGATACAAAAAAGCAGTCAAGATATGATATATTGGTCATATCATTGTAGCAACTGAAATCTTTCTTACATAAAGAAAAAAAAATCAATCTGATTATGATATAAAAAAAGTATGCAGATAAAGGGAAGGTTGAGAGAAAGAAAGAAAAAGAATATCAATGATATAGGATTCCAATATATGTAAGGTTTATGAGTCATCTCATAAAAGGCAGTGTAATAAAGCATCAATACCGATTCATCCATAAGTATATGAATCTATTCATAGAAAAAAATCAAGAGCCTCGAGCCAATAAAGACTAAAAAGATTGACTCAAGAACAAATTTCATGAGGGGCTCCATTGTAGAATTCAAACCTAACCATTAATTGCGAAGCGACGGGAACGATGGAATTTATGAATACGTAAGATTCTATTAAAAAATGAATCCTAATAATTCATTAGGTAGGATGGCGGAACGAACCAGGGACCAATTCATTTATTCCGAGAATTCATGAGCTAACCCTACAACTAAAATAGATATTGAAAGAGTAAATATTCGCCCGCGAAGGTTTTTATTAGATTACTCAATCTTGTTCAATCCAATATGATAATATGATCAAAGACAAAACAAAATAAAGATTCGTTAGAAAAAAACCACATTATCTCACTATCTAGAAATAGAAATAATTATCTAGAAAAAAAAATACATGTTTAAGTATATATCCAAACAAGATATAGAAATTTCTAATCGTTTCATAAAATTCTCAAATTCGAATCGTTTCATTCGCGATGAGCCGGATGAGAAGAAACTCTCATGTCCGGTTCTGTAGTAGAGATGGAATTGAGAAAGAACCATCAACTATAACCCTAAAAGAACCAGATTTCGAAAACAACATAGAGGAAGAATGAAAGGAATATCTTATCGAGGTAATCGTATTTGTTTCGGTAAATATGCTCTTCAGGCACTTGAACCCGCTTGGATCACATCTAGACAAATAGAGCCAGGGCGACGAGCAATGACAAGAAATGTGCGCCGTGGTGGAAAAATATGGGTACGTAAGACAAACCAGTTACGGTAAGACCTACGGAAACACGTATGGGTTCGGGTAAAGGATCTCCCGAATATTGGGTAGCTGTCGTTAAACCAAGTCGAATACTTTATGAAATGGGCGGAGTAGCAGAAAATACAGCCAGAAAGGCTATTTCAATAGCGGCGTCCAAAATGCCTATACGAACTCAATTTATTATTTCGGGATAGGAATGTAGAACCAAAGAAAAGAAGTCTTGGGGATAAAAAAAAAATGCCTTATATTAATCCGAGTCAGATCTGCCTGATCAATGGTCGGGATCGAACTCATTTCGTGTGGTTCAAAAATGATGTCAGATTTTTTTCGAAGTAATGCAACAAGATACTACTACGGCGAGCGGCGCGGAAGTAAAAACATTTAAAAGAAAAATGAAGTTTGTCTTACTGTGAATCAGAGTCTCCTCTCTTTTCAGATTTCTGCTGGGGTGAGCTGAGTGTACGCGCCTCCATTATTGAGCTGCTGCAGTGTGGACCTTTATAGGCTCAAAGAGGCCTTTAGGGGTAAAGTTGCTGTCCTTGCCAACAGTAATATCTTCTCGCCTTCACACTGGGAAGGCTCCATAACCGCCGATGCAACTTTCCTCATGTGATTGCCTAAGATGTCGAGGCAAACCGGATCTTGTTTGGAATCTGGAAGCTTCAGTAAGTGATCTAATGTTATTCAGCTGTTGTCCAGCAGACTTTAAGCCTGATTCCTCCGGCATTTCCTTTTCCCAGAGCCACTAGTAACTTGATCTCAAGTTCTAATTTGGTTGTTCTACATTCTGATCCTGCTGCGCGTAGCTGCCATTAGCAGCTCAAACCCTGCATGATCAGTGCTATTAACTTGTTTAGTACAAATACATTTGCTTTGAATGATTTGGAGTGTTATATGGATGGTTTTGGAGGAGATTTCGGCGTGTTTTGGGGCTTTCCTTGCAGGTTTGGGCCTGCAGTACAGTGCAGCTTGGCTTAGGAGAGATTTTTGGATCTTTTGAGATGTGTACTGAGATCAGTTAAGCTCAGATATTGTGCAAGCGATATTTCAATGGTGTTATGAGATTTCCGAAATCCTTTTAACGATGGTCCATGTAAAAAAGAGTGTATGGATCGGATCACAATGCCCTTCGTTTTTCAGTAGCTCGATGTGAAATGCCTCGCTGTCGCTATCGTATGCGTGGCTTTTGGGGCAACCTTTTCCCTAGGCACCCTATTCAACGATGGCAGGAACCGGGGAAGGTGCGGAATTCGTCGAGATCACTGTAGACTTATCCGGTCATGTTGTTAGCCTAGTAGCCTCCGGGCGAAGGACGACGATTGACTTGGCCGCGAAGGACGACGACTGACTTATCTGTCATGTTGTAAAGCTTCGGGCGAAGGACGACGACTGACTTGACTCATCCGCGAAGGAGTCATCCGTCATGTTGTAAGTTTCGGGCGAAGGATGACGACTGGCCTATCCATCGTGTTGTAAGTTGCGGCGAAGGACGACGACCGACTTATCCGGTCATGTTGTGAGTCTGTCGAAAATACGTTGATAGTTTCGGTGTTTCTGGCCTTAAAGAAAGGCCTTGTTAGCCTCTCTTATCCTCCGCAATTCAGTAATTTCGGCGGAACAATTACCATCATAGGGCATTGACGTGTAGGATTCCAATCACTATAAATCAATACTCAAGTTGTTGAAAACTTGTTCGAACCGTGTATTGAAATTTGTGCTGCCCACAACAAAATAGACCGACTCGTCCGAAATACCAGAATCAACTAATGATGGATCGACCCTCCATTCAATTTTTGATGTTTGACCAAAATAAAAGTTCACCATCCAAGTCCATGAAAAATATATTATATAGATGAATATAGGACAACAAAATCAAAGCTCAATATATAAATCTCTTTGACAATTTCTACATAAGGTTTGAATGATTCTCAGTAAGTTGATCCTTTTTACTTACACAAAAATATAAATTTACAATTTCCTCCATCAATTAAATTTCGAGAAATTGCTTTTTAACACGCAAAGTGAACGCCCTTTTGCCTATATTCCTTACAACACCAAGCATTAAAAGAAAACTAAGAATTTCTATCACCAATAGGAAATTTTTATGTTGTGGTAGCTGCTACTCTTCTAGGGACTCAATCTTTCTTTCTTTTTAAATCTTCGTTCCTCATGTCTATTTGAATTAACAAGTAATGGTTTCTTTCGAACACTTCGTTCAATTGCTTTCTTGATCACCTTCGGATCCCCGTCTCCCCTGACCCCCACCAATTGCTCATCCATGTTCATGTCCACGTACTCCACTCCTGCTCATTCAATTAAATTTCTTCACTAATATTTAAGAAAAACACACCCAAAACGAAAGCAATTATGAAGTAATTACTCATTTATTGAGAGCTATATAACTAAATTAGGGCTCAACTTTAAAGAATTAACCCTGTAAGTGAAGCAATATATATGTATATATACATATATTATACATGAAAGTGTTGTACTGATTATATTTATCGGTTCTACTACACAGTGGAGGGCAAAACTTTGAATATTTGAACGACACATCCCGTTGGTTCGGTTCAAATACAATATGAACATGAACAAAATACATTACCTTGTGTCTTGTCTAGTGTCTGCCAAATCTTTTGCTGGCATCCACAACAGCAATTGATACTCATGTGCAAAACGAGAGACCGCATCAAATATGTTCGATTACAGTAAGATGATTTTAGTCATGTAAAGTTTACATTAAAAGCAGCGATTGAAACTATTACCGTAGACATCGGAACTTGGTGCAGTGCCTTGTAGACCTTAGGCAAGAAGGTGAAGCTCAAGGGCAGATGGCTCGCTCAAGTATATTTCCATTACAAATAATAAGTCTCGACAAGGAAAGGAAATAATGCAGATATAAAAGTTGCTCATTGATTCCTTGATTTATCCTAGAAAACCCAATTCAATTGAAATTGCTGTAGAATGTTTGGTTTTTTCATGGGAACTTAAAAAGGATTTCATAAATCCGACAAGTCAACAAGTCTGAAATTGAATTTCTATTTTTGTGCTGAAGGAAGGATTCCATGTAACAATGCCGTAGATTTTCCTAGACTTACCTTTACCCTGTACACAGCACTACTTCTACCTCTTGTATGACTTAATCCATCTAATTTTCACTAAAAATACAAAATTACCCTGTCATTTAATTACAATATAATTGGTAGTCCCAAATTTAATTTACTTTATTTTTTAAAGTTTTTCTATATCTATGTAGGATCTACCTACCATAATTATGAATTTCATATGTTTAATTTTTGTTGATTGTAGATTTTCCATGTATGTTAAAGACACTATTTCTTTTTTTTTTATTTTTTATTGTTAGATATTACTTCCATGGAAATTTATTTTGTCGAAAAGAGAAATTTCCAAGACATCGTTGATTAAATTTATGGATAAATTGTGGAGTAAATGAAATTTAATTAAATCAAAACATTGCATAAAGTAAGAAACTTTTTTTTTGTGAAAATGCTTTTAAATTGACAAAAAATAATATCATCGACAAACTATTTATGAAAAAATATTAAGATTACTCATTGTGCATAATGTTTTTAGTGTATTCTTAGATATTTCTCTGACTTCTCATGTGCTCTATATAAAAATATTTCGCCAATATAGAAAGGAAAAATAAAAATTCTTTGGTAGAGTAAATAAAGAGAGTTGATATATATTTTAGTCTAATAACTAATTAAATATTCACCAAGAAAGTGAGCTTTTGATATAAGAGGAATAAAAAATATAGCTAGGTTGTTATAAGATCAATAATGAAAAAGAGATTTTCAGTTTTATACTATATCAAAGAATTTTTTTCCTTACTGCTAGCAAGATAATTTTATACAAAGCATGTAAAAAGTTATGAGAATATCTACACTAAAAAATAAAACATGTAAAATTCTTAATTATGGCAACTATTTTAAATAGAAAAAGAAAAAAATAGAAAAAAGGAGTTGGGCCATTATATAGTACGGAAATTGAAAGATTGAGGGCAATTTTATCTTTTCAGTATGAATGGGAGTGAATTAGTTATTTAGGGATGGAAATTGCACCACCCGCACGTACTTACTAGCCAAAGTTATTTTCCTTCTTCTTTTCTATTATTGCATGAGTTACTTTTGCTTTCCTTTTGATTTTTTCATATGTTTTGGCGCTACTCTTGATGGGGAAAATGCCATAAAAGTCTCAAGTTATATTTGATGCAATACCATTTCGCCAATTTCTTTCTGGTAAGATCATCGTGACTCGAATTTGTACTAGTATGACAATGTGACAAAAACTTGTGTCCATTAAAATATCAGCAATTTTATTACATGAAATCATGCTTGCACGATGAGAACATGTACATATGCCAAATCCGTCATGGGATGTAATCATAAACGGCTGATATTGATTGCGCCGACTCTCATTCCTTTCGCCTTCCTTCCCCATTAGTATCACTGAACAAGTACTGCTTTTTTTCTGAAGATGTTCATGAATTGCTCTCTTGATTACCTCCGGATCCACCTTTCCTTTGACCTCCACCAACTGCTCGTATATCTTCATGCCCACAAGCTCAAATCCTGCTCATTCAAAGAAAGCTTCTTCATCGTTGCAATCCACGAGCATCAAGATAACGCACCCAAAATGAAAGGGAAATATCAAGTAATTAATCGGTTAGCAGGCCGAGCCCATTCGAATAGCGCATGGCACCGGTTCAGTTCATACACGATATACATATAGTAAAGTATGGTTACCTTCCATTTTGTCTATGATCTTCGTGAGCTTTCGCCAACATCCGTTCGCAGCAACTGATACTCACACGGAAAACGAGCTACATACATCGACATCTACAGTAAGATGGTTTTGTTCATATAAAGTTCACATTAGAAGTGGCATGGCAAATGAAAGTATTATCACCGAAGAAATTCGAATTGCGTGCAGAGTCTTGTGAAAATCTTGGGTACGGAATCGAAGCTCAAGGAGAGATTGGCTTTGAAGGGGGACAATTGCTCTCTCTCTACATATATGGAAAATATACATTTAGTAAATGGAAATGAGTCTTGAGAAGGAAAGGAAACCCTGCGGATTTATTTAAATCATTTCATTTTCGATTGGAATTAGGGTGGAATGTTTGGTTTTGCATGGTAAATTTATGTGAAGAACTTGGAAATGACTTCCCATTTTTGTTCTCAAGGATCTGCATACGTTGCCTAATTTGCCTATTCTTGGCTCTACTCCGCACGGACCGAATTCGGACGTGTGTATATTCGAGTTTCGACATTACCTTATTTTGAGACATGGTCTCACCGAAAAAATTAGGGAATAATCTTTGTAATAAATCAACGAAAATCGTTTTCGATTAAATGGTTCCTCCGATAATGGCAAGTTATTTTCCACTTCTTTTTTTTTTGTTTACTTTTTCATTTTGTTGCCCAAGTTGCATGTTCTTTCCTTTTTTGTGCTTGCGCTAATATTATTCTTGATAGGAAATATCATTAAATAAAAAAAATCCCTAAATTATGCTGGTTGTAACATTAAAAATACATTTTTGGTCGCTAAAATCCTAAACTTGTATCAATGCGACAATATTATTTGTCCACCATAAAAAATCTTAAACTTTTAACTTTGTTTTTTTGTTCCACCAAGATCCAGAACATCCACTAGTTTGTAGCATTGGCACTACTACATATTCGGAGGTTTTGATGACACAAAAGAATTTAGGATATTGCTGTTATGATGAGTATGATTTAAGATATTCTACAACATAGTAAAAAGTCAAAATTTTAAATAAGGGTCCCACATTTTATCAGACAATGACCTAAAGTAAACATTATTTCAAATAAAAGCCTGAAGTGATAATGTTAGTATCAAATAAGGGTTTCAAGTGGTTATAGTAGTTTCAAATAAAGGCTTGACCTCGACGGTCGTTAGCCAGCTAAATATTATGGTCGATCAAGAGTGTTTTCATCCAAATACAATTTTAATTTTAAATTATTTTTTATTATTTTGCTTTTTATTTTGTCTCTTTCTTCTTATTTTTTTTTTGCCCTTTTTTCCAACAAGGCCGTCCCTCACCAACCGCTAGTGAGGGACTACGAGCCCTCACCGATGGCTGGTAGGGTGGCCTCGCCCAAGGTGAGGGTCATCATGAAGTCTATCTATTTTATTTAGTTATTTAGTTAAACTTAAACCAACGATCCCAAATCATCCCTCACCTGTGGCTGATGAGGGCAATTTAGTTGTAAACTTAAACCAATGACCCCTGGGGAGGGTGTCCCTCACGATGAAGGAAATAAAAACTAGAAAAAATAAGAAAAGAAAGAAAAAAGGAAAAAAGAAAAAGTCAAAGAAAGGTAAAGGACATAAACCCTTGAGCAACCTGGAAAGTTAGACCCTTATTTTAAATAGACATAATTACTTCATGCCCTTATTTCAAATAAGATCTACTTCATATCCTTATTTAATAAAATAATGGAACTTTAAGCATTTATTTAAAACAAAGTTCATTCCATGCCCTAATTAAAAAAAAAAAAAAAACGCAGGCACTTTAGGCCTTCCTTTGAAATTTTCCCTAATAAAAAATTTAGGCTATTGATATTATAGGGAGCAATGAGTTTGGTTTTTTAATAGTATTAATTCTCAATAAAATGGCACATACAAATGAATTGTCACATAATTTAAGAAGGATCTCCTAATAAATTCTTAATAGAAGTAGCATTACTTACAACATTAGGTCCATTTTGCAATCTCCATTCGACTTACAGTAATTAAACTACATTCCACCCGACATCGCAGGTTAAATAGTCAGTGGCTAGTGAATATTTTAATATACGTTTGGGCAATAGATGAAATCCTCGTGGGAACTATTATCAGATAAATAAGAACATTTTTATCTATTTCAGTAATTTCCCCAGTTTCATAAACTCTCCATTCTGCACGTGTCACTTGTTTGTTTGCCTGGCAAATTCGTCGTGCACGTTGTCAGCCGTCAAATTTCTCGCCATTTATCGTCGGCCGTTGATTGAAATGGTAACGGAAGCATATCGATCGTGGACAAAGCCCACGACCCTCTAGAACGACCCTGTTCTTGATTTCTCTGTCAGCAAGAACGGGAGCAACAGAGTTCCCATTTCCACCTCTCCATTGAAGAAGCAGAAGAAGAAGAAGAAGAAGAAGAAGAAGGTCATGTCAGAGACTCAGTGCTCTGAGAACCCTCCGACGCCGAGCACCATGAGCGTCGGAATCGGATGTGTGGCAGAGATCGGAGGCTTGAAAGCCTACATCACCGGCCCCCCTGATGCCAAGCTTTCCGTCCTCCTCGTCTCCGACGTTTTCGGTACAATTCCCTTTCATGGGTTCTCGCTCTATCCAAAAATTTTCTCTCGATTTCCGAATCAGCCTCTGCCTTTGTGGTTGTTCCAGTTCTATCGTTAGATAAAAATCTGTTTTTTTTTTTATTGGAGGGGGGGGGGGGAATGGCGGGGAAGAGTATTCCTTTCCCGGACTCGATTGCTACAAGCAGAATCTGGGACTTCTTTTGGGTCTCGGAACTGTCATGCCTTTGCATAAAGTTTGTTAATTTGTTGCGAGAAAACTTGAGCTAAGCATGTGTTGCAGAAACCCACATTTTTTGTTTTAAATGTTATCTGCTCTGGCCAGTCAAGCTGATGCATGTTCCAGTTTTAATGGAGTCTGATATTATATTTCTCTGGCTTTATTCTGATGTAACTCAATCCATGTTTCCTTTTTTGCAGGTTATGAAGCACCAAAGCTGAGGTAAGCTGTCGTCCAACCCCATCCCACTGGCTGGAATAAGAGAACAATCTCTCTCCATAACTCCAATTGGTCAGCTTAGTCTTGAGTCTTGTCCATGTCACGCATGCTTGGCGTAACATATCTATCTAGCTACATTTACTGAAAGTAATTTTTCTATTGTTAGATTTCATTTCTGTAGTCTTTGATTCTCAGGCAAAATTATTTTTTCGATTTGTTGTAGTTCTCTTTGACGAGGAACGAACACGTATACGCATTCATGGATCATGTTGACTGACATGGCACAAATTGATGGAAATGTCGGACTGGGGCCGACTTTATTGATGATTGAGTCAACAAAATATTTGTGAACCTAAATGGATATTGTGCTAATGAACTACATGTCGTAATTGAAGTCTCAAAATCTTCTTTTACTTTTATTTCACTGATGAATTCCTTCAGAAAAGGTTTGGGATGTAACAATTTCATTGGAATTAGGTTTTTGTGCAAAAAAATGCCCCCATTTATTAACACTAACAGATTCTTAGTGTACAAGCTCGAGCAAAGCAAACAGAATTAATCGCCACTTTTAGTTTTATCATGAGCAACTTAACCAATTCATGAAGAAGCTATTTATTTATTGTTAATGACCTCATTGAATAGATTATGGTTAATTTCTCCTTCACTCTGATCAATTGACATCTCAAGTCATCTTGTATATGTTTTCTGCTGATGCTTGAAGGGAACTGACTGGTTGTCTGCTCTGTCTCTCCTCAAGTTTTTGCTCATTTGGTCTGATCATAAACTTTAGATACATGAGGCATTTCTCAGAATGTTCTTAAAGTAAAAGATGTCAGCTCCTAGTGGCTTGCGTTTTATCAATCCTCACACAATTTAAGCGAAGAAAGTCCTCCGGCTTTTTCAAAACAAAAAATAATTGGTGCCGAACTCTCTGGGTAATTTCTCTTCACATTAAATGATAATGATATCTATAGTGGGTGCTGGTGTTTCATGAAATTGCATCATCTGAGATGCTTTTACACAAGATGTTATGATCCTTTTCTGAGTTTAGAGTTTGTCTTGACAATATAATTTTGTCATCCTTCTTGTGTGAAGCTTTTAGCTTATACTTATTATAGATGCCTCCTTTTGCTTATGTGCAGTTTTCTGGATTTTCTCATTGGTAGATCTGTGTCATCACTGAATTCTGTGCTGTGGTGGCATTTTCTTTATTTAAGACAGTATTTTAATCTGCATTTATTAGCTTTTCAAATTTTGCAAGTGACAACATATTGAGTATTATTTTGCTGCCTATAACAGGGTGCTCAACATGCTAATGATTCTTTACATACTATATAAACTTAACCTTGTATGCTTGTGATTTCAAGGAAGCTTGCAGACAAGGTGGCTGCTTGTGGATTCTATGTGGTGGTTCCAGACTTTTTTTATGGAGATCCCTATGTACCTGACAATCCTGAGAGGCCTATTGCAGTCTGGAGACAATCTCATGGAACTGTATGCTTTACTTTTCAGTTCAAGTTTCTATCTGTTTAAGGGACTTTCTATACCTAATGAGACTTATGAGACATTTATGTTTTCCATTCTGTATTTTTCCTACTTATAAATTAGCAGTTTTCTTGATCTACATATGAATTCTACTTATATTCTTTCTTCTGTAAGAGTTCTGCTACGGAAGTATTTTTGTCATATCACTTGCTGTTCTTGTATAGGATAAAGGATTGAAGATGCCATAAGAGTTGTTTCTGCACTGAGAAGTGAAGGTGTATCTGCCATTGGAGCTGCAGGATTTTGCTGGGGTGGTGAGTCTTCTTGTTGCCTTGTTCCACTGGCTTTTTCCTTGATATAGTCCTCAAAGTATTCTGGATAAAACTCTTTAACTTTGATGTTTGATTATCAGCAAAGGTGGTTGTGGAACTAGGGAAGTCTGATCACATTCAAGCTGCGGTGCTGCTACACCCTTCACGGGTCACTGTGGAGGATATTAAGGGTAGGTAAAGCTGAGCAAAGAAGCAGAATCCACATTTTCAGGGAATTTTAGCCTAAAGTGCCATGCATTTCTGCTCTTGGGTGTCTCTTGGATGAAACAAAGATGTCTCTGGTGTTAAACATACTAGATTGGCCTGACAAGTGTGATCTTATCCTATTGATTTACATAGGGTAATCTCAGACACAATTGTTCAGGTGACTAGTTGAAAGCACTCATGTTGTGTCTGAAGAGCTGAAGCTTATGGAGAAATAGATAGTAGTTTACCTAAAGGCTGAAGAATCTTGAGATAGTGAAATAACTTTCTGCCATCGTTTTTGCAATAACTAACTTTCAGCAGTTATCTCGTAAAAGTCTTGATTTTGTTACTTAAGTTCATGTAGTTGTATGGACTTTGGTCCAAAAGTTTGGCAGTGAAATTGACATTATGTTTTGCTTTACATCAACCAAGAGGACCAGCTACTACTTCGTTGCTTGTATAGTAAGTGTTAGCTTTCTTCATTCAATCATAGAACGTACTGCTAGAGCCTTCATGTTATTGCCATGGACAAGCTCATGTGACAGGTTTATAATGATGCTGCATATGGATATGAGAGAACATGAGCAATTTCACATGACCACTTAGAAGTTATGTAGGTGGTGATCTAACACTGTTATTTTCAGAGGTCAAGGCTCCCATAGCTGTATTGGGCGCTGAGCATGACAAAATGTCTCCACCAGAGCTTCTCAAGCAGTTCGAGGAAATCTTATCCGCAAAACCTGAGGTAAACATCACCATTCCTGTTGTTATTGCATGTGCATGTACCATCTTTTATGCTTTGAGTTCCTTGATCTCGTACATTTAAAGTGCCCTTCGTGAAATGGAGTTTAGCAGTAACAGTACGCTCACATGAACTGGGAAATTGCTCTCTATGGATCATAAACGGACGACTCTGGGGCTGCGAGGTCTAATACCTTCTGCAGGTTGATGGGTACGTCAAGATTTTTGCTGGAGTGGAGCATGGTTGGACTGTGAGGTATAAAGACGAAGATGAAGTGGTGGTGAAGTCCGCTGAAGAAGCCCATAAGGACATGCTGGACTGGTTGACTAAGCACTTGAAGTGAATACGAACTCGGTCACCATCTACTGCGTCTACATATCCAAGGAAGAGAATGACAAAGCACGACCGTTCCTAGCAGTATTGGCCTATTATCTGATGGAGCGGACGCTGATTAGGAAATGTATTCCTTATGCAGATGTAAGTTAGCTTAGAATAAACAGAGCCTGGCCTTTCCTGTCTCGAGATAAATGGAAGAGCTTCGTGGGTTCCTTGAGTTTGCGTGGGGGCATTGCCCACCTACTTGTATGGACTATCTGTGAGCATATAAATTTACAGGTTGCTGTAATATTTGCTCAATGTCGATAAGCACCCAAATAATACCGATGTGCACGAAACTCCGTTGTAGGTCCAACCACACAGCACAAGGTTTAAAGGATCTAGATTGACTCACCCTTAAGATTAATCACTGAAGAATTTGTATGTCAAGATGTGATTTTCAGGCGAAGTAGATGTGTACAACCGCGTTTGCTTGCCAGAGAAGGAGCTTCACCGGTGGAATATGAAAAAACGTCCAGTATCGATCCCGATGCAAAAATTTTCACCTTGAGTCCCTAATGTCGTTTGTCCTGCAGATGTTCTCCGGCAACACTTCCCTTACGTTATGAAGAAAACAAGAGATGCAGGCGCTGTCCCAGATACAACCAAATACTCGGATTCCCCTTGACCACATAAAGAACGGATTTTGACCAACCCTTTTAGCTGGTCAGTACGCATAATAGGCTAATTAAGAGCCTAGAAAAACTTCCCCAGCAAAGAGAATATGGGGAACATGAAAACAGAATAAGGAGAAAACTACAGAGCTAACACAATTTGACTAGTGATTTGATAGTTTCAACTCATCCAACTACAGTTATGCAGCGAGCTGTTCAGTACGAAATGATTAGAAAGCTCTTTCCCTCTCATCATTTTGCTGCCTCTCTAAAGTCTAGATGAATGCGGCTAGCCAATTTTCTCAGTAATATGCCATGGAATATCAATTAAAAGCATTCCAGTTGGGCTGTGAATCCATATCAGGTATATATGGTCAGATGTAAATGGCTAAAAACGGACACAAGGACATTAATAAGCAGGTCTCATTTCATCCAACCTGTCTACTTCAACAAAATTAAAACCACTGAACAGTGAAACCAGATTGAGCATTCAGCAACCATTGTTATAGCCTTGGCAGCACACTTCACATATTTAGGACATAGACAAGTTCCTTTTCCTTTTTTTCTAAACATAGGACATAAGACTAGTTCAAATTTTCAAGTTAGCAATAAACTCAGGCAAAGAACAGTTTACTCCCTGAATGAAAAAAAGAGAGCCAAATTTCAGTATGTCCTAGCACAAATGCTAATGAGTCCACTATGTCAAGGTTCCAATATCAGCCAATATAAATTGGTCCCTCGACCATACAAATACAGTCCGTGAATCTCATCAGAAACTTCAACCACCCCTGGCTTCTCTTCTTGTGGCATCATGAAGCAATTCAATATCAACTCCATCAGGAGGTAGCTGAACATACCTCACCACCGATCCTCTGATAAAGCAGTTCCTGACCGACAGCTACAAAAGGCAGAAAAATTATATTAATCCTTCACGTGTGAGGACTGTTAACGCATGAAACCAACAACCTCCAAATCCCTCGAAAAAAACTTAATCTCCAGATTCTAAAGCATCAAAATTAATTGACTCGACCGAAATCCCATGAACAAATCAGCTCACAGCTGAACCAACACAGAAAGGCACCATATCACTTGTCTCAAGAAACTGACCCAACATTTGCAAATAGTATCTCAACCAGATTTTATCTTGGCATAAATCAACCAGATTTATAGTATCTCAAAAGGCAGTGCATGCATCCACCCAACATCCAACTCACAATCAATCAACGAGTTACATGTCAAAGAATCAGTATCGGGATAAGGTCCTTAAAGTAGGGTTCCAGATTGAAGTGACAATTTTCTTCATTACTGAATACGATTCCATAATCCCCACAGATATCTATCTTCAACAAGCACACAACCAACTAAATTATAAACACATTCTCATTTTCCCCCAAGATTGCACATTCTATTCACTCCCAAAACAACCGAAGAACTATACACCATACAGACGCGACCAATCCGACGAATCCAACACACATTCCCTCTCACAGCCAAACTCATCCCTAACAAAATCGCGAGGTCCTACTTTCTTAAGCAAGACTAAGAGAGACAATCCGAAAAACCGCAACACCAGCCACAGCATCCCTAAAAAAGGCCTAACCTTCCCGACGTTCCAAAACCAGGCGATTGACAAATCGTATCAACCGCAATTACCGCCGCAGCCGAAAGGAATCGAGAACCTCACGAAACATGAGACGCTGGAAAAGCACCACCAGGAAAAAAAAAAAAAAAAAAAAAAAAAAAGGAAGCTAGAAAGAAAGCGGGAAGGGAGGGGGAGGAGGCGCACCATGTGAGGGTACTTGTCCTGATCGACAACCCTAGTGTTCTCGAGCTTGATGTTGAGGTACTGATCGACGGAGTGGAGGGTGCCTCTGATGGCCAGATCGTTCTTCAGCTCCACCGTCACTTCCCTGCCCACCAGATCCTTGAAGTAGGAGAAGAACAACTGACAAACAACACGCGACAACAAACACGCACAAGGAGGGACATCATCGCAAAACCTCTCGCCGCAAAGTTAAAAATGAAAAAATACGACCGAATTCGATTCAGAAGGGAGCAGCGGCGAATCGCGAGCGGCGAAAACCCTAGGCGACCGCGCATCTGAAGCGGAGAAGAAGAAGAGAAGGCTTGAGAGAGAAGTACCATTGCTGCGACTGCAAACTCGCCGAACGACTCCTAGAGAGAGAGAGAGAGAGAGAGAGAGAGAGGCTGAGGCTTTTTTTTGTGCGAAGTGTGGGCGGGTGCGGGATATCAATTTTTTGTGCGAGGGGTAAAATTACGTTTTTACCCCTCGAAAGTCATCCCCAGTTGATTTGACCCTCACGATTAATCTACTCTCTTTATTCATAACCAGATTACTAGCTAGTAGCTGCTCATCATCGTTGGTGGATTTGCGCTTTTTTTTTTTTTTTTTTTTGGGGTGGGGGGTGGGCTTGGTTTATCAAGAGCAAAAGCAAAACTTTCGGTGCCGAACCCAATTCCAATTTATAGAGGCAAACAACGTCCTGCCTTTGTGCGTGGTAATTGGTAGGTGCTTGCTTTGGGCGCAAAAGTACACCCTTGTATCGAGCACATGTATATGAACGACGACCGAAGAGCGTCGTATATCTTTCCTTCACAGAATTAACTCGACCCAGCCACTCATGGACCGATAGGAGTGATTATGCCACCAAGATTCTCGAGGCTGCGATTGAGGGCATTGCGCTTGCCTCGAAAGGACAGTTGAGGCGCTTCGGAAATATCCAACTATCAGTTCAAAAACATGACAGTAACTGCAACCATGGTGAATTTAGACGAGCGGGGAGGTAACATATATATATAGGTACTGCATTAACTGTTCCTGGATGCGAGATGCGAACAGCGCAAAACTCAAGAGCCAACCTCATCATCTCTTAATGTAGCACACCTCAAACGATAACAAGTTAGTAAATCCATAGACATCGTTCACGTGCAAATGGTTCACGTGCAAATGCTAGAGAGAGGGAGGGAGGGAGGGAGGGAGAGATTGCGTCGCTTAGTTTCGGATGTCGCCTAACCAACTTCGGCGTACCTTGGATGGTTCTAAATTTGGCTAACAAGAACATAAGATTAGAATGACCAATCAAGAAGCAGCTACAAAAGTTTCGCTTCGCATTACAACCCAATCAGGACAAAAGAAGAAACAAGCTTTACATCTCATGCAAGTCAAATGCCAGAAGCTAAGGACTGGAAAATAGTTTTTTGCTCCTACATTATGGGTTTTTTCAATTCTCTTAACGTTCCCTCTTCTGGGCTACAATTGAAGTTTTGCAGAAAAATACTTTTCACAAAGTCATATCCTTTGCTTCACCCTTCTCCCATTGGCATCGCTGCCGTCGAGAATGCCTTCATTCCCATGACTGGAAACAATCATTGACTGCTCACTCGCTCTCGCCACGTACTCCAAGAGTTCGGTCAAGACTGAGGGACAGCTCTCCTTCAAGTACTCGAAACCGTCCGTTTGCATCACAGCTGAGAAACAGATTGGACAAGCTCCCGTTAAATTTCGTCAATCACATTGCTATTCAAATCAAACAATCGACTAAAAAGGGAAAAAAGCTACAAGATAATCAGAGATTAACATGGTTTTGTGGGAGACAATCAAACCTAAAAAATAGATCGATTTTCCTTTTTATCAGCCTTTCTGAAGGGCTTGCAGTTCATTCTTACACCAACAAAAAGGCTTTCACGGAACTATTGAAGCTATTGAGAGAGTACCAACTAGCGATGGTAATGAAGGTTACAGGCTTCTGCTGGATTTAAATAGTGTGCCTACAATGAAGCATTCCCCAATTTTGATAGGTCTAGTATCGCAAACAGATAGAACAAGAGCTCACCTTTTGATTCTATTAGAGTTGTGATCTTGTTAAATAGTGAGAATAAAGTACCCAACCCAATGGCTAGGTTCTTTCACCAAAATCAGTGAGAAAAAAAGGCGGCATAATTCAAATTATCTTGCTTGATCTTAAAAGCCGAGCAAATCAAACTCAGAAAAATTGTTCTTCAATGGTGACCCAGCTACCCTACACTCTTCTCACTAATTCTAAACAGTTCTTACTAAAAAGAGGATCGTGCCAATTATGTTTAATCCGCACATGAAAAGTCAAATAGAAACCTAATCAATCCTCACAGGAAAGAGTATTGGGTGCTCCTGGGGTCACTCTTTCCCTCTCGCAGGTGATGTGTACCCTACTAATAAGAAACCCACGTTTATGGTCAGGGACGTGATTGTAAAAGCATTCCTCATCCTCCACACAAACTTCTAAGCCAACCATTTCGGGAAATCTGTGACCAACAAGTTTTATACCAGAGTCTATCCTAATAACAATCCCCTAATCACCATTTGCCTATCCAACTTTTGCCAGCCAACTTTAAGTCATCCAGAAGAATGAAGGTGCTGTAAAATCATCATCCAATTAATCAGTGTTCCCGCATGAAACAGTAAATTTCAAAAAGTATGTCTAAAACGAATTTCTGCAGAATGCGTGCTAGAGAACATCAACAATCCATTCTTTTACAGAAGAAGAGACAAGGAATACCCAAAGTATTTTTCACAGGAGAAACTAACATCTGCATCAACTCATGATATAAGGTCATAGGGGACTATAGAAATAGTCAGAAGAAAAAAAACTTACCCCTCAAATTTTCAGGCATTGCCACAAATCTGAGACAAACAGCTTTCAACTGAAAACAGTGGTGCTGCTCTGCCAATGCCAAGGTAGTTGCCACGGTATTTATGGCAACATCCTGACAAAGATTGGCCTCACATAGCAGCCTCAGTCTATCAAGGCCATACCTATCTGCTGCTGCAAGTAAATGCTGAGACATCAAAGTTGAAGCCCACTTTGTATCCAGCCCAGTAAGCTCTTGAAGATCAGGCAGAGAATCGAAGTATATAAAATGAAGCAATGCCTGCAAATATACAGTTCAGTTATCAAGACTCTTGCCAAGGGGGGACCAGTTAATGTAACCAATTGATAAACTTCAGCAATACGGTCAAGCACTTCAAAGAAATAATCACTAAGCAACACAATCATCCTCCAGCTCCAGGTTAGTCCAGCAAAACAAAAATAAAAAATTGAGATAACAGACAAATCCCATGCTAATGCTACGATTCTGAAGTTCAGACTTTTAATGCCACCAGCTCTAACTTGGTTTAGCCTAAAGTTTTCTAGTTAAAACAATCTAAGGAACTACTGTTTTCTGTAAATAATGGCCCATATCCAAAGGGCATTCACAGAAAATATTGGCATGACATCTTCACATGAAATATTATTTTAAAGTTGGTGGATATGCATTTCCCCACTCATTTTGATAGTTTTACTTGGCTAAAAGCATAGTGAATTGAATAGCTATGATAATGATCACGGAGCCGAGTTGGTTGCAGTGGTGGTGCCCCAGTAGCATATGGCAGCTGCTACTGGCCAATTAATAATGATAGTGGAAGAATGCATGATAGTATGTTATTGCCACCATATACGAGTGCCAAGCTAACAGGTGACTGACAACCACTGGCAACCGTCCATGTCAACAGTAATGCTTGGTTCCATAGTACATCAGATCATGTACAAGGACAAAAAGAAAGAATAACAAACAAACAAATAGAAAGAGAGAAAAAGAATTTGTTCATCAGAATTGTACAAGGACAAAATGAAAGAAAAACAAACAAACTAAATAGATAAAAACCACATGACTACATGGAACCAGAACAAGGTTACAAAAGCTGGATAGAAGTATAGGAGTACATTGCAGAAGTAACCAAAGATTTTGAACTCTCAAACAATCTTAGTATCTGTAAGGAGGATCAATCAAAAGAGGTTCAGATCAAGCTGAAACCATTGCTATCAAGCTAAATAAATTCCTAAAAATGTTCATCCCCAAGGAAAGGCTTTCAGTTATCAGATCATTCAATCTTCATATTCAGATGGCAAAAATTGCATTTTCCTTTAATAATTCCTGTCCTTGCCAAATATCATTCTTCTTCATAGAGTCTAAAAAAGAGATGATAGACATGAGATCTCCAAAATTTGCCATAATGCAACAAATATGAAGCCAAAGAACATCAGTAGTGTGTACAGTGGCAAACACTAAGGAGAACTGGGAACACAACCAACCTAGAGATCACTTATAAAGGAAAAGATCAACTCTTACATAATTCTCACAGAGCACAAAAGACTTACACAGCAAATGGGTTGGTACATGGGATTGAAACAATCCCATGCCATCACCAGAGCAAAATAACATTTTTTTTCTCTACTAGCATGATAAAAGGAATGAGTTCAGACTACAAGGAACTTTTTGTTAGAGGACAAAAAACTTAATTGCAGCTGATCAAATCAAGAGCCACGTAGACAATGGCTGAATTTTTTTACCACATAAAATGGCTTCCCTAAAGAGTACTTTATTTGGACTTTAATCAATTTACAATCACATAAAGCAGGACTACCCAGGTTCTCCAAGAAATTTTTAAATTATATCCATCTGATGACAAAAGGGAAGTCATAAAATGCACAATTTTCCCATAATGAAGTATTTAGTACATCTAAACATAGAGGAGAAATGGACTGAGTAGCATCCAGGCATGGAGGAAGTAAGTTAAGAGACAACACAAAAGGGAAAGAAAAGGGGGCTCTTTTTTTTGGTTTGGTTTTTTTTTTTTTTTTTTTTGGGGGGGGGGAGGAGTAGGGGCGGGTTGCTCCTGTTGTTCATCAATGAGAAAGCAAAACCTTCGAGGAGACTGTATACCTCAGAATACCCTTGACTTTATCTCTCTGAAATAGACCACACAGTACATTTCACAGCACAGTCAGTAAAAATAAGCACCATATTCATTATTTAACTCTTGTAAAACCTTTTTCTGAAAAAAGAAATCCCTGCCTTTAATTGCTAAATCTTTGCCCAATAGCACTCAAATACTTAAGCCACCTAAATTAATAACACTAAGCTCAACCAACAAAGACAAAACACAAACGATTCCTACGTTTGACAAAAGAATAGTTGACATCACTGAACATATGTAATGATGCCACATGTGAGGAGATAACTGGAGTAGACTCAACCTAGGACATAATCAAATTAAACATGAAAGAACAGAATCTAGATGCACAAAGCACATAGACCAACTTAAACAAATTCCATTACAAAGAAGACAGATGAAGTCGGCAAAGTTAGACCTTGAAAACTGATGGCTCCATGTCTTCAACTCTTATTTGCTTTGTATTCTGATCTTTCATCGGACCATAAAGTTGGGCCCTGAATACAGGAGATCGAGCAGCAAGTACCAGCTTGTGAGCTGGATAAACTTCACCATCTACTTCAAAACTTACGTCAGCTCCCTTCCCACTCTCCAAAAGCTTGCCAAGATCTTGGCCTATACTAGAAGGTGGAACAGGTATGGAGAAAATCTTTGGTCCTTCTGTATGCGATCTAACAACACCAACAATACAATGTACTGAAAGAGTATCGTCTTTAAGGTACTCTGATGTCTCAAGAAGACTTCGTTTGAAAAATCGTTTGTAGCCCCTACAGCAATTCATGAAGATAGGTCATCAAACACTAGATACTTAGACTTACCAAAATTTCAGATGAAAGATAACAAAAATGATATTTGAGAAACAACAGAAATGCATCCACCGAACAAACAATATCATTATGATAGTGTTATGTCGAACCTAACAAGAATGGTAACTAGGTGATCTATCATTAAAAAATAACAATCAATGACTTTGATTTTCCATTTGATAGCCTTATGGCAAAACCCATTCAACAATCAAATATATTTGGTTGAAGTACTAAATAGATCACAACAAATTTAGGAACCAGGTCTTTACTTGCATCTCTATAGTAGTCCATTTGCCCACAAAAAGCACCGAATAAACACCGAGAACTTGTAGTGTTATGTGGTGGGAAAGAGATACAAAAGTGTACTACCTTAAATTTACTAGGGGGATGGAAAAATGATAGTCTACACACCCAGCAAAATGAAGTGCCTATGCCACATGCTAAGGGGATACATGCTTCATAAGGACCTAGGAGATATCAAAAGGGATATGTAGAATAGACTACTAAAATTTTAAAAGACTATTGAACAATTTCAACGGATTTCAGCAACTATTCGGATCAATGAGCCCACCAAAAAATAACTCACCTCGGCTATGCATCTAATCATCCCACAAATCAAACTGCTTCCCAAGCGCAAGCTTACCTCAACAGAGTGATAGTCAACAAATGTCCAACACTCGCAAAAAAAAATAACATCTTATCCTAACACATGCAACAAGCTGCGGGCATTCCAATATGTAATACATTTGTACTAGCACCAACTTCAAACTTTCAAACTCTCTAGAAGCTCCAAATCCAGTTAACCAATAGCTTCATCTTTCTATTCCACCATATATGTCTTTTTAAGTCAAAATACCAGCTTGCGTCATATGTACTCGTAAAGCTTCTTGTGTGACACAAATGTGGACAGCCTTTAGAAATCGCCAATCTGCCAGTCCAACAATTATTTTCTGAATGAACAAGCAATAGATGATGTTCCGGCAGATGGCCCCAACCATGTAAAAAAGCACAAAAGGCACCCTAACAGATCAAGATCACAAAGACCTCCGACTCTAAATGAAGTTCATTTGTCAGTACACTACTATTCCGACAGTACACTAAATACCTACTCTTCCAACGGTACACTACACCTTATGCCATACATCATTTGCTAACATTCCTAAGAGAAATTCTAATTGTTGTGAAACAAAGTAAGTCAACCATACGTAAGAATTCCAATCTATAAATAAATGCAATTTGTAACGAACGCGACCGAATAATTTAGCAATATAACAAACATAAATAAGAGCTGCTGGAAAACCCATATATAGGAGACAATCCTACATAAAACCCTCAATCATACACGCGAAAACCACCAAACCACCGGATTCTCGCACAAAATAACATTATTGAAAATCCAGTTTCGAAAGAAAAATAAAGAGACCAAAATCTAGAAAGCACGCACCACATGCTACCGCGGTATTTAAGAGTGTACGGGCCGCTCTCGAGCGTCCGCCCGAAATGGCTGTGCACTTTGTGCCGCTCCTTCCCGCTCTGATCCAACAGCGTCAACTCGAAGAGCGCCCTCACGTCGGATCCCTCGCTGGCCAGGGCAATGAAGAGGGACACGTACGCCGCATTGTCCTCGACGCTCTTCCCGTCCGGATAGAAATAGATCGCCCACTGGTACCCGCCCACGGTGAACGTGTCGGAGGCCTTGTACTTGCCGATCCCGATCCCCTTGGACAGCGAGTACCCGTTGATCTGGAAGTGATGGGAGCCATTGATGGTGTCGGTGATCGACGTCGAGGAGGAGGCGACGGAGGGGAGCGGCGGGGAGGAAGACGAAGAGGCCTTCGAGGCGTCGTCCGGCACCTTTCCCATACAAGGAATTCCGCGAATCGAGGTTCGGACCCCGCGAAGCCCCGACGAATCCAGACTCGCAGAAATTGGGGGCGGACGGGGACGGCCGCCGCGGGGGAAGGGAAAGGGGAGGGGTGATCTGGGGATCGGCCGGGGGAGCCCCCGATTCCGGCTTCAATTCGGAGGGGGGAATGGGGATCGCCGGGAGGGGGGGAGGAATCCGGCCGGCGAGGGAATCTAGGGTTTGCGATTGTGGATTTCCGGGAGGGGGGATTTTTGGGTAGGGTTTCGTCCGATTGCGAGAGCGAGAAGAGAGAGGAGAGAAGAGAGAGGAGAGAGAAAGGAAAAGTGACGAAACGACTCGCGCAGCAGAAGACATGAAAGCGGGCTGGGGAGCGGTTTATTTATAATGTAATCTTTTGTGGCATGTGGTGAAGCAGGCGTCCCCTTGCCGCCGTGCGACTTCGAGAGGAGAAAACCAAAATGGTCACCCCCAAAAAGGCAATGCACACATATGTGGCCAAAATAACTTTAGTATATACCACATGACATGATATAATATGTCGTAAATTTCTTCTTCTTCTTTTTTCTGCCACTAGGAACGCCAAATTCGATGTTTTTGTTGTGAAATGATGTGTCGCCACATAAGGGGTGAAGCACGCGGTTAAGGTCTCGAACCGGAACCGAACCGGAGGAGGGTCCGGTTCGGTTCCGGTTCCAAGTGGGAATCGGTTCCGGTTCCCGGTTCCTTTTTTGGGGGAACCGGAGTTGGTTCCGGTTCCGGTTCCAACCAAAATCGGAACCGGAACCGGAACCGGAACCGGAACCAGTTTGGAACCGGAACCGGAACAGGTTTCGGAACCGGTTAGGGCTCCAAAAGAAGAAGACGATCTCCATTCGTATTGTTTGCAAAACTGATTCAGACCTCACACACACACGGTCGCGCCACTCGACGCCGCTCTGAGTCTCGCCGCCGGACGCCGCTCGCCCTCGAGGCCGCCGCCGCTGGTGTTTTCACCGTGTCCTCGCCGTCGTGGTGTCCGATCCCGAGGTCCGTCCATGGAGGCAGAGCGGCGGCGAGAGTGGCGGCTCCCAGGGCGGCCCTGGTCGAGGCGAGGCCTCGAGGTCTGCCGGAGGCCAGGGACGGCGGCGCCGGTGCCGGCGGAGGAGGAGGAGGCAGGGGCGGCGCGGTCGTGCCGGTGCTGAGCGTTGATCGAGCTGAGGACATCCAAGCCGAGGCTCGAGCCATGGCATGCGCCGCCAATGCCACCGTTTACTCTTCCGAGCTCCTCTCTCGCTGATACGGCTCTCGCCCTATCAAGGTCTCTCTCTCTCTCTCTCTATCGATGACTAAGCTGTAATTTATGCTGGATGTTATGTCCTTATGAGCGTATTTGGTGAGCTTACGTGCGTAGATTTTGAATTTCGCTGGGGAGATTGAATCCTAGTTCATTTGGTTGATTGAGTGGAATTAAATTTCGCTAGGCGGTGGGGAGAACGCTGGAGATATTGGTCTCGCTAGGTTCTTTCGCGATTAAGCTGTTGCTGGATCAAAGCAATGGACAGATTGATCAGAATAAGAGGAAGCGAGGTGCTGAGTTGAGAAGAATTTTTACGAGATTGGGGCCGACTTTCGTTAAAATAGGGCAGGGGCTGTCGACAAGTGATGTTGTTGCTCTTATTGATGAATTTGCTCGAAGAGTTTTCAGGAGCTCAACTACATGCAGGTTAGCTTCCTTATGAACCTAGGGTATCGATAGATGCTCGCACTACCGTTCAAATTTGGCCTTTAACTCGAAGGTGTACTTGCTTCTTAAGATGTATAGTTAGTTCAAAAGATCTCTTTGCGATTGTGTGATTTGGTAAGCCCTTCTATAAGATTTTGTTAGGCTTGATTGTTAATTTTGACAGGTGTCTGCAGGAGGGGCAGAATGCAAGGAGGTTTAAGAAGTTGTACGTTGACAAGGCAGATGTCCTTGTCCCTGATATTTTTTGGGATTATACAAGTGGCAAAGTGTTAACAATGGAATGGGTGGATGGAATCAAACTAAATGAGCAGGAAGCAATTGAGAGACAAGGTTTAAAAGTTCTGGATTTGGTGAATGCAGGCATTCAGTGCAGTCTGAAACAGCTGCTTGAGTATGGATATTTTCATGCAGATCCTCATCCTGGTAATCTTTGGCGAGACCTGATGGTAAACTTGCTTTTCTTGATTTTGGGATGATGAGTGAGACCCCGGAGGACGAGAGGCTTGCTATAATCGGTCATGTGGTTCATCTCGTTAATCGGGATTACGAAGCTATGGCTTGTGACTACTATGCTCTAGATTTTCTCGCACCTGATGTGGATGTAGCGCCAATTGTGCCGGCTCTTCGGAACTTTTTGATGATGCGCTTAATGCAACTGTCAGTGAACTGAACTTCAAAACCTTAGTTGATGGCTTGGGCGCTATTTTGTATCAGTATCCTTTCAATGGTGAGTTGTGCCTCTATTGATTTTTCTGCATCTGCATTCTGCTTTTAATGGACCTTGAACTCAAGTTGTGCCTCTTTCAGCTACCTTTCCTCTTTGGAAACTTTTTATTGGTTTTGATTATGTATGTCCACATTCTTGGATATGTTTGCTAAGATGTGGGAAGGTACCGTAGAGTAGGCGCATACGTTATAGTTTCAAATCAAATCTGAAAAAAAATAAAAAATAATAAAAAAAAGAACCTGTTGGAACATGGAACCAAGCTTGGGAACCGTGTGGGGGTAGGTTCGGGTTCTTATTTGACGAAGAGGTTCGGGTTCCAAAAAATGAGGAACCTGTTTCCGAGGGTAGGTTAGGGTTCCAAACGAACCGAACCGAACCTGGAACCGCTCACCCCTACCACATATCCACGTCTTATTTACAATATTGTGAAATTAGTTTTAATTATAACAAATGATTGGTGTGATAATTTAAGAACAAACGGAATTCATGATAATTTCTTATTATAAATTTCAGTGCTTGTGTGGAGACATCAAATCTTGGTGAAGAGCGCTTGAGAATAGTAAACTGTCTTGTAAAAGAGTAATTGGAAATCTCTTCAATTGGACAAGTTGGAGAGATAGCGACGCCCACTTGTGCATTGAAGGCATTATGAAATTAAAGCATCTCCTTGTACCAAAAAGTGACCCCTCAATTCAACACATTATTTCCTTCACACAAAACATCCACTGAACTACATTTTCAAACGTGGAATGGTTGTTTTTGGAATAACAACTTGGATAAGATTTGTTAGGGTTTTCTCCATAAAATCCTCAAGCAAACTAAAATATCGCGGAAAGGAAAAACTGTGATGAAGTTATAGGCATTTGCGCCTTCTTGTGAATTCCTCATATTTTTTTCTTTAGGTGGTCATCTTTTGAGATTGGATCAAACTCTTACTTTTTCAATTTGGATCCTGTCAGTTGGCCGCCATAACAAGGGTCACCACCATTGCCAAGTCGAGACCAAGCCGGCCCTCACCCCCATCCTCTCTTTGTCTCTATATTGGTGTGCTGCAAAAATGGCGGTGTTGATGGTGGCCGCAATTATTTGCCTAATTCCGACATCCCTGTTGAGACTCTCGCCGTGCCGGGATAGAACCATCGACAGTTGCTGCGGCCACCATAGCTTTTTTGCCCTCCCTGTTCATTTTCATCAGAATGTAACCCCTTCTAAAAAAACAATCAATTTCTTTTTTTTAATTTAAAAAAAAGAGTAATTTGTAGGCTTTTAATAGCCACGTAAAAACCACATCTAACGCCACCCAATCTGGCAAAAGAAAATATCGAATGCTTAAGATTTAGGGGCCCCTGGCCTCTATTCCAAAACTTTACCGTGAAAAAGCAGGGGTTTTTGTTTTTTGCTAAAAAAGCAAAAGCAGGGGTCATTAAAGAGAACGACGTTACCATTATTTTGAAGATTTCTGTCCTTGAAAAGGATTACGATGTTTTATTTTATTGATTTCTGGTGATGATTTTATGGCCAAATGCAAACAAGCAAAAAAACGTGAAGTTATACATTGAAAACAAAAATATCCTCATTTTTCAAATAAAAAAAAAAGCATATAACTTTCACTGGGGCAAAAGATTCCCCTCCGCTAACTTTTTAGTCAAAGTAAATCTAAGTGGGAGTTAACATGACAAACGGTGATTACAAGTATAAATGTCGTTTTAGTTAAGCAAAATTAAATTGGCGACATCTACAAAACGTGTACTGAAGGAGCCAAGCTGGATAGCATCTTAGATTCGTTACAAAACGACATCTTATGGTAAATGTTACCATGATGTGTCATCTGCACGCGTCATCGTCATTTGCCGTGTCGGCTTCGCCATAAGCTTGGCTGGGCAAAAAGGTTTCCAGATTGATACTTTGTGCCATGAGCAAAAGATGGAGTTTTTCTTTTGTCCGTTTTGAAAATGGCGACTTTTTTGTGTAAAGTCTATACTCTCTTCTTCTTTTTTTTCCAGCATTTGGCCTTGTTAAGTTCAATATAAGTAAGATGAGTATGATAATCTCACGTAAGAGAGACTGACTTGTGGAATTAACGATGATTCCTAACGCACGTGAAAGTCAATCTTTCACATAAGAAGACTTGTCTAAATATTCTTAGAGGTTTTTTTTTTTTTAATCAATCAAATATTATTGAGTCGTCAAATAGTCCGGACAAGCCAATCAAAATCCACCTCCATGTTAGGATGTTTGACCACATGAGATTAATCGGCAACGTGTTAACTTATGTATGTTGAAGAACTATAGTGTCTAAGGGAATGAAACACTTTAATTTGGGTTAATCTTAGAATGTCTCGTGAAGTGGATATGAATTCTCAAAATAGTCTCCAAGGCAGGATTTCATATCGAATTATTCTCTAGATTAGACGCAAGTTCTCAAAATGAACCTTAAAAAGTACTATTTGTCTCAAACGCCTCCCAATGGGTACATTAATCTAGAAGTGTTAGGTTTGTGCTTGATGACTCGTTGCTTCTGGGGCAATCATGCGGTTGACTCGTTGCGGTGATGTAGACTAACGAAGTTACTTGTAATTTGTGCTTTCCGTAACGAGGAAGTAAGAGCAAGTAATCAAAATATCTCTTGTTCATGTCGAAGCTAGTTTGCAAAACATAAATAACTATCTCGTACTAACAAGATTAATGTCGAGAATGTCACGTCCCAAACCCTGGGCACACGCACATGATCGATTAAAAATTGTGACATCCTAGTACGCGTCGCCAGCCATTCTTTTTATCTTTCTATTAAGCACCTGCAGAAGCAAATTAAATAAACACCCGACCAACAATCAAACATAGGATAGTAAAAATACACCATTTTTCACAAACTACTATTTATATATATATACTGAGTCAGTCCTACAAGTTCAAATACATAAGTCTATTTCAAAAAGAAACGCCTAAGCAACCTACACCTCGGATTCCTCCGACTCAGGCTTGGGATCCTTCACGTCACCATCCTCTGTTTCGGCCGGCAGTCCATCAAAATCCTGCGGGAGACTCTCCCGAGCACCATTACGCTCATTAATGAGCCACGCTTTGTAGCGATAAGGTACCAAATGAAGGAGACCCTTATCGACCCAAATCGTGGTCACCAATAACTCGCGCGTCTGGGTAGTCCCAGGAATAGGGAAGAAGGTAGACTCGTAGTCTATCTCCCGCGGAAACCCAAAATGAGTGGGACTTATCTCCATACTAGGGACCTGAAAAAGGTAAACCACAACGGGGTAAGATAAATCTCAGTGAGTCAAAACCCTAAAAACCCCGGTTATGACGCAAATTTGCCTCGAAGGCAGTCCTAAACACGCACCATACAAAACTCACCTCGCCTCGGTGCGTCCCTACATGTTAGCTCACCACATATGCTATTATCAATGTAGCAAACGTAATTTAATAACTGGGGGTTAATAACCGGGGGTTGTAGGGGCAGGTTGCTCGTGTTGTTCATCAATGAGAAAGCAAAACCTTCGAGGAGACTGTATAACTCAGAATATCCTTGACTTTATCTCTCTGAAATAGACCACACAGAACATTTCACTGTACACTCAGTAAAAATAAGCACCATATTCATCATTTAACTCTTGTAAAACCTTTTCTGAAAGAGAAATTGCTGCCTTTAATTGCTAAATCTTTGCCCAATAGCACTCAAATACTTAAGCCACCTAAATTAATAACACTAAGTTCAACCAACAAAGACAACACACAAATGATTCCTATGTTTGACAAAAAAATAGTTGACATCACTGAACATATGTGATGATGCCACGTGTGAGGGGATAACTGGAGTAGACTCAACCTAGGACATAATCAAATTAAACATGAAAGAGCAGAATCTAGATGCAGAAAGCACATAAACCAACTCAAACAAATTCCATTACAAAGAAGACAGATGAAGGCAGCAAAGTTAGACACTGAAAACTGATGGCTCCAGCTTTTGAGCAGGAAAAACTTCACCATCTACTTCAAAACTTACGTCAGCTCCTTTCCCACTCTCCAAAAGCTTGGCAAAATCTTGGCCTATGCTAGAAGGTGGAACAGGTATGGAGAAAATCTTTGGTCCTTCTGTATGTGATCTAACAACACTAACAATACAATGTACTGAAATAGTATCGTCTTTGAGGTAGTTCGACGTCTCAAGAAGACTCCGCTTGAAAAATCGTTGGTAGCCCCTACAGCAATTCGTGAAGACAGGTCATCAAACGCTAGATACTTAGACTTACTAAATTTCAGATGAAAGATAACAAAGATGAAATTTGAGAAACAAAAGAAATGCATCCACTGAACAAACAATATCATTTTGAAAGTGTTATGTCAAACCTAACAAGAATGGTAACTAGGTGATCTATCATTAAAAATCACAATCAATGACCTTGATTTCCCATTTGATAGCCTTATGGAAAAGCCCATTCAACAATCAGGTATATTTGGTTGAAGTATTAAATAAATCGCAACAAATTTAGGAACCAGGTCTGTACTTGCATCTCTCTAGCAATCCAATTGCCCACAAAAGGCACCAAATTAAGACTGTGAACTTGTAGTGTTATGTGGTGGGAAAGAGATACAAAAGTTTACTACCTAAATTTACTAGGGAGATGAAAAATGATAGTCTACACACCCGGGCAAATGAAGCCTGCGCCACATGTTTAGGGGATACATGCTTCATAGGGGCCTAGGAGATATCAAAAGGGATATGTAGAAGAGACTAATAGAAAGATTTAATAAACTACTGAACAATTTCAACGGATTTCAGCAACTATTCGAATCAACAAGCCCACCCATAAATTCATAACTTACCTCAGCCATGCATCTAATCATCCCACAAATTAAACTGCTTCCCAAGCGCAAGCTTACCTCAATAGCATGATGGCCATTAAATGTCCAACACTCTTGCAACAAAAAATAACATCTTATCCTAACAAATACAGCAAGCTGTGGGCAGTCCAATATGTAAGACATTTGTTCTAGCACCAACATCAACCTTTCAAACTCTCTCGAAGCTCCAATTCCAGTTAACCAATAGTTTCATCTATCTATTCCACCATATATGTCTTTTTACGTCAAAATACCAACTTGCATCATATGTATTCCTAAAAGCTTCTTGTGTGACACAAATATGGACAGCCATTAGAAATCGCCAATCTGCCAGTCCAACAATTATTTTCTGAATGAACGAGCAATAGATGATGTTCCAGTAGATGGCCCCAACCATGTAAAAAAGCACAAAAGGCACCCTAACAGATCAAGATCACAAAGACCTCCGACTCTAAATGAAGTTCATTTGTCAGTACACTACATTTGTCAGTACACTACTATTCCGACAGTACACTAAATACCTACTCTTCCAACGGTACACTACACCTTATGCCATACATCATTTGCTAACATTCCTAAGAAAAATTCTAATTGTTGCGAAACAAAGTAAGTCAACCTTAAATAAGAATTCCAATCTATAAATAAATGCAATTTGTAACGAACGCGACTGAATAATTTAGCAATTGAACAAACATAAATAGGAGCTGCTGGAAAAACCCATTTATAGGAGACAATCTGATGCGTGATGGGGTGAGTTCGATGGATCACAATCCTACATAAAACCCTCAATCATACACCCGAAAACCACCAAACCACCAGACTCTCACACAACATAACATTATTGAAAATCCAGGTAAAAGGGTTTCGAAAGAAAAATAAAGAGACCAAAATCTAAAAAGCACGCACCACATGCTACCGCGGTATTTAAGAGTGCAGGGCCCGCTCTCGAGCGTCCGCCCGAAATGGCTGTGCACTTTGTGCCGCTCCTTCCCGCTCTGATCCAACAGCGTCAACTCGAAGAGCGCCCTCACGTCGGATCCCTCGCTGGCCAGGGCAATGAAGAGGGACACGTACTCCGCATTGTCCTCGACGCTCTTCCCGTCCGGGTAGAAATAGATCGCCCACTGGTACCCGCCCACGGTGAACGTGTCGGAGGCCTTGTACTTGCCGATCCCGATCCCCTTGGACAGCGAGTACCCGTTGATCTGGAAGTGGTGGGAGCCATTGATGGTGTCGGAGATCGACGTGGAGGAGGAGGCGGCGGAGGGGAGCGGAGGGGAGGAAGACGAAGAGGCTTTCGAGGCGTCGTCCGGCACCTTTCCCATGTAAGGAATTCCGCGAATCCAATTGGGGATTTCCGGTCGGCGAGAGAATCAAGGGTTTGCGATTGGGGATTTTCCGGAAAGGGGATTTTCGGGTAGGGTTTCTTCCGATTGCGAGAAGAGCGAGAAAGAGAGGAGAGAGAAAGGAAAAGTGACGAAACGACTCCCGCAGCAGAAGACATAAAAGGCGGGAAGGCGGGGTGGGGAGTCGTTTATTTATAATGTAATCTTTTGTGGCATGTGGTGAGGCAGGTGCTCTTGCCGCCGTACGACTTCGAGAGGAGAAAATCAAAATGACACCCGAATCCCTAGGCTACCAAAAATTCACAAAAATGGACACTTGGGCTTGCATGTTTGTGTTTATTTTTTTCTGTTCATAAACAAATTTTCTGTTTTTTTTTCCCGAAAAAAAAAAAAAAAAAGAATAGAATCGCGTTTATTTCGTTTTTTGTTCAAAACCTATTTTTTTGTTTTAGGAACAAAATTAGAACAGAAATAAGAAACAAAAAATAGTTATTTTTTTGTTTCAGAAACACTTTTAAAGAATATTTCTCTTTCATCTCTGTTCTTCTCTTTTTTTTTTCTTCTTTTTTTCTTTGGCCGGTCGCCGGCCTTGGCCATGGCCAGCGACCGACCGTCGAGGGCTGGCAACCTCGCCAAAGGGTCGCGGCCCCGGCGAGGCCGAGCATCGCCGCCCTCGGCGAGGCTCGGCCTCGCCGAATTTAGGTGAGCCCGAGCTCGCCAGCCCAAGGCAAGGCCAAGCCTCGCCCAACCACGGCGAGGCTCGCCTCGCCGGGGCCGCAAGCCTCGCCGTGGCTGGGCAAGGTTCCTGGTCAAAATAAGAAAAAAAGAAAGAAAGAAAGGAAAAATAAAATAAAAATATTTAAAAATTAAAAGAAATAAAAAATAATATAAAATTATCAAACGTGTTTCTATTCATTTTTTATTCCGGTAACAAGTTTACCAAACGCATCTTTCAGTCAAAAATTGTTTCCCGTAATGTAAATAGTTTTTTCTATTTCTATTTTCCGAACAATTTTTGAACAGAAACATAAACAAACGCACCCTTAAGTGTCAAAAGTTACGAAAGTGACACTACCAAAATTTGAGAGAAATGGATCACTTAAGTGAATCCGGCCAAAACGCTGATATGTCAATTTTTCAATGAAATAAGTGCAAAACGGCGTCGTTTTGATGCCGATGTGATAAAAAATTTAATATAAAAATTAATTAAATTTAATTTAAAACTAAATTTATTTAAAATATTTAAAAATACAACTACAAATGTTAAAAAAATTTAAAAATAATATATATTTAAATAATTGAAACAAAACAAAAAACAAAACGGAGGTGGCCGAGCCCTCAAGCGTCGCCGCCGGAAGGACCGGCAACGAAGGGGGAGGGTCGCGGGGTCACCGAGCCCGGCCGGGGTTGGTGACCGGGCTGATCGGTGGCAAGGGCTTGCGAACCTCGCCCGATTCGAGGCGAGGGTCGCAACCTCGCCCAACTAGGCCAAGGGCCACCGCTCCCCGAGGTCCCTCCCCGCTCCGTTATCGGCCTTTCCCGCTAGCAACGAGGTGGCGGTGGCAGTTGAGGGCTTAGCCCTCACTCACGGTGTCCTTTTTTTAAAAATTTTTTAAAATATTTTTAATATTAATATTTTTATTTTTAAATATTATAAATAAATTTAGTTTTAAATTAAATTAAATTTATTTATATATTAAATTTTTTACCACGTCGCACCCAAACGACGTCATTTTTGCATTGTCTGGTCACATCAGCGTACAAAATGATGCCATTTTGCACTCGTTTTGACGAAAAATTGACACGTCAGCATTTTGATCGGATTTTGGGCAGATGACACTTAAGTGATCAATTTTTCTCCGATTTTAGCAGGTAAGTGTCACTTTCGTAATTTTCATACTTAAGTGTCCATTTACGCTAACTTTTAGCACTTAAAACGATCTTTTGCCAAACCAAAATGATCACCCCAAAAAGGCAATGCATATATATGTGGCCAAAAGAAATTTAGTATGTATCACATGACATGATATAATATGTCGTGAATTTTCTCTTCTACTTCTTCCTTTTTTTTTCTGCGACCAGTAACACCAAATTTGATGTTTTAGTTGTGAAATGAGTAACTCGAAATTTCTTCTTGGATGGGTTGAAAAGATAGTGATAGGGGCTGCATGGTAATGTTCTTTTCTTTTGTTTATGAACAAAAATTTTGTTTTTTTGTTACCGGGAAAAAAAAAAAGAATAGAAACGCGTTTATTTGCATTTTCGTTCAAAAACTATTTTTTTGTTCTCGGAACAAAATTGAAACAACAAAAAGAAACAAAAAAAAAGTTACTTTTCTATTCTAGAAACACTTCTTGAAGAACAATTCTCTCTCTTTCTTTTCTTCTTTTTTTTTTTTCTTCTTCTTTTCTTCTTCTTCTCTTCTTCTTTTTTCTTTGGCTGGTCACCGGCCTCAGTCATGGCCGGCGACCGCCCGTCGAGGGCCGGCGATGCCGTCGAGGGTCAACAACCTCGCTGGAGCGTCACCGACCCTCAGCGAGGCCGCCTCGCCCAGCCAAGGCGAGGCTGAGCCTCGCCCAACTACGGCGAGGCTGCCGGCCAAAAGAAGAAAAAAAGAAAAAGAAAGGAAAAAAGGAAAAATTAAGTTAAAAATTAAAAAATTAAAAGAAACAAAAAAGAATATAAATTTACCAAACGTGTTTCTATTCATTTTTTTATTTCCGGAACAAGTTTACCAAACGCGTCTTTCTGGTCAAAAATTATTCCCTAGAATAGAAATAGTTTTTTCTATTTCTGTTATCTGGAACAATTTTTGAACAGAAACGTTACCAAACGTGCCAATAACCACTTATGTATTGAAGACTCTTCGAAATTAGAGCTTCTCCTTGTGCAAAAAGTGGCCTCTCGATTCAATACATTGTTTCCTTCACATAGAACATCCGTTGAACAACATTTTCAACCATGTTTGTTTTTCAAGTCCGATAACAACTTGGATAAGATTTCCATAAAATTAAAATATTCCTCCATACTTATGCCTTCTCGTGAATTCCTCCTATTTTCCTTTTAGATGTTCATCTTTTGAGATTAGATCAAACTCTTACCTTTTCAGTTTGGATCCTCGTTAGGTGGTGTGCCACAACAAGGGTCACCACCATTGCTGAGTCAAGTCCTAGCCGACCCCCGCCCGCATCCTCTCTTTTTCTCTCTATTTGGTGTGCTGCAACTATGGCGGTGTTGATGGTAGCTACACTTATCTTCCTAATTCCGACATCCCTGTTGAGACTCCTGCCGTCGCGGGACAGAGCCATCTACAGTGGCTGCGGCCACCATAGCTCTTTTGCCCTCCCCGTTCATCTTCGTTAGAATGTAACCCTTTCTAAAATAATTAATTAATTCTTTTTTTAATTTTTTTAAAAAATAGAGTAATTTTTAGGCTTTTAATAGCCACGTAAAAACCACATGTAACGCCATCCAATTTGGTAAAAGAAAATATCGAATGCTTAAGAATTAGGGGCCTATGCCCTTTATTCTAAAACTTTACCGTGAAAAAGCAGGGGTTTTTGTTTTTCGCTAAAAATGAAAAAGCAGGGGTTATTAAAAAGAATGGCATTACCATTATTTTGAAGATTTCTGTCCTTGAAAAGGATTACGATTTTTTTTTTTTTGATATCTGGTGATGATTTTATGGCCAAATGCAAACAAAAGAAAAGTGAAAATATCCTCCGCTAACTTTCAAACAAAAGAAAAGTGAAAATAAAAATATCCTCATTTTTCAAATAAACAAAGAAAGCATCCAACTTTCACGCGTAGGGCAAAAGATTCCCCTCCGCTAACTTTTTAGTCAAAGTAAATCTAAGTGGGATGACAAACGGTAATTATAAGTACAAATGTCGTTTTAGCTAAGCAAATACTATTGGGTTGTCAAATAGTTCAGACAAGCCAATCAAAATCCACCTCCACATAATTTGCTCCGTTTTAACTCATGTAGGTTGAAGAACTATGGTGTCTAAGGGAAGGAAATGCGTTAATTTGGGTTAATCTCAAAATGCTTCGTGAAGTAGACGTGAATTCTCAAAATGATCCTTGAAGTACAGATTTCATATCGAATTACTTTCTAGATTAGACGTAAGTTTGTAAAATGAACCTTACCAAGTACTTTTTGTCATTCAATCAAAAAAAAAAAAAAAAAAAGTACTTTTGTCTCAAACGCTTCCCCAGCGTGGATGTCGATTCATAAGCGTCTGTTTACTTGTTAAGTGTGTTAGGTTGTGCTTGATGACCCGTAGCTTTTGGGGGCAATTACGTGGTTGACTTGCTGCGGTGATGTAGACTGACAAAGTCACTTGCAATGTGTGTTCGTCGTAACGAGGAAGCAAGAGCAAGTGATCGGAATGTCCCTTGTTCATGTAGAAGCTAGTTTGCGAAACACAAACAACTATACCATGATAACAAGACTAATGATGAGAATACGTGCTGTCATGTCATGAGTGGTTCTTGAGTTGTATAGCATTATTATCTTGAAAAGTCACCTATCTACTTTATGTGATCACGTACAACATATTGAGTGCATCATACAATTATAATTTTTCAAAATATCAAATTATATGATCTTAACGCCTGCTTTTAGATTTTTTTTCCTTACTTATACGTGTAGTTATAAGGATCAAAGTTTATGGACTGGTAATAGGGGAATATGAATTGTGTAATGCAAGCACCGATCAATGTTTTGTCAAAATTGTTCTCACAACAAAATATCTTTTATCAAAAGTAATTTTCCACTTTTATTTAAGGAGATCAATGTATTGTGCTAGCTCCAGATAAATAACATCACGTGCAAAAGGGAATTCACTTTTCCAATTCAAACAACACCATACAATCTCAAACTCAACTAGAATTTAATTGATAAGGCCTGAAAATTACATAACTTGATAATGTAATACGATATAGATAAATTATTTTGGAATTTAATTGACATAGCTTAAAAGCATAGAGATGCTATGTCGAAATTTAATCGACGACGCGAATATGATAGTTATGGCTAAGAAATCTAAAGTATAGGTAGGAAAAACAAAGATAGTTGAAAGATAACATTTGGTTTGATTTTGTGGGGCCCTTTTGACGGATGATTGGCGGTATTTATAATGGTTTATGGTACTTGCCTTCTCACAATTCCCTGCTCTTATAATTCTTTAAGTAACTCGTGTCAATTACCTCCACATTTTAATACTTCAAAAACCTCACATCCATATTCTCATATGGTTACCCTTGCTCTGCATAAATTGTTCCCTAATGCAGTATCTTATCCCACGATCTTACTTTTAGGTGGCAACTGTTCCTTCCCTTTGGTCTCAACTATTTCTTCAATTTTAAAATTCAAAGCACTTTTTAATATCCCTTTATAGACATTCTTTGCTAATGCTCATATTAGCAGTTACCAACTATCCATCACCATATTTTGACAACTGAACACGTGGCATTGTTGAATACCAATGTCATCCCTATACTTGTTGATAAGTTGACACACTTACAATGAAACCCATGTACTATGCACATGATTGTCCATATTGACGTGGTATTCACATACATGTTCTCATTCGCGTGCCAGGTAGACTATTAACCACAATATTCAATCATAGCATAAATTCTTCTAAATTTGTATGCAAGTTGAAAAAATCGCTATTGCAAGGAGAATCTAGCAGAATTAAGGAGATAGGGTGTGTTTGTTTTGCGAAAAACAATTTCTAGGAAAACGTTTTCTTCATTTTCCAGTGTTTGGTTCATTTAGGAAAATGAGTCAACGGAAAATGCTTTTCTTCCAAAGCTTAAATTCAGGAAAACGATTTCCCTTTTGAAAATACTGGAAAATATTTTTCAAAATATTTTAAGGTCCTTGCTTGATGAAAAATTTATTACTAAAAAGAATTTCTAATTAAAAATTTTGAATTTGTTATTATTATATCTTTTCTTTTCTTATTTTCTCTTTTCTTTTTTTGCCTGTGAACATAAACCCTAACTCCTCCTCCCCTCTCCTTCTCCTTCGCCCCCTCCTTTTCGTCACCGCCGCCTCCTCCAAACCTAGCCCCTCCTGCGCTCCCGTTGGCTTCGCTCCCTCCTCTTCCTCTTTGTCGGCGTCTTCTACACCTTTAATCATTTTTCAAATGCAATCCAAACACCAGAAAAAATTTTCAATCATGTATTACCAAACAAAGGAAAACTAACCGTTTACTGGGAAAATGGTTTCCCGAAAAATATTTTCTAAAACATTACGTTTTCGGTGAAACAAACACACTCAAAGTGCAAATAACATTTCTTTCCTACTCCACGGTATGATTAGTTTTGCTCATATTGCGGCGATAGGTTAAACTCTCGTGCAAGTGGACGATAAAAAAGAAGTTTAGAAGAAGACAAACATAAAATAAACACTGCAATATAATAGACACAAAAGAAGCAATTAGGGTGAAAAAAATGAAAGTTAATTGAGAGGAATAAGGGAAGATCTGTCTTTTAGTAAAATTGAAATCGAACGAAAAAAAAAAAGAGGAATAAAAAGATAAAAATAATAATCTCAAATCAAGAGTCACCTAATATTTGATATTTGTAATTGAAAATATTTGAGTTTCAAAAATGCTAAAACCGATATCCATAAGGGATAATGTGATAGTTTAAGGTGATGAAAGAGGTGAAAAAAATAGGGATAAGCATGATTTCAAAGTATGTCTGGTTCTACCTAAAGCCTACTTGTCTGCCCAATTTTTTGAACATGAAATCTATCATTGGAATAAACTTTTGTGTTTTATTGTTTTATATTTTCAAGCAATCTTGTGGCATTCCTTGGTGTTCAATGATAAATGCATTATCTAGAATCACTAGTCTAAACTTCAATTTCTTTTATCGTTAACGAATTATAATAAATGATAGACAGTTGCGATGATGATTTACTGTAATCATTAAATTAATAATACACGTGGGATCGGATAAACTCGAAACATATGACAAGGTAGGTATGAGGTTTCTTATATGCAACATAAATTTTAGGTTCAAAAAATTAAAAAACCAATTCAAATTTTAGGTGGAACTTAAATGGATTCCCGAACTACTTACCTCTTGAAAAAAGCGCGAGCCCTCGCTTAATTACATTTCACAAGGCATGACATTCGACCGGGCCCCACCGAGGAAAAGATCCCGTCCCCTGAGGTCAATCAACGGCGGGGAAGCGGATCACACACGAACGAACCCAAAAACCACAAGCGAAGAAGTTACCCAACCCATACCCAACCCAACCCTCTTCCAGAAGATTCCAAAGGGAATCGACCTCCTCCACGTGTCCAGCAGCCAACCTGGAATCCCAATGCAATAAAAACCGCGAAAACCAGATAAAAAAAAGAAAAAAGCGAAATTCCAAATTTCCCCCATCTGGGAGGATTTTGCAGAGAAATAAGTGTCATTGGTTCGGTCCGAAGATGGGTAAGTCTGTGGTGCTGTGGCGGAAGGAGCCAAAACGGAGGGAGGGATATGGCGTCGGAGACTCCGAATTTCTGAGCTGAATTTCTCTCTCGGTCTCTCCTCCTCCTTATCTTCTTCTTCTTCTTCTTCTCTATCTCTAGCGTGGGCGATGATGGCGGAGCTCTGCTTGATGGCTTCGCATGGCTATCCTCCGGGCCTCGTTCTCGGTCAGGAGCAGGGCGCGAGCAGAGTCGTCAGGGTGAGTCTCGACTTCTCTCGGTTCCCTCTCGATTCCGTCCGTCCGTCGCGGATTCGAATCGGAACGAACTGGGTTTCGTGCCTAGGGATTGCCGAGGCGCGTTGAATGGTTTCCGTCGGTTAATTCTCGTGTGGCTTTCTCGATTTCGTTCTGTTGTCGTGGCGGCTCCGTGCTTGCTGCTTGGCGTTCGGTCTTGATTGGGTCGTGTGGTGTTTTAGCTCTGTAGCTCGTCGTTAGCTGTAGCTTTTGTGAGTTTTGATGCTGCACTGTGCACGTCGTTGACTGGGCCTCTGATGTGTTGCAGAAATCTGGTTTTCTAGGAGATTCATCTATGTAAGATCTCTTCATCGCGAGTTTCTTGTTTTTTCACCACTCTTTGTCTAAAAGATTGAAATTTTACATCTCAATCTTGACCTCCGTGGGTTGATGCTCGAAGTTCAGGTTTCAACAGGGTTGTGAAGTTGCAATTAAACTGTGCTTTTCATTGGTGTTTGCACGTTGGAAGCTTTGTCTTTGTTCATTCTGACCTCTTCAATTGTTTTAGGTGGTTTCGATCTACGTGCAGTGATGTTTGCTCGGGATTTTCTTTTGTTCTATGTTAGATTATAGAAATGGCTAATGTTGGTTAGGTGTCGGTTCCTTGTTATTTTGCATCCTGCATTTGGGAAATCTAATTATGGAAAGTGCAGGATCTTCAGCCAATTTTGCCTGCTGCTGGGACAAGACAAGACATGATAAGATTGGGATCCATGACCCTCCGTCCTAATCAATTCAAGGAGGCAGTGATTCTAAATTTGCAAGGTATGCACGTAATACTTAGTTGAAGATCTCTCCTTTTTTTTTTTTTTTTAATAAATCAATTCACGTTATATGTCAGCTTGTCCAAAAGGAGAGACCTTGAAATAAAGTGCTCGCGTTGCTTCTGGATATAATTTATTTCTTCATGTAAATTTGTTGATTACAAGGTTCAAGTCATTGATTTCATTTGATGAAAATCTCACCCTTCATGCCACAAAGATAATGAAATATTTTGGGGCCACTATTATCTATCACCCTTACAGTATTAAATCATTTTACCACAAAACAACTTAAGAATCTGAATTTGAATCCATTTACAAGTGCTTGACGGTATAAGCAATTATATTAGGCCACATGAATTTGTATAATCATAAGCTTAATGGAAACTGAACTAGCAATTTAGTCATGGCACTTGCATTTGTATGGTCAGAAAATTCTTGGAAACTGAATTTCAACAACAAATGGGGGATTACTGTTGGGTTGGTAGAACTGGCTAAAGTGCTGAACCATTGATATAGGTTTAGGAGATCACCGAAACCAAGATCTGCTTCTAAAGAAAACAATATAGCTTTTGTAGGACATGTGTTGCAGTGCTCTTTGCAGTTAAATAGGTTACTTGTCGTGAGAGGGGATGGTCAAGTAATGGTTTATTTATTATGATTGCAGATGTCCACTCAACTACTGGGCCCCTAGGCACTGGAATTGCCGAACAATCCACCATGCAGAGAGAAGTCTTTGAGTTTAGCATGTCTGGATTGAGTTGTGCTGAAAAGGCTGGACTAGATATGTCTCCAGTATCTGATTTAACGGGTCTTCACTCAGTGGAAACTGACATGCATCGCCTACCCATCATTCCTTCTCTCGTCTACCCTAACTTTCAATTTTCCACTCAGAGCGCTTTCTCAGATTTCATGGGAGATTTGGTCCGAAATTCAAAAATAATCATTAACTCCGATGGTAGAGTCTTGATCGCAGCTAGTGGGGCTGAGATGAAGGATCTCCTCTCAATTGTAGCGGAGTTTTACCTATCGAGGAACTTAACTCAAGGGAGAAAGCTTTCGATGCCAGTTCCTTACTTCAGAAGGTATGACGACAACCACCTCATATGCTTAATGATGCTTTAAGGGGAGTTTTCTGAATAGTGACGTTCTTTCCTCTTTCCTTTTTGTAATGTGTGATCACTAGAGCTTGAGCTGATAGAGTGCTCTCTCTCTCTCTTTTCTGGATCTTCTTTTTCACTTAAATTCACATTTACCCTCTATCATATGGTACAATTTCTTTCTTCTGTTGCTTGTATCATGACAATGCATTGGAGTTGGAAGTTTATAGGATAAGTGCGTATGCATTTATTTGGATGTCAGAGTTGGCGGTCCTGTCCTTTACTATTTGAGGCTACTACTAGTGGGCTAATGGATGTTATGACTGGTAAAATTTTCAGGGAAATCTTTGACAAACCAAGGACTAACATCCATGGGTCTTCCTTGAAGCTTGAAGCTAATGCAGTTGCTCCTGTAAAAAGGTAATTTGGTGCTAAACTTGTAAGATATCTAGTTTTTTTCAATTATTGATCGAGTCAGAATTAGCAGTGTCATAATATTTCTTTAGCATCTCAGAGTGCAAGGTTTATATGTGTTAGTATAGTCTTTGAATAACTTATGTTGATCCACATTTTCTGAGCATTGTTGTGCTGGTCAGATGACCAATGGAAATAATATTTGGTACCAGAAAAAGTTTATTTGCCCTGTGTTTCTCATTCCTCGTATTGTGATTTGAATTGGTGCAGATAGAATGATAATAAGATGCTCACTTTTCCTTGCTCTAATGTCCACCATGATGGATAGAGTTTTACTGGTGATTACTCATAATTGTTGAACTATATTTGTGGAAAATCGTGTGATTTAGCAAGAGTTGTTGATTTGAGGGATTACTTGGATGGTTAGCCTAATTTGCTCGGCCTCAATGAGTATAAAATGTAAGGTTCTGCCCATTTCCTAGCGCAGATTACCATTGGACTACCTATCTTCGCTGATCATAATGGACTCAATTCCGCTTGTATCTGCCAAATGAAAAAAGGAAAAATGCAGACACTGGCTCCAGATATTTATTTTTAGAAGTAGTAGAAGTGAAGTTCGCAGCTGTGTGCATAGCAGGATGAACCAATGTGAATGAGTGTGAGCTTTGTTGCTTCAATGAAATTGGTGCCGACCAGACTAGGTGCTACTGTGGTAGCAAGAGAGGTCAGGTGGTGACAACGCAGAGGTTGTCACAACGAGCGTTTCTAGTCACAAGGGAAGAGAGGTCAAATAGTCTATGCTAAAAAAGGAGTATGTCTGCCTTTGATTCTTGATAACTGATTAACATGCTGATCATCATTGGTTAAGCAGTCCAACACAATTATTTTTTTGAACTCCCTTTGTTGGATATTGCCTATCTGTTTTGATTGTTGTGCTGCTTTAGTTTAAAAAAAATCCTTTCCAGTAGTTTTATTTATATATGAAATAGCATGATCCTTACTGCTTGTTTGATTGTGTTGTGATCTTTCAGTCCTGAAAAGAAGAAGCTCAAGCAATTATCAAGGAAAAAGACCAGCAGAAAAGTGGGTAGAGAGAGAGATCTGTTCAAGAGAAATTACTTCCACGCGTGTGAAAGCCTTCTATCCATCCTGGTGGACAAGAAACGGCAGGGGAAAACTGCAGTCAGTTCACTCAAGAAAGCTGGACCGGAACTTCCTGAGCTCCTGAACCAGTTCTCTGCAGGCATTGCTGGTACAGGCTTTGCTGTTCTCTTTTCTGTTATCTGTAAGGTGGCCTGTGGACGTGTTCCTTTTTGTACATCCAAACTCCTAAGCACCGGGTTTGGGTTTGGACTGGTTTGGTTGTCCTCAGCGGTGAATAGACTGAGGGACACGGTTATTTACATTGGCAAAAATTCTGGAAAAATGAGCTTGAATGAAGATGAGATGGTGAAGAAAGTGGATAAAAGTGTGAGCGAGATTTACTTCAGAGCTGCCACTCTAATGGCTGTGGCTATGCTAAGCTTTGTGTGAGCATTGGGCTTATCACTTCCGTGGAGGGAGGATGGCTTGAGAGCATCTGGGATGCAGTCAAAAGTTGTGATTAGTGATTGAACCTGTAATTGGTGTAATTATTTTGGGTAACTAATACCTTAGGTCTGTCTGGAGGGAAAGAAATTTTGCTGTAGTATTGGCTCAAGTGACGATATGGTAGAAAATCCAAAGCAGTCAGTTCCAACATGATCTTGAGCTTGCTGTAAAATGGTGTTGTCACCAAGATGTTATAAATTAGCTTGTGCATTAACCAAGCTGAGTTTTGCATGGCTAGATACTTTGTGTTTAATATAGTTCTCTTTATGGTAATTTTTTCATTCAATACAAGAGTATATTGGATATTGTGATTTTCTAATCTTATTCCGTCTTGATCTGCTGGGCCACCGTAATGGCGAATTGGTGATCCTGTTGGCTTGGTAAGCCAACCTGATTCTTTCCCTGCGAACACCTGAGTTTTATTCTGTTACGTTACTGACTTTCTTTTTCTTTTTAATGTCTCAATCGATTTCCTTTTTCCCTTTCGAGTCGACTCCACTCCACAACTTGTTCTTGCTTTTTGGGAACCTTTCCTCTTTACTTGCTTGGATAAGATTCAGGTCTAGTTTATTTTCCTCTATGATTTTCCTCTCTTTCATTCATTTTCTTTCCCCAAAATCCTAGAAGGTGAGCCGATAAAGAGATTGCCACGGGAACAAAATAATCAGACAAAAAGACTACAACGAGGGATGGGTGGTTTATAGTTTTTTAAATAAAGAAAATAAACAGAGATCTGTGCGCCCACCGTAGCTTAGTTCCCAGATCAGCTTTTGTTTATACTTTGACTTTCTGGTTATTGAATTAGTACAAATGTAAATTATATCTAACAGACGAAGGTAAAGGATTTTGATTGTCTTCTCTGTTGAACTATCAATTGGCTAGTAAGTACAAGATTGAGTTCGAGTTTGTCTGTTCTGTTTACCTCAAGTATGCGTTTATCAATTTGTAATTCATGAAATAGTTTGGTTCAAATGCATTTGTACTAGATAAATGACCCCAGAAAGTAAATGGATTAATACTACGAAAAACTCCAATTGGTACATATGTGACAAATTTACTTCATATTAATTTTTTGATAACCCAAAATCTCATACTGTTTCATTTATGATAAATTTTGTTAGCTTCTCTTAAATTGGATTTATATAATGGAAATTCACAAAACTGGTATACTTATAATAAATGAAGAATAAATTGGTACATCCATCAATGGACATGTGTTATTTAATTCAGTAATTTAATGATAAAATTTAATAAAATTTAATGAATGGTAAATTTGTAAGAGGTGTATCTGTGTAGGGTTTTTAGTTATGAAAAAAATTAATTTAAGGCAAATTTGTTATAAGCGTATCAATTAGAGATATATTGAGATATAAAGTCAAGATAAAAGTTGCCGAAAGGAAAAGAGAGAGAACAGATACTGGAAAAGAACTGGTTCCAAACTTCTTCTAGGCATCAAGAGAAACTGAATGAGTTCCCATTGCTGATCTCACCACAAAGCAATGCTGTGCCAGCCACAGAGATAGCATGAACTTATACAAGATGCCAAAACAAATGTCCGGTTCGTGCGTTTTCTCCTCTCGCAAAAAGCACCCAACAAACCAGTTACTCAATTGCCATCTAAAAGAGGAAATGATGATTCTTAAGTAGAGCGTTCCCAGAAAACCCAGCTCTCATCCATCAATAGGGGAAAAGATGGCTCGCCTTGTCAAAATTTCATCGACTTTTGCAGAATCCAATTCTTACCCCTCCTTTTTCAATACGCTTTTCAGATGCTGCTGATGATTTTGCCCCTGTTGAATCTGCTGTCACCTTGTGTCTCACAGCTCTAAAGCTACTCTGATCCTTCATAATCCTTTTGGAGTATTTTCCATCACGACATTTCTCGAATTTCTTCGTTCAAGGTAATCCACGGATAGAGAAGTCTCGGATTCAATCACGAGCCGTTGGATCCCTTGGAAAAGATTGATAAAGTCGAACTCTTTAAGAAAACTATCTGCGAATCTCACCTTGTATTCCCCCGGGAATTATGCGCGACTTTATAAAAAATGACTTGGTTTTTCACACAAGGATCATGAGAACTTGTCTATTAAGCAATCGCTATCCCATTCTTCCTTCCAACCCGTCTCCTATTCTACTCCATTTGTATAAAAACTCGACGTAGTTCAGAGATTTATGAGCTGCACTTGGTTTTCATCTCGTGATCATTTCCCCAAAACTCAAAACTACCCTTTCTCGTTTTTTCCTTCTGTTTCTGACCGAATATGAACAAGAATGAGAAGTGTGAAAAACGTTCTTCTGGAGTATGTGACAAGATGTTCGGTGGTATCAGTCGAATAGCTCGGGGCAGGCAAGCGCCCAATCCTCCAGAGTCAAGACCAGTAGTTGGTCACTGGACTGACGTGGCTGTTAAAAATGGCGAAGAAAAGTCCTCAACCTCGGGTTCAGGGGCTAATAAACCCAAGTTCGAGAGCACTTTGGGTGTTGATCAAGAAAGCAAGGGAAGCGAACATGATATCGATCACAAGTCAACTACCTACATCAACAGGACGTGGCGCAAGATGAGGTCAATGACAACTGTTGGTGGAGGGAAGACTCATATGCCTACGAAGGATACCAGTGGAGGGAAGACTCATATGCCTACGAAGGATACCAGCGGAGGGAAGACTCATATGCCTACGAAGGATACCAGGCACGATCAGTTTGCGGATTATATTACCCGAGCCAAGAAGAAGTTCGCAAGAATTTCAAGCATGGGTGGCGGCGGTGGTGGTGCAGGTGGCGGTGGTGGTTTTTCCTCAAAGTGAAGAGTTAAGACCCACCTAAAGTTTGAAAGTGAATACTCATCTCAAGCCTCAACTTTCGACGGGAAAAGGTATGATCGGGAATAAAAGTGTCAGCTTACAAGTTCTGAATTTTGAGTTTGCAAGTGGTGGTCGTTGTCTGAATTGCATCTTTGGGGGTTATTGAATGTATGATATGGCTCATGCTGAGATGAGCCTCTTGAATAATTACTTCTGGGATGACAACAATGGGTTCAGTTTTCATCTTTTCTATGGCAAATAATATGTAACCTTTCCAAATATTCTAAAGTTGGAATAGAGCAGTGCTATGGTTCTGGGGTTGGTTGAAATCTTTGTAATTTCCATTAGTACATATGCTGGTGTATGATGTCTAAATAAAAAGACCATTTCTTGTTCTTTATGAGTGTACTTGGCCTATGGACGAAACATATGGGGTGGCTATCGCAGTACAATTCATAAACATTTGGGCTTGAGCCTCGTTAAATGGATAAGTCCACTCTACTGGATTTTACCATAATGATAGAGAATCCTTTGGACCATGAAACCAGGGAGATGTGCCTTTTGCTTTTGAGGGTGTTTAAAAATATATTTGAGGAGACGGAACATAGTTGTTTGAATGTATGGAACAGGAATAACTACTGTAATTGCCCATGTTTCGAATGCCGAAGTTCTTTCAGGAACTTATATCTACGATATATGCCTTCGTGTGCGCAAAACAGTGTTAAATAAAGTTTAGGACTGGATTGGCTGGGTTCCAGACCCTTTTGAGTTCGAGTAATTCATATACAAGCACAACGCAAGTGCACAGTAGTATACTTGATCTCTAATGCACGTCATGTAAATTTGGATCAACTCTCAGATCACTGATTATCGGTGCCCGCAAGAGGAAATGATGATTCTTGTGAGGAGTTATCCCAGAAAACCTAGCTCTCATCAAAAGGTGGAGGAAAAAATGGCTCGCTTTGTCAAAGAGAATCCAATTCTCACCCCTCCTTTTCGGATGCTGCTCATGATCTTGCTAGGAAAGGTGTTCAAATAGTCCTAAATCTATTGGACGGTAGCTAATTTGGTTATAAACATTTCAATTGTACCAATTTAGACCTAAATATTTTGATGATTTGTCAATATAGTCCTAAGCGTTTCATTTGTGTCAATCTAGCCCTAAACCTTTTGACGATTTGCTAGTTTAACCATTCTAACCAATTTTGACTGAAAATTAGTGACATAGATGCAAGTTGGCCATCCTACATGATATGGCCATAGCTGACGTGTATAATTTTTACACTATTTAAAGAATTTTTTTTCTTTTTTCTTTTCACTTTTATTTCCTTTTGTGTTTTTTTCATTTTCGTTCCTTTGACCTTTGGCCAATCACGAGGGTTCATGATTACTTTATCCCACGCAACCGACCATGCAAGGTCGCCACGGCCGTTGTCGGATCTAATGAGGGCTCGATCCTTGTGGCTTGAGCTCTATTACACTACCAACTTTCTTTCCACGTTGTGGTTCTTGATTGATCTCTTATTCTCCTTTCGAGTTGTTCACACTCTACAACTTGTTCTTACCTTTTGGAACCTTTCCTCTCAACTTGCTTGTGGAAGTTTCGAATTTAGTCTATTTCTATGACTTTCCTCTCTTTTAATCATTTTCTTTCCCTTAAATCAAGAACATGATCCAATAAAGAGATTGCTCCAGAAAATGGGAAGAAAGTAATCAAACCAAAAGATTATTACGAAGGATGGGCGGTCGATAGTTGTCGAACAAAACATTAATATGTGGTAAGAAAAACAGAAATCTGTAAGCACACCTTCTCTTAGTTCCTAGTTCAACTTCTGGTTCAATTTTCAACTTTCTGACTATTGAATCACTAAGAAGTCAATTACAACTAACGAAGGACAAGGAATTTGACTCTGTTGAATTATCAAATGGCTAGTTTTGGAACAAGATGAAATCCATACATTTATCAGTTATCAGTTCGTGACATAGTTTGGTTCAAATGCACTTGTATTAGATATAGTACTAAATATAAAATCGCAAAAGCAGGAAGTGGCCTAAAAGAGAAACAGGGAACAGATACAGGAAAGAACTGGTTCCAAACCTCTTCTTTCTTTCGGAGGTTCGGTGTCTAGGCTAGTTCCTATTTCTTGCCACTCCAACAATAGCGATTGAAAGAACCGAATGCGTTCACACTTCTGGGAAAGCAATGCTCCGCCAGCCCCACAGAATCTTGCAGGCCCTCAAAAAAGCACGAACAAATTCATGATGCCAAAACCAACGTCCTGTTCATGCTTTTTCGCCTCTCCCAAAAAGCATCCAATAAAATAATTACCATGCAAAGGAGAGAATGATGATGCTTGAGTGGGATGTCACCAAAGCGTCCAGCTCCAATCGGTCGATAGAAAACGAAAATGGCTCATTTTGTCAAACATATCAGCAACACATGCAGAATCCAATTCCCACCCCTCTATTTCAATCTGCTTTACTGATGCTGCTCATGATTTTTGCCTTTGTTGAAACTTCTGCCGCATCGTGTCTCACAGCTCTAAAGCTTACCCTAATCCGTAGTAGTCCCATTGGATTATTCTCCATCATGACATTTCTCGGGTTTCTTCGTTCCAGATTATCCACGGACAGCGAAAGCGCGGATTCAATCACGAATCGTTGAACGACTTGGAAATGTCGATGAAGCCGAACTCTTCACGGAAACTCCCTGAGAATCTCACCTCATATTCTCTCGTGACTTATGCACGACTTATAAAAAAAAGAAAGAAAAGCTACTTGGTTTTCCACACAAGGATCATGAGAACTAGTCTACTAAGTAATCCTTATTCCAATCCATGGGTATAAAAACTCGACGGAGTCCAGAGCTTTACAAGAGCTTTACGCCCCTTACTCGCTCTTCACCTTGTGATCATTTTATTCAAAACTCAAAGCTACCCATTCATTTTCTCCTTCTGTTCCCAACTGAATATGAACCAGAACGAGAGCTCTGATCAACGTTGTTCTGAAATATGTCAAAAGATATTCCGTGCTATCTCTAGAGTAGCTTGGGGTGGGCAAGCCCCCAATTCAGCACAGGCAGAGGCTGATCCTTCCTTTGGGGCCATCAAGATCCAGTCAAATTCAGAAGGTGGTCGTCGAATTTTGGTTCTTAAAAACGGTGAAGGAAAGTCCTCGACCTCAGATTTCCCTGACAATCGAGTGCCTATAGTTGCTACACCAACTGAACCGGTGAAGACCCCCCCAGGCCACCAGGGACGTGGACATTCAGCCGTTACTGGACCAGGATTTCCAGTCAGGGTTGCCCATGATGTTACGGTGAGGAACGGGGAAATAGCTAATAAGCCCAAGTCGGAGAGCAGCGGACGCGATATGGACCACAGGTTCTCCGACTACATCAACAAAACGTTGCTCAAAGATTAGGTCCATGTCAAATGTCGGCGCAGGGAGGGATCACGCGCCTACGAAGGACACCGGGCAGGATGGTTATGAGGATGACATTACCCAAAACAAGAAGAAGCTCAGAACAACTTCAGGCATCGGCGGCGGTGGTGGGAGGGGTCTTTCTTCTAAGTGAACAGCAAAGACCCGCCCCTGAAGCCTGGAAGCGAATTACTCATCTCAAGTCTCAACTACTGATGAGAAAAGGTACGGCCAGGAGTAAAAGTTTCAGTTCACAAGTTCTGTTCTTTGAGTTTGCAAATGTTGGTCCTTGTCAGAATTGCTTCTTTGGGGTTTTACTGAATGGACGAAATTGGCTCAAGCAGAGCCCTTGAAGTAAATTACATTCGGGATTAAAGCAATGGGTTTTGCTCCTCCTTTTTCTTCTTCTTTTTTCATGTGGAAAACAATTTGTAACTTTTCCAAACGTTGTGAAGTTGGAAAAGGGCAGGTGCCGTGTTTCTAGGATTGGTTGAACTCCTGTAATTTCCAAAATAATTGTTCATGTGATTTGTGAATGGTTTGCAAAATTTTATTTGTTCTTTGGAGTGGGGTTGACCCATGGATGAAGCATATGGTGGGCCTCTCCTGGCCCAATTCATGAAAAATCTGGATGGATTGACAGAATGATTGAGAGTTCTGTACTCTAGCAAATTCAACTCAAGAGGATAGTTGAAGGTGCTGGTCTGAAAATAACCATGAATTTGAAAGAATTGCATAAATGATAAAATATTCAATCTTTGGTCCAACGATATGGGTTCATTTTTCTCGTTTACAATTTAATTGTATATTTACCAAAACATACTGGGTATCAAATATTCCACTAGAAAACTAATTTGATTTTTTTTAGGGAAAATATCACAAACAATCCCTAAATTTCCATTTAATGTGCAATCTCGTCCTTAGACTTTAATTTTTTCAATTTGATCCCTAAATTATCGATAAATGTTTGATCTAATTCATGACTATTTGAAATTAACAAATCTTGTCCTCGAGTTTTTGATTTGTTTAATTTGGCCCCTAAAATATTAATAAATGTTCCATCTAATAATTCCTTTTGTTCAAACCGTTAAGTGATGATGTGGAGTATTAATTGATGACGTAAGTTGGATTACTAAAATTATGAGTCAATACACACACATATATATATAAGTATAAATGAAAACAAACTAGGGGTCAATTAGACGAGAGCACTAATTACAAAAGCATAGAGAATAAGTGGTTCTATGACAAAAACAAAGATAAATAGTGGTTTTATATATTTTTTTGAATGGTGATCACAATTTAACCTATTTTAAGGTAATTTTCATATGGATATTACGTCATTTTTTATTTTATATTTAAGAGATAAAAATGAAAAATTTTGAACTTTAATTAATGATGAAAAATTTTTTAGGGATTAGATCCAATTTATTGATAAGCATGGATCAAATCAAAAATTAAACGTTTAGAGATGTGAATATTAAGTGATAAAAGTTCAAAGGTACCATTTATGATTTCAGTGATGAAATTTTCTCATTAATCATTTTTTTTTTTTTTTAAGATGAAGTCTTCTTCTTGTTCTCGATATATTTTATTTTTACCCCAAAAACTCAATTTCCTAAACCTAATGGCGCACGAAACGACAAGATCAAACTTACCCTCGCATTGAAGAGCGTGCTCATCAGGAAAACATAAAAAAGAAAAAAAAAAAAAAAACATGTCTAAGGGAAGGGCAGCGTGACATAAGCTCCAAACTCCAAGTCCCGGTTCATCGAACCGAATGACACGTCATCATCCCATTACATGATTGGTTGATGATTACCAATCATTGCTCTTTCTTTTTTGTTTCTTTTCTTTTTAAATTTCCGTTTTGCCTTGATGTGCGCAAAGAAAAATCGGAAATTTTGGGCCAAGTTGGCCTTTTTCTCGGGACAAATGTTAAAAAATCTCCACATTGTGCCTACTTGACATAAATGTTTCAAATATATTTTATGTAACCAAAAACTTTAAATTTTCCTATTGTAATACAAATATCTTTAATTTTTTGGGTCATAAAAAACATAAATTTATATATATAATTTATTTTCATTTTAGTTTTCATTTAGAGTATAAAATTTGAGATTTTTTATGACATAAAAAATTGAAAGCTTCAAGTTATTTGTGTTGTGAGCATACTTTGAGGATTTTTTGTGATGAATGTGGGAAATATTCAAAGTTGAATATATGCAGGGCATTATTCATTATCATATGTTTATTCCTATTTTTAGAAACTCAGATATTGCACATCATCTGTCTCTAGTACACCGACCGTTATAGAAGTTCAATAATTGCAATGCTTTTTGACATAATAAAAAATTGGAAAGGCCACTAGTTGGATATATAAAAATCAATGAGTGAGATTTTTGCATCTCTAGCCAATTACCTTTTTAAAAGCTTAATGATTCCTTTTTCATTAACTCGCTTTCGATGAATAATTTTGATCCTAAAAAATAAATTGTTCTACAATAATGGGAATATTCTAGTAGACATGGTGTTTGCTGCGAAATCCCATGATCTTAATATTCAGCATTCTAGAAATAACAAAAAAGAATGTACTTGTCTTAATTAACATCATAGAGAGAGAGAGAGAGAGAGAGAGAGAGAGAGAGAGAGAGAGAACCCTAGACAGTTGTTCGAGATTATATATATTAATACTGAAGAGAGGCCACGTTTATGAGGTCATTGCGCATGCACGACATCATTGTATTAAAACGGAAATTCTATAGATTAACAAATCTCTGATTGGTCGTTGGTTGACTTGTGATTTGATGTTCCTGAGAGGGCACTGTCCTTTCCTTAATGTACAGCTCTCACGACTCCGCCTGGTAAAAAAAAAAAAAGCATCTTTCGATCCATGCGCGTGCAGGAATTACATAATGATAAAAAGAAAGATTGCCTTGCAAGTCCTAAATTTATAGTGCGGTGCTAATTCAATATTAGACTTCTCAATTTATTGATTTAATTTTAAATTTTTGCACAAAATTTCAATATAGTTTTTTGATTAATTTTTTCTGATACAATGATATGTTATGTAGGACGATCGGTAATGATCGGATTACCACTTCAATGATTTCTAGCGAATATTGTTTCATTATATTTCTGTAATTTTAAAATTGTTTCTTTACATCATAAAAATTAGGAAAAATTTAAAAAACAAAGAGGTTATTTTTTTGTAGAAACTAGAGGGTTGACACCTCGAGGGTCAACCTCGCGTGGCCCCTTCTTTCGCACCAACTTATCTATCGGTACACGCTTAGTAGATAATTTTTTATTTTTGGGTCGGAAATAGATAATTGGAAATACAGAAATTTAATGGTGGGTTGAGAACAAGTGCCAGCATTATCATATGTGTTAGTGCAACTCTAATTTCAATGTCATATCACAGGCGTGGAACTTTCCATCTTGCACTAGGATAGCCCACATCTTTTCTTCCATTTTCACCAAATTAAAAGGATCGATTTTCAGTTTGTGCAATTAGAAATCGACTCACCTGATTTTAAACCTACCTAGGATCTAGATTGACCAGTCCAATCTAGTTCTCATCAGGAGATCGATCAAAAAACGGGAGTAGCCGTAGTTTTTTTTTTTTTTTTTTTTTTTTTCTCTATTTCTTGTAAGACTAGAAGTCAAGGGCAACATTAATAGAATAAGCTCGTGATAAGTTAAGCATGATGATCGTTTTCATGAACAAAAAGCTATGATGATCATTCGGAACTAAGTTTGAGAGGCGCAAGCTATGAGGTAGGCGTGAGTGCTATGTGACTAAGACTAAGAGAAGTGACGGTAAGAGGCATGAGCGCTGAATGAAACCAAATTTCAGGTTCGATTTTGAATTAGAGACATAACAATGATGAATCAACGTTGACTATAATCCCTAGCATTTCAAGATAACAATGCGAGTTTGATTCCCACTACGCATTCTACTCTATACTATTCGAATTTGAATATTTTTCAAATTGATATATTAGATTGGATTATTTAATTCTAATTTATTATAAATCCGTATTTGAATTGAATATACAATTCCCGAAATTTCCTTACCTTAACGTAGTATTTTTTTTCCCTAAGCTACCGATACGTATTTTGAGTGAGAAAAGAATGGGAATTGGGGTCTTGGAAATGTGCAATAATAAGAACTAAAGAAAAAAAGTCGGCCCGACTGAGTGGATGAGTCCACACCTGCAATTAAGAATTATTTAGAACCGTTTGACTCACTCTGGTTGTTCATCTTGCGTCTATTGAATATGATTTGAAAATCGTATCGAAAATCCCAAAAGTCAGATATATACCTGTAGGCATTCTAAGTTTTTTAGTAATGTGCTTAATAATGCCTACAGTTTTTTTAGTAATGTACTTAATAAGAGTACGTATATATACATTCACACCTATTATGGAATTACATCTCATAAGAGTACATTTTATTTAGTAATGTATATAATACTCACGCACCTACTATGGAATTACAATAATCTTCTATATATGTCTCCCCCATCAATCACTATTTCCCTTATACCAATCTCTCTCTCTCTCTCTCTCTCTCTCTCGACGGACTTCTGCCGTGACGCCAATGGCGGCCGGCCTTGCGTCTACGGCCAACAAAACTCCTCGCCCTTCGGCGATCCAAATGCCACGACCATACCCGGTCCTCGCCGCCGACGCATTGGCCAGGGACGGGATGGTCGCCTGGTTCCACGGCGAGTTCGCGGCGGCCAACGCCATCATTGACGCCCTCTGCGGCCACCTGGTCGAGTCGGCGGCGGAGCGGGGTGGGCAGAGTACGGGCCGGTGTTCACCGCAATCCACCAGCGGAGGCTGAACTGGATCCCCGTGCTGCAGAGGCAGGAGTTCTACTCGATCGCCGACGTGGTGGCAGAGCTGAAGAGAGTGGCCGCCAGGAGGTCGGCAGTGGCGGCGGCGGCAGCTGTGGAGGAGGAGGAATTGGTTGAAGTTGAGGGCGAGGACGGGAGCGAGAGCGTCGGAGTCGAGGGGTGAAAGAGAGCGAGCGTTTGGAAGGAGAGAAGGAGGGAATTCCCGAGAAAGTGATGGAGAGTGACGGAGGAGGAGGCGGCGGCGGCGGCGGCGATGATTTCGAGGTTGTGGACGTAGAGGACGATTCGCCGGCGACTGCGAGTGATGTTACGGATTCAGGTTCGTTCGTTGCTCGAGCTCTTTCCTCTGTTTCCTTCATGGACTGTATAAATGTCAAACCGCACGACGAAGACAAAAAAATATTCAACTCTCAAGTACAAGGTCATCAATTCATTACACTAAAAAGTTAATTAACTTTTCAATATATGTATCACTCTTTATATATATCTCAATTTATCTAAATGCATTTTCGAAGAAAAATGTAGATGAGTTTTAGATACATATATTAAGATATTCGAGATACTTCTACCGATCAATGAAGAAATGACTATGAAATTATCTTTACATGTGAGGAATGTCGAATTCAGAGTTGTAACTTATTAAGAAGTTTTGCTCAGGGCCATTCATGTTTTTAATTCTTGAAATGTGAATTTTTTCTGTGGGACTCTTATGAAATTGTTTTTAAAATTTTTTTTTTTCTTTTAAAGATAATCCTTATTTGGATTTTTTTAACTTAATTACCGATTTTGTATTTTTTCATAAGACCGTTTTTGATTTGTTTTTTCTTGTTCCTCCTTTTTTTTAAGTCTGCCATTATGGGTGCGGAAATCCGACAATCTAGAGGCCCATGAAACATCATCCTGCGTTTCCCATGAACCAATTCGGTCATCTATGTCTTTTGAGCTGTGCAAGTGGCCTTGACTAGATTTGTTTATTTAATAAGCATGCCGAACAATAAACATATTTAATGCTTACCTATTTTGTTATTTTGTCAAAATGAAAAAAATAATTTTCATCTGTAAAATAGCATGGGGTGGCTTTAAAAGTCAGTTTTCCAATGACTCATATGAACTTCGAAGTGTCAATTTGTTATTTTCCCACCATTTCTCCGGTTTTCTCTCGATCACAACGGGAAAAAGTACACGTGCCCGTCCTCGGATCTCGAGTTCTGTTTGGTGGGTCGAGTTCAACGTACGAATTCTCTTTCCCTTTGAATCCTTGCTCTGTTCCAGATCCGATTTGCGGAGATTCGCGTCGCTAGGATCGAATCTGGAACTAAGTTCGTCGTCAAACCACCTCCCCGTTCTGTTCAGCGTCGAATTCGATGGCTATTTGAGCGCGTGCAGGTGCAGGGGAACCTGTGGTTTACTGGAGCTAAGCTTTTCATGACGGCCTTATTTGAACGTTAAAGCAAAAACCGAGAGTGACCCACGCCGAACTGTTCTTTTTGTCTGCGCCTGAAGATTCGATGTTGTTCGAGCTCGCGGTGAATTGTACAGCGACTGTCGAGTTTCGATTCCATTTGTGACCGGCGGTTTTCTTTTAGTGATTTGACGTTGCTTGGGCTTTGTCTGTATTGATTTCCCTCGGTCGTAACCGTTGGGATGTCCGGCTTTGACAATTTGGTTGTTCATCCCCGAGGAAGTTCGTGATGTCGAGCGCATCGACAGGGCAAAGAGCTCCGGGCGAGTGGATTCAGTTTGACCGTACCGGTTTCGGTCTCCGACCGGTATTGTCATACCCCGAATCAAAGCGATGGTGATAGATAACAGAAAACATTGAAAGGAAAATGCAGTCGAGTCAAGCATGATTGCTTTCCTCATTCCAATAATATTATCGCTGAAATTTTATGGACTTATGATTATTTTTCAAACAGCCAACAATCCTAAAAGCTGCTTTGGATTTCAAGTGGAAATTTTGATGGTTGCTAGAATAAGCAGTCAAGAGTGATTGGCATATTTGCAGTTGCCATTTGATCTAATATCAATTAGGATTGAAATAATTGAAAAAGACAGTTCGACTTCAATGTCAAGCCTTTGATTTCACCTTTCCTGCAAAGAAAGCAAGGACAGAAGGAAATTCAAGCTTGTCCTCTGTAGCTGATTGTGGAGCTTCTTTGCTACCTACTGTAGATAATTTATTGATTCATATTCATGTTCTCATGATTAACATCAGGTTCACAAGAATTGCAGCCCACATCAGAAAAACTCGAGATATGCTCCAACCACCAGGACTGCGGGGATCGTTTGACCCAGATCAAATTGACAAAGGGTTTCAAAGCAAAGGAAGCTGTGAAAGGGCAAATGGCAAGCTTTCCATCCCAAATAGGAAGCTTATAATCTTTTAGCGAGAATGAGATTTTGAATCTTTTCATCTAGTCTTCCGTGCATGAAGACAGCAATTGGCCATCACTGATGGGCAAAAATTGCAACTGGCAGGTGAATGTCGTGAAAGGTCTGAAACTGTACGAGGACATACTCACTGCTTCAGAGCTTTGTAGATTGAATGACTTCATTGATGAACTCCGTGCTGCTGGCCTAAATGGAGAACTACCAGGTAAGCTTCCCTAGGTAGTCACTGTGTCTGAACAAAAGGGCATCTTAACATTCAGTATGTGAGCTCTTTAATAGAACTAATATATGCAATTACGTAGGCCGATTGCTTATATGCATTTTGTTTCCTAAAATATAGTCCCAAATTTGACTTTACAGGGGAGACCTTTATCTTATTCAATGAGCAGATGAAGGGAAACAGGACAGAGTTGATTCAGTTTGGGCTCCCAACTTTCGAACATATAGAAGAAGATACAAAAGACAGTGCAAGAAGTACGTCCCCTAGGATCTTCAATGGGATTATTGTGCAAGGAAGAAGTTTTTCATTAAGCTTCATTTACAAGTTTCCATTTTGTATTTACAGGTAAGATCATGCCCATTCCAGCTCTTCTCCAAGATGTCATAGATCACCTGGTTCTGTGGCAGTTACTGCCAGAGTATAAAAAGCCAAATGGTTGCATCATTAATTTCTTCGACAAGGTATGTTCTTTGATTGACTGCATCAACATGGGTTTCCAATACTTCAGGACAAACTTGACAGGATATAATGCTCTGTATAGGGTTCCTAACAGTGTGGTTTTCGAGATGTTAAGACTTAGATTCAATTTCAAGATGAGACGTTAAGTATATAACACATTTTTCATGCAGGGGGAACGTTCAAGGCCTTTTCTAAAACCTCCCCATTTGGATCAGCCGGTCTCGACTCTTTTCTTTCGGAATCAAGAGTAGCATTTGGTCGTTTTCTGATGAGTGATCATGAGGGAAGCTACAAAGGCCGGCTCATGCTTTCGTTGAAAGAAGGGTGAGTTATCAGTGATTGTCTTGAATCTGGAGTAGCCAGATATCTAATTACTTAAATAGACAACATTCTCACGATGGAAGGCTTAATGATGATGTCTAAAGCTCGTTGCAGACATATGCTTATGCAGGACATGTGCAGTGGAAGTAACTTTGTTTACATTAGATGCTACACTTTCATTTACATTTCCCACTGTTTCAAATTTGCTGCTGAAGAACCTTCTTTAGTATCCAAAGTTGAACATTATAATGAAGGAAATGGAACCCCGAAAAACATTTATGTTTTTCAGTCCATTCTCCAGGGCTGATCTGAAAGGTCTTCTTTTATATCGCAGAAACTAGTTGGTCACATGTACTGTCTTGGGTTTGTTGTTCTTCAACGTGAAGCTTCTATAAGTTTATTATCGACATATGTTACCGCTGCTATTGATGGATTGTAGGTCTCTTTTGGTGATGAGGGGAAACAGCGCCAGCGTGGCTAGACATGCCATGTGCCCTTCTCCAAACAGCAGGGTTGCCATTACATTCTTCAGGATTCGTCCCAACTCCAACCAAGACCAAACCAAGTCATTAACCAGTGACATGCCCTTTTGGCAACCGAGCATCAGGAGCCCATTTGCCGCATCAAATGCAGGTTTCTATGGCTATGAAGCAGCAGACATGATACCCCCATTGGGAATCCTCCATGCTCCAGTGGTCATGTTGGCCCCGATGCACCCTTTGTTGTTTAGCCCCAAGAAAATTCAAACTGGAGGCACAGGGGTATTCCTGCCTTGGCCTGTTAAAGCAAGGAAACCGGCGCGATACCTTCCACCTCGGGCCCGGAAAGGAAGGCTTCTTAATCTTCCATCACCAGTTGAGACACATAGAGCGGATTGCGCTGCTTTATTAGGAGATACCGTGACACAAACTGGAGTCTCTCTTGAAAATGGCTGTCCTGAGGAGTAATCGTCGATGACTTCTTAAGTACAGTCAGCATTCGACACTTGAGAAAAGCAAAGGCTCCGAAGTTGGCAGATTTCTGTGTTGGCCATGTGCTCAACGTTGAGGACAATCTATATTGTTTGGTCTGTTAGTACGGATTCCGAAGAAAGTCTCACTTGAACTTAAGTCTAATGGAGGCACTAGATAGAGAAACGGAACACTTTTTTGGAAGCTGTGAGCCTGTGCTGTGACCATGTTCTCGTATGGCCTTATAGCAGCTTTATTTGTTGTAACAACAAGGTGTCTCTGGTGTTTCATGATTTCAAATTCCCTTGTTTCGTGTCATTTCTAATGATATTAGTTTCTAAAGTTAGGACCAACCAGTTAGGTCGATGTAATTTCTAGTAGATGCTAATCAAACCGAGGGACTGTGATGTTGTGATGACAATTGCCTTACTGCTTACCCGGTTCTCACTGGCATTTCGGTGGCTCATGCATCATCTGAGCAATAGATTGCTGCGTAAGCTCTCAAGTTGTGACATTGAATTTCTGTCTTGTTTTGCGAATGGAACCTCAGTAAAATGCGTACTTTCTCATGTTACTGTGTACTAGTTCGAAGGAAGAGGAGAGACGGACCAGATAAATGTCAATACTTTCTCAGTAAAATGCACACACCACGTACCTACATAAGTTCTGCATCAGATTATAACTCCCTATGGTGGGTTGCTGTTATGCACAACAAAATTATCAGGCGAAGCATGTCAACCGTCAGATCAAATAAAAAAATGCCAACCGGCAGATGATGAGCAGTTGTGTAAGATGAATAAATCCAAGAAAATTCATCCTTCTCTGTTCGCAAGATTGCACTAGGCACGAAACTGCAACAGATAAATCACAGTTGAGGACACAAACTAAAACTTAAGATGGTTTTTGATATCATGAAACTGGAACATTCTTTCGCAAGAACTGATAAACAAATAATTAGGGGCTTCACATTAGCTCCTAGAATGACGGTGAGTAGTTTTTCCACACAAGAAAAAGGAAGCATAAAGGCAGAAGAAGTTAATCTTCACATACATTATCAGTCCAATTTATAAAACTTAGAACGGTTTAACCCCTTCAGACGTGAAAAATTGAACATATGAGAAGAACCAAAACCCATAGTACTTACCGCGGATTATCCAGTGGTGAGTAAACTCTCATCCAACCGAGCACCATCATCTTGCAAGGTCAGGAAAAACTTAATGCTGCTTATATAAGCAAAAACAAATATCTAGTGAATACATATCACTCCCCAATAGTGGCTTAAACTTCAAGCAATGTTAGCTTCAAATGTTCTTCAACTGTTAAATGAAAAAGAACAATCTTTGGCGATGTTAATTTTTGTTTCTTTTGGTCAACTAGCCACAGTTCTGTTTTTACTGAAACCCATTTTCCATGCCCTCTCATAGAGATCAAGACTTCAACCTTCTCGCTTTTTTTTTTTTTTTTTTTTTTTTCATCCCACAGTATTTTCCATATCATTCCTCTAATGAAGGTTTTGATGAACGGTACAGATCATAAGGTGCCCACAAATGGTCAACCGTGCATGGCTTTCTCGAGTCCAACCTTAGCCAGGGCTTGCCTTTGCCACTCCAGTGGAGGAGACTTATGGGGCCAGGATGGAGAGCCCTGCATTTGCCTTCAAGATTGTCACCACCCAAGCCATGTTGATTCCATCTGTGGTCAACTGGTTTGATGTTACCAGCCAAAACAAGCAAGAACGGAGGTAATGAGCCCAGGTGGTATATCCTCTTTTGCTTTTGCACAGCCATCCATTCCTCCACCTTCTGGGTGTACCCTCCTTGCCTCCACTTCTCGACGTCAACCACCATCACGCCGGTGTTGAAATAGCACGGTCTCCGCCCTTCGAACGTCCTCGCCAGGACGGGGTCTGACCAGAAGAGCTCCGTGAAGTACTTGGTGAAGTTGGCATGGCAGTATTCAGGGGCGGCCAGGACCTTCCCCTCCAGGTCCACCTGCCACAGTTCTGCGATGTCGTCCACCACCACAAGGTCCGAGTCAAGGTAGACTATACGCCTGACATCGGTGGGTATTAGGTCTGCGAGGTAGATCCGCGCGTAGTTGAGGGGCTGGTCGAGTGCTTGCCGGATGGACTTGGATATCTTGCCACGCACCCGGTTGGAGTCAAAGCGGTAGACCCCGAAGCGGAGATAGGGGAAGGTAGAGTTGATGCTGGATAAGACCTCAGGCTCGAGCCGCATGAAGAGGAAGTGGAACTCGAAGTTCTCGGGGCAAGTCGAGTGTTGCAGGATCGACAGGACGGCGGCCATGGTGCCCCTAAGATAATTGGCGTCCAGGGTCATTGCAACATGGATGGTGGCATTGCTCGGCGGGGAGCTGCAGGCCTCGCCATTGCGGAATGCAGGGGCCTCACGGAAGAGGGGGATCTCTGGAGACGACGGCTTCCGGATGAGGCTATGATGGATGCCACCGGAGGGGGTGACGGAGGTGGCCGAGGGGTGGCATAGGAGGAGGAAAGACAGGAGGCCGGCAAGGAGTGGGAAAGGAGAAGGGCTCCAAGAGGCCATCCTGCCCTATTTTGAGGGTTTGTTAATGGGGAAATTTAGAGAGAAAGAAATCCAGGAGATGATCGGCCATTGTCAGGCTGGCTAGGACAGTCAAGGAAACCAAAATGTAAAATCAATGGAGAGAGAGGCAGAGAGAGGTCGGTGAGATTGCAGGGATGAGAAAACTTCTCGGAGGAGGAAGCTGTTTTTTCAATTGTTGTAAGAAGAGATTCATGTCATAATTATGGCGAGGAAATGGCGCAAATGGGTATGAAATCAGACAAAACTTTCTTTTGCCGCTCTCTCTACAGAAATAGTTATTGGATTGTTGTTAAGCCTTTTGTTTACCCGTCCATTGTCTCCGCAAATGGAGACGAGAGGATTTTTAGGGAAGCATTTCAGGGGATGTTGTTAAATTCTCTTGCCTTGTACGGAGAATTCCAGTGCATGATTAGTTAAGGTTCCAATGCCGCGTTCATCATTACATCAAATAACTTCCACTTATCCTTGAGCTATATTAGGTATAAATGGATTTGACTTATAGTAAGAGAGAGAGTCATAGCCCTACCATTTATGGTCATTACGCGTGACCCTAAATGGAAGGCAAATAAACGGAAATCAGGATTAAACACAATAAGCTCACAGGCTCAATTTACCTTAGTAATCTCTTACATGTGCCTACATCTGAATGTAGCCTCAATTTTCCGGTAATGGCTTTGTTTGAACTAGGATTTGCGGAGCTCGGACATGAAGTTGTTCATTTTGCTTCAAGTTTTTAACTTTCACAACTCATTTTATTTTCCTCAACTTCTTTTTTGTCCTAGCGAAGGAACCTAGATGAGAGACTTTTGAGAGGATATTCCGTCTCAGGAGTGACAATGGTCAAATGTGAAATCCGACTCATGATCTCTTCAAGCACAAGTACATCTCCATAGTTGTTTTCTACAGAAATACGCAGCTCTAAATCTCAACGATGAAGCTCACCTCAGTCTCCAAATCTTTGAAGAAGTATGGATGCATGACATTGATTGAAGAAACACAACATCTTTATATCTTTAAATTAATCTACAACACCTCTTTCCCAAATTGTATATATGCAAATTTTTGAACGCTACTCTGGACTCCCTTACTCAAAGCCTAGAAAACAAAAGCAAAGATACCAGATAGAAATTTCTCAAAAGGCAAGAAAACGAGCGGTAGCCAGATTTCAACTTTATAGAGGGATCGATCTCATGATTATACAAGAAAAGATGCTCCCTTCTTTCTAATTGAGGTAATTGCTCAAACACTGCCAACTTATGGAGAAACCTGCTTCTGATGGGATGTTGCTCAGGAAAGGTCATCTATCCATCATGACGTAAAGGCAGAAAAACTTGCACAGTTAGACGCCTGAGTCCGAGCTCATAGATACAGTTAAAGAGAAGTCCTTTTTAGGCCTTCACTCTGTTTGTTGGAGCCACCCCATCTGTTTCAAAGAAGGAAAATAACATCCATCAATGGAGGATGTATCATTAAATTCAGAAAGGGACATAAAAATGCTAGGCCTTACCTTCCACGCATACATTGCAAAGAAGGCCACGGTATCTGCAGACCAGACAACCGCAAAAGACTTCCAAAAGAATGGGATTATGACATTGAGTAATGGGATGAGAAGGAACAGATAATTAAGGGCTTCCTTCTCATTCTTTGAGCAGTCTCGGGCCCGAAGAGAAGGAATTGCTGTAAAAATTAAGCAAGATGTTTATGATGCTGCCTTTAGATTAACAAGGTTGGAGTACATCTAGGAGGTAGAGAAAACTCAGATAAACACACTTCTCAGGTATAAATTAAGTTGAGCATTAAAGTGGAGCCCATTCAGCTTAAATGGAAGAGAAGAGAGGTGTAATTGCTGAAAACAAACTAGTTCATCATTCAAAATATACCTGATTATGGTCTAAACGAGCAAAAGATGAAACATCAATACTCCCACCAACTCTCACAATTTACCACAGGCAGAAAAAGCTTCCGCCTAGGGGCACCGCACCCTTACCATGACCCAATTAGTTTTCAGTTTAGTTCCCCATCTTTCCATTCCGTGAAATTACCAAACATCCAAATTTATATTAAATGGTATAAGAAGGGTGGCACTAGCAATTCCATATTTGTTAGATGGTAATCTTAACTTTGAGACATAAAGTTGGAGGATGACTTACTGAACATCCAAATAGACCACATTCCCATCAGCCTCCATATATCGGGCTCGTTCGATGGAAATAAAAGATTGAAAGACAGGGCTCCACCGAGAAGCAATGATGCATAGCCTTGAACCTCAAAAACTGTATACAAGGCAGTTCCGGGAACAGCAGGATTTTTCGTGGCCGTCGAAGCTCTTGGAGCGAAGGTTGAAGCAGTCTTTTGAACCACCTGTTTTTCAGATGCAGCGAAACGAGAACATCAAGAATGATAATCATATTATCATCCAGAGCTCCAGAAGCGAACGTTTCATGAGACCCATGCAGGTCAGATGAAAAGATTCAGCCTATTGAATATGTAGTTTCCTCAAAACAAATATGACACCGGCTTATCGAACTTCTAGATGTGATTTTAATTGAGTAAAACTGCAGAAAATGTGTCCCAGGACCCACGCTCGGTTTCCTTGACATAAATTCTAAATTCTTCAAGATCATTTCCTCAGTTCCTCCACATGCAAACATTAAACACATGGTCATCCGGGTTAGTTTAGCGAGAATTAGAGCCGCAAAACATTTCAGGGGAATCCAATTAACCGGGAATCAGATGCAAGATCAAGAAAAGAAAGAATTTAACCGACCAAAAAGACGGACCTTCTTGAGGTCTTTTTCGAGCGCGGCATTCGAAGCTGACGTCGAAGTGGAGGGTCTGTCGGGTCCGTCCGATCCCGCGGCTTCTTCTTGCTTCTCCCCTTCTCCTTGCTCCGCGACGGCCTGAGCCTCTACCTCATTCGAAGAACTCGCGACGATCTTGAAGCTCCGGCTGCGACGTCGAGGAGGACCGGGGACGCCATTCCTGGGGAGGAAGCTGGACGGAGCGACGTGGGGCGGGAGACGGCATGCGCAGATGGACGTCGATGCTAGCATGTTCGTCGGCGAATTCTCACTGCATGTTCGAGAACCGGGATTTGCGTCACCCGCTCTCGGGCGGGGGAAAGAGAGAGAGAGGGAGAGAGAGATAAGAAATGTATGGTAGGCTGAGACGGGTCGGATCTAGTGCCGATTTTTTAAAAAAAGATTTTAAAAAAATTAAACTGATTTTTTTTTTTTTCGAGTTTTGAAGATGATAAGTAAATAAATTGAGGAAAATTAATAAAAGCACCCATTTGGTTAAACCAAATTGAAGACATTGCATATAATATCTTTTTATGGAGCTGTCGCCGCAAAAAATTGCAAGTGTCATTTGCAAGGTTATTGAAATTACACTCTAGAGATTTGAGGATTAGGCTGAGATCCTAAACATTTCAAGATAAAAAAATATGTAAAACTCAAATGATTATTTGAGATTTCTTAAATTACTACATAATATAAGAACTTCCAAAAGTAGACACTTAGAGGGATATCATGTGTCATCTTTAAATTAGAGTTTAAAGAAAGAAAAGTCAATAATTCCTTTGTTTAACTTAAAAAATAACTAACTCTTTGTAATTGATATTATGCCAATTTGGTCAAATTATAGACCTTGATGATAAGACCAATATAGTTATCGACAAGTTATGTCACAGTCCTCAACAATTACATAATGTAATTATCAACGATGGGTAGAACTTATCAATGGCCATGAAATATAGGTATCAATGCACGATGGCAAGTTGTTGATGAGGATCTCCTTGTGATGATAGAACCAATATAGAGCTAGTCATTGTAAATATGGCTAAGAAAGGAGATAGAGTGAAGGTGCCGATTAAAGGCATGGATTTCGAGCTGTGGTACCTCAACAATGGTACTTCAAGAATTGTCACCTGTAGATAGGATTGGCGTGTGAATAAGAAGCTCGGAGTCGCAGTGATGCAATTATGACTGTGTTTAGAGTATTGACGATTTATAAGGAGCGATGTATTAACCATTTACGTTGAAATAGTTTGCGGAACAAAAATAGATTTTTCTATTTCTATTTTAAGAAGAGTTTAAGAAAAAACCGTTTGATAACGATACAAAATTTCTACTCTAAAAATAGAAATTCGTTTGATAACGACACAAAGTTTCTTCCTTTCGACGGTGGTGCGGCGAACTAACCGACGACCTTTAATATAAAAAATAAAAATAAAAATGATTTAGTAAAAGAATAAAGAATAAAATAAAATGCAATAAAAAGAATAAAATAAAATGCAATAAATCATAAAAAATAAAAATATCCTTAGAAATAAATTTATTTTATTTATTCTATTTTATTTTATTTTACGAATAAATTTATTTTAAAATGAATAAAAATTAAAAATAAAAATAAATTTATTTGGCAAAACACTCAAGGAAAATAAAAATAATTTATTTTTTATCGTGAAAAAATTATTTTTAATTTTTAATAAATTTATATTTAATAAAATAAAAATAAAATGATAAATAAAAATACTTTATTTATTTTTAATAAAATAAATTTATTTTTATTTTTAAATGAATAAAATGAATATATTTATATTTATTTATTTTTATTTTTAATAAAATGAGGAGAGGTGGAGGAGAAGGAGGAGGAGGCAGAGACATAGAAATCTTATTCCATAAAAAAAAACTGTGTAGGTTTATCAAACAGGTTTTTATTCCAGAAACAAGTTTGGAATAGAAAAATTATTTCTGAAACAGAAATTTTAGTTATCATGCACCCCCTAAGTAGTTGTCTATACTAATCTATAAAAGGCAACATGTGATTATTAGAGAGGGACTCCCCATTTAAAAAAAATGCTTATCCCTTGATATGCTATTATCCATTTATTAATGTTAATATTTATTTGTTGTCGCCTAAATTGTGATGACCCATTTAGTTATTCATCGCATAAAAGGAATTAGAAATCAATCTCGATCCCTCAAAAAATTATCCGTGGATTACATTTGCATATTAGGAGCATTGTCTTAATTATGGGCCAAATTTGGAATGGAAAGGGAGAGGGGAAATACATAAGCGAGCAAAAGGGAAAGTTTGGCTGTGTATGAGATTGCACGCGCTTAGCAAGCAAAATGGGCAAAAACAACATTTATGGCAAAGAAAGAAGAGAGACCAAATCTCCTCTACGAATGAATCACGGGGCAAGATCATAAATAACGCATGGCTGAACATTCTCATGGCTCAAAGATTTCAATCCTCGAGGCTTCAAAAGCCAAAACTTCAGTGTCAACTCCTGGTATTCGTTCAGTCACGGACAAAATGACGACCGAAGGCGAGATCCTGAAGAAGCTCGAAGGCCTCACCCGGGACGCCGCCCGACACCAGCTGGAGACTGTCCGGTCGATCCTCCAGCACAACGGCAACTCGCGTTACCTCCGCCCCTTCCTCGGGGACCATCCTGGGCAGGTCGACGTGGCAACTTTCCTGCGAGAAGTCCCTCTGTCTAGCTACGACGACTACACTGACCACATCAGTCAGATGGCCGATGGAATAGTCGATGGCGGTGACCCAATCCTCTGTGCTGATCCTCTCACCTGTTTCTTCTACAGGTATCATTTGCTTTGTCCACGCAACGATAGGGAGATTTCTGACACGTTACGGTAAAAGTTTGGAATTTGGTTTTGTTCTAATGGATGCTTGTTGAATTGGGCGTTCCATTTAGATGAAACCATTTATAGAGAAAATGAGAAGACATGAGGTTCTTGAATTTGTTGAGCGATTGCCCCCTCAATGGATGCTTCGGCAGTTTTGGTCCTGTTAAACATAATCCGAGTTATTATTAATTTATGTTGAACGTGCCAAAAGATTAATTTACTTCAAATTCACGTCTTTTTCAAGCTAATCGAGTGTCTGTTTCCATGGAAGAGTCAGAACCAAGTCAAAAACTAGAACAAGCTAAATAGCAGGAGATTGATGAGTTGATTGACTCTTGTCATCAGTTAATGCGATGTAGCTCTTCAGTCATTGTGGATTATGTTCACTGTGTTCGATTGGCAGCTCCGGAACAACTTCCAAGAGGCCAAAGATGATACCTTACTATGATACGCCTCTGTCGAGAGCAGCTACATCCATAGCTCAGCAGAGCAGCCTTGCAGTACTTCGGAGGTAAATTTTCTGTTCCGAATCAATCATTCCCTTGTTATGCCATTCTCACCTGTCACTTTCGTGGATGATTGGAGTTCTTCCGAATTTTTCAGATTAATGGGAAGTTTGAATCGTTCTTAGGTTGTTCCCCCCACAATCATTGGCAAACAAGGGTCTCTGGTTTATTTACGCTGGTAATGTCACCCGGACCAAGGGCGGGTTCAAGGTTATGGCAGCCACAGCGTACCTGATGCAGAGTGCCAAATTAAGGTCGTCGCAGTTTCTGTCTGCTTGTATTAGTCCACAAGAGGTCATTCTGGGATCGGATGTTGACTGCCAGATTTACTGCCACCTTCTGTGCGGCCTTAGGCACTTCCTTAAGATCGAAAGTATCCAGGCACCATATGCCATTGGATTAGTTAGAGCATTTTGCCTTCTGGAGGAAAAATGGAAGGTGCTCTGTAAGGACATAGAAAAAGGGTTCCTGAGCTGGGATACCTCCGACACAGCGATGAAGGATTCCGTTAACGAGGCTCTTGGAGGGCCTCAGAATGATCTGTCTGAAAGAATTAGGTTGATCTGCGAAGAGAAAACGTGGGAGGGGATTCTGATTAAGCTATGGCCGAATCTGAGGTACATCAAGTGCGTAACGACAGGGAGTATGATGCATTACTATCCGAAACTCAAGCACTATGCGGGAAAAGTTCCGATATTAGGTGGAGACTACTTCGCCTCTGAATGCCCCGTGGGCATTAACTTAGATCCAACACAACCTCCAGAAAAGACCCGATTTGTAGTGCTTCCTACGGGGGCCTATTTCGAGTTTCTCCCCTATGATCCCAATGAAAACAGTGTCGCTGACAGCGAAGTCGTGGATATCTCGGGCGTTGAGGTTGGGAAGATCTATGAATTAGTCGTCACTACATTGAGAGGATTTTATCGGTTCCGGCTGGGCGATATAGTCAGAGTAACTGGGTTTTATAACTCATCTCCTGAGTTGGAGTTCGTGATGAGAGCTCCTAAACCTTCTGAGTTAGTAACCGAGAGGGACTTGATATCTGTGGTCGAAAAGACGCGAGTCCTGCTTGAAGATGTCCTGGGGGCGGAAATCACAGAGTACGCTTGTTCCTTGGACCTAAACTTGAGCCCCCATCAATTGAAGATTTATCTGGAAGTCAAAAGCGTCTCATTCGAGGACAAACTGAAGGACAGAATGATCGATCTTACAAGGTGTTGTGCATCGCTGGAGGACAACTTTGGAGGCATCTACAAGGTGCATAAAGAAAGAGGCAAACTCAGGCCTCTGTTGGTGTATATCATAGCTCCCAGAAGCTTTGATAGGTTATTGCATATCGCAATCGAGAAGGGAGCGTCCGCTAGTCAGTATAAACATCCCAAGATTATCAGGAATCGCGAAATTTCTGATTTCCTGGAAGGAGTTGCCCTTGCTACCATATGTTCAGATTCAAAGGATGCCTGAAAATCGTCCTAAATTTGGGTCGAGTCTCAACTTGCCTCTCCGCATTGTCGTATTTCTTCGAGTAATTTGCATGCTTTCCGATTGATGATCTCACCGGCCCCCTCTATGATGGATTTGGGTCAATTGCACCATTGATCATGTGCATACTGCATTAGTCTCGCAAAATCAAAAGTTCTTGATTGTAACTGACCATGGACTGCAGTCGAGCCAAATGTTTCCCCATTTCTTGGGGCTCCATGTCAGGAATGGTTCTAGACGTATTTCAAGTTAATTTGTACTTTAATTTGGAGATGTAATGCAAGTTTTATTTCTTGTTTACCGTCCTAAATGCATCACAATTACCCATAAAATTGTTATATAATTGCATAACATTTTATGATCAAAGTTTCTATCTTCTCCAAAACGAGTTGGCATATTTTGGAATAGCCTTCGCAACACTAGCACGTGCTTGAGTAATCATGGAATGATTTTGAGTGGATAAACATTCTATTGAAGGATCATGAAGGACATCCATTGAGGACTCTTCATTTGCCAAATTGCATGGAAAATTCAGCAGAGCACCAGATGAGTCACTAATTTCAATATGATTTTGGTGAACATGTGATTCAGCTCCATCAATGTTGATTAGTAGATTTAGTAAGCCATCATGCAGTTGATCTAAGTTAACAAAGAATGCACCTACTTGCAAACATAAAGGTGAAAGTTTTGAGTCTCACGCTATTGTGTCTGATCTGACCAACTTATAAAAATTCATATATCCCCACTTTATCGTTTTGTTCCCGAAATAATGAGTTGGGTGTGAGATGGGGAATTACAGCCTCATTAAAAAAAAAAAAAAAACATGTCATGATATATAGATTCAACCAATTGAAGGATAAACACATCGATGTTTCTTATGACAATCAATGTAGCTTAGAAACATGCATAGCAATGACTTAGCATCAAATTCATTTTTGGTGTAGTCCTAAGATAAGGAAAACATTTACGATAAAAAACTCACAAAGAATTTAATATGGTTTTCGGTCAAATAAGAATTCATAAGGTGATTCCATGCCCAACACCCTTTAGGAAGTCAAGAGAAAAAAATTTCATTTGAAAGCTTTTGACCTCATACTTGTTAGGAATTCCGCTTCAATGAATGTTTTCGCCAGGCAACTCCATTCTGTTCCAGAGTATTTAGGCAAGAAATTCGATTAATAACACCATTAATTTGCAAATGAATTAAGAAATCTACTCAGCTGAACTCTCCTCGTCCATCAGATTGAAAGATTTTTAATCTGCCCTCCAAATTGCCTTAACAAATATTTCTCAAAATTGACAAAACATGCATAAAATTTATACATTTGCCGTAATGGAAACAACCAAGTATATCACATATAATTAATTATCTATAAAGGAAACATAATACCAAAACTTTTGAAATGAGATTATTGAAACCTTTTCCCACAAATCACCATGTATCTTTACAAAAGGCTTAATAGTACTTGATTTGGAAAGCAAAAAGAAAGTTTAGATGTTCCCATTTGAAAACTACTACATATGACAGTAGGTTTATTCCAAATAGCAACAATAATATCGCCTTTATTTTGTAGATGACGGATTATCGGTAGCTGTGGATTTCCCAACCTTTGATGCAAGGTACTTTCATTAGCTTTTCTGAACCATTCAAAAATGGTGCCTCTTTTGGTGCCTTCAAGGCCTTCATGGTTTCCAACTAGTAGAACATTCCCCGTTTTCCATCCTTTATCACAAAACCAATGGCAGAAAACTCAAAATTAAGAAAATAGCTAGTTATAAATTAGCTCACTAATAATAAATTCTTTTTCATCTGAAAAACAAGTAGAACATTCTTTTAAGTCAATTGCTCTCTTGGCCCAAATTGGTTTGAGCGTCACTAGTATGGGAATTTTTAATTGAATCACCATTACCAATCATAATGCTATCTTTCCCAATATATGGCAGTAAGTTGAAAAGGTTACCTTCATCTCTAATCGTTTGATTTGAAGCTCCATTATTAGTGAACCATTATGAATCCTATCTCCAAAAGTAAGTGCAGCAAATGCCTTTGGTGCATCTGATAGGATGAATAATTAAGCCAATTAAAGCAATATGTCCCTACTTGTTATATATTTGACAGGAAATGGCTTTGTCTTCTCCTTTCACAAGTTTCTCGATCTTATTTTGGTTGAATTGTGGCTTTATGACCACGTGAATGCATAAAATCAGCCCAAAAGTTTTTTATTCTTGGACCATTGTGAGAAAACCCTCTTTCATGCGAAGAAAAATAATTGTTCTTGGAATGTTGGAATTGTTTTCCCTTTTTTACTGCTCTTAATATTACTTTTTTGACCAAAAAAAGCCGTCCCGTATAAACGTTGAACTATTGGGGGACTTTTATTTGTGAGTCGACTCTCAAAGCTCTACAGTTGTGATTGTGAAATTAGGTCAAAGAATATTAGCAATGGAGGCTTCAACATGAAGGCCGTGAATAAATCATATTAATCACCTAATCCATTCAAAACAAAGAGACCGATTATATTTGTCCTTTGGGGGACATCTGATAAGAGATAACTAATAAATATATTATTTTAAAGCAACAAGATGCAATTGAAGAGATGAAAAATCATCTTATGATATTTATGGATTCATAGAAAAATTGAAACTTCACGTTCCTCAAATACCTTGGCAAAAATGTTTTATACTACTAACGACATCTCAACAGATGTCTTCAAATCTACTCCTTGAGCAAGAACTTCTTTGGAGAGCATCGCGATGATCCATTCCCGCAAAAGGCAATCTGACCTCCATTGTAAGAACTTTGGATTTGCCACTTCGTCTCGGACTCTAGCTTCTTTTTCGAAATCAGAGGAGGTAACTATTGTTGGACTCGGCATCTAATACTCGCCATCAATGAATCCAACTAGGCCTTGATTTTCGATTAGTGCAAGCGTCTGGGCTTTCAAACAAGAATAATTCATTTATGTCAATTTCAATGACGCAAAATTGCTAATTTTATAAAGCGGAGGGTTATGGATACTTTAGCACGTTAGAGGGATTGGTGGAGGCCATGATTAAGGATTGATTTCTTTTGAAGATATGTGCTAATACCATGTGAGATTTATGGGATGATTGTCAACGGTTTTAAAAGTTTAAGCTATTAGATGAAACCATAATTTATTATTTATATATTATAGCACCCATCTTTATGCATAGATTAAACTTTAGCCTTAGTTTAAAGTATGGAAATATGCTATTGGGTAGGCAAATAGAGACATAGAAAAATTTGAACACATGACCTCTTGCTCTAATACCATAAGAAAAAAGTGTTTAATTCTTAATATCAATATCTGAGATGATTTCTCTTAATCTCAATATCTGAGATGATTTCTCTTAATCTCAATATTTGAGATGATTTCCATTGTATAAAGATATGACAAATGTTACACTTTGTAAGGAAATAATACAACGATGGAAAATAATAAATGAAAAAATAATTATATTACAAGAGTTGTCAATCTCTTGATTCTAACATCTCCGAGAATCAGCTTGTGATTTTAATTGATATCTCAAATTCTTCTTCCTTGATCAATAAATTAGAGCCTTTAGAGTAAAGATGCCGATTAAAGGCATGGGAATTAAGCTGTGATAGCACAAGGGGAGGTGTATTTCAAAGGGGGATGTAAGTTTCGGGAGTGAGTTTTGCTTGCAGATAGATTGGAATAGAGTAACGAGAAAAAAAAAATAGCACAATCGTCGTATTTCAGAAGTTGTAACCGCTTACGGATGGATTAGACATGTGATGCAGTTGTGACCTCATTAAAAGTATTAATTGCTTACAAGTAGATGTCTTTAGCAAGCTATAAAAGCCTGTAATTGTTCAAGATGACCCAATCATAAAAAAATACATGTTACCGATGTACTTTTTGCAATTTACTAATGCCAATATATTATCAGTTTCCATTATTCTAACCTTGTACCTTGAAATTCATTGTTCTTCTTCTTTGTTATGCCAATTCAATTTCTATTCTTAAAAAAAAAAAAATGAAAGATCAATTTTTTGGTGAAAAGTTTTTCACCGATTGGGTCAACACCCATATAACCTGAAATATATATGTTTTAACAAGATGTGTTCTATCAAGAGACCACCAAAAATAGAATTCTATCAAGATAAATTTACTTAAATGTGAATGATTCTAGGTTCCTTATAAATTACACTTAGAACTCGAAACTTATCATTGGGTACGGTTCCTCATTTTTTGAAATCTGAAACTTACTCATTGAAATCTGAAACCTATCATAGGTTACAGGATTGGTTCCACAGTCCAATAAGTTTTTTTTTTTTGGTTTCATTTTTAGTTAAACAAAAAAAAAAAATGAAAGCAACCTGTCCATAGTTCAAGATTCCAACAGGATGTAACTAGAATTTCTACCAATCCTGTGGAGTTCAGGTTGGACCGGCTACTAATTCTGCGGACGGTCCCAGTATTGACAACACCGCCATTTTCGCTAACGTGTCCATAGTTCAAGATTTCAACGGTTGAACTTCAAAAGTCAACTTCCGACTGTCAGACCGTCTCGAAGATCTGCAGGCGTCCTGCGGCTTGTAAATTGCGCACCGCCATCCCCCTTCCCTTAACCTACGCGCCGTCTCACCGGACAAGATGACGACGGACAGTGAGATTCTGGAGAAGCTCGAAGGCCTCACTCGGGATGCCGCCCGCCACCAGCTGGAGGCTCTCCAGTCGATCCTCCAGCGCAACGGCAGCACGGGTTACCTGCGCCCCTTCCTCAGCAGCCATCCTGCGCCGGTCGACGTGGCAACTTTCCGGCGCAAAGTCCCTCTGTCTAGCTACGACGACTACGCCGACCACATCAGTCATATGGCCGGCGGGTTAGTCGATGACGGCGACCCGATCCTGTGTGTTGATCCCCTCGTTTGTTTCTTTTACAGGTATAATTGCTCTGTACCCACGACAATTCGAAAATTTCTGAGCTGTTCCCGTGAAAGTTTGGGATATAGTTTTGTTCTAATGAATGCTTGTTGAATTGGGTGTTCCATTTAGATGAAACTCGAGGTTCTTTATTCCGTTAAGTGATTTCACCTTCACTGGATCGTTCAGCAGTTCTGGTCCTGTTAATCATAATTCGAGTCATTACTAATTTTCGTTGAGCTTGCCGAAAGATTAATTTATTTTAAATTTGCATCTTTTCGAGCTAATTGAATATTTGCTCCGATGGAAGAGTCAGAGCCGTGTCGAAACTAAAATGAGCTAAATAGCAGGAGATCAATGAGTTGATTGACTCTTGCTATCCTCTGATGCGATATAGCTATTTGGCTGTTGTGTTACTATATTCATTGTGTTCGCTTGGCAGCTCCGGGACAAGTTCCATGAGACCAAAGATGATACCTTACTTCGATACGCCTATGTCGAGAGCGGCTACATTCATAGCTATGTGGGGCAGCGCTGCAATACTTCGAAGGTAAATCTCCTGTTCCGAATCAATCTTTCCCTTGTTGTGCGATTCTCGCAATTGCCTTGCCACTACCTGTCACTTTTGTCGATGATTGGAGTTCTTCCGAATTTTGCCAGAGTAATAGGAAGTTTGAATCTTTCTTAGGTCGTTCCCCCCGAGGCCATCAGCAAACAAGAGTCTCTGGTTTGTTTATGCCGGTAATGTCACTCAGACCAAGGGCGGGTTCAAGGCCATGGCAGCCTCGGCATACCCAATGCACAGTGGCCAAACGAGGTCCTCACAGTTTCTGTCTGCTTCCATTAGTCCACGAGAGGTCATTCTGGGATCGGATGTCGACTGCCAGATGTACTGCCACCTTCTGTGTGGCCTTAGGCACTTTCGACATGATCGACAGTATTCAAGCGCCATATGCCACCGGATTAGTTAGAGCATTCTGCCTTTTGGAGGAAAAATGGGAGTTGCTCTGTGAGGACATACAAAAAGGGTTCCTGAGTTTGGATACCTCCGACACAGCAATGAAAGATTCCGTCAACGAGTCTCTTGGAGGGCCTCGGAGTGATCTGTCCGAAAGAATTAGGTTGATCTGCAAAGAGAACTCTTGGGACGGGATTCTGATTAAGCTATGGCCGAATCTGAGGTACGTCAAGTGCGTAACGACAGGGAGTATGATGCATTGTTACCCAAAACTCAAGCGCTATGCTGGGGAAGTTCCGATGCTAGGTGGAGGCTACTTCGCCTCTGAATGCGCTGTGGGCATTAACTTGGAGCCGATGCAACCTCCTGAAAAGACCCGGTTTGTAGTGCTTCCAACAGCGGGCTATTTCGAGTTTCTCCCCTATGATCCCGATGAAAACAGTGTCGCCGACGGGGAAATTGTGGATATCTCGGGCGTCGAAGTCGGGAAGATCTATGAAGTAGTCGTTACTACTTTTAGAGGACTTTATCGGTACCGGCTAGGCGACATAGTCAGAGTGACTGGGTTTTATAACTCATCTCCTGAGCTGGAGTTCGTGATGAGAGCTCCTAAATCTTCTTCCGAGATAATAACCGAGAGGGACTTGACATCCGTGGTCGAAAAGACACGAGTCCTGCTTGAAGATGTCTTGGAGGCGGAAATCAGAGAGTACGCTTGCTCCGTGGACTTTAACATGAGCCCCAGGCAACTGAAGATTTATCTAGAAGTCAAAGGCGTCTCATTCGAGGACAAATTGAAGGACACCATGATCGATCTTACAAGGTGCTGTGCATCAATGGAGGATGACTTCGGAGGCATCTACAAGGTGCAGAGGGAAAGAGGCGAACTCAGGCCTCTGTTGGTGTATATTGTAACTCCCGGAAGCTTTGATAGGTTATTGCAGATTGCGACCGAGAAGGGAGCGCCCGCTAGTCAGTATAAACATCCCAAGATTATCCGGAATTGCGAAATTTCTGATTTCCTAGAAGGAGTTGCTCTCACTACTATATGTACAGATTCAAAGGATGCCTGAAAATCATCCTAAATTTGGGTCAAGTCTCAACTTGCCTCTCTGTACCATCGTACTTCTTCGAGATATTTGCATGCTTTCTATTTGGTGATCTTGCCGGCCCACTCCATGATGGATTTGGATCAATAATAGCCATTGATCATGTGCATATTGCATTAGTTTCGCAAAATCAAAAGTTCTTGATTGAATCTGACCATGGATTACGGTTGAGCCAAGTGTTTCCCCATTTCTTGGGACTCCATGTCCGGAATGGTTCTAGACGTATTTCAGGTGAATGTGTACTTCAATTTGGAGATAGGATGCAGATTGTACTTCATGTTTCCTCCTCCTAAATGCGTGACCTTACTGTAATTACCCATAAAATTGCTGTATAGAACATGCATATCATTCTATGATCAAAGTTTCTATCTTCTCCGAAATGAACCCTGTAATCCATTATTTTTTTAATGGCCCTACCTCCTATTTTTGCTTAGAGAGATATTCGATTTAGCTATATCCTCTGTTTTGAGTCCTTTCGTAAAGATTGGTCGAGTTTAAGTTTGGATATTTCACGTTAACCGAAGAAAACATTGATGATTTCTCAAAAAATTTGGACAATTCACACTAGCCAACGAAAAACTAAACTAGCAAGCACATTATCAACATTCAACTCTCCACTAACTGAATTCGTTTCGTTTTCCAATTTGAATATGGTGAGGGAAACCTCAAGTTTCCTTCAAAGATTAAAAAACTTGTTTGTGTTTGAGATAGTTATTAAAGACGGATCTTTTGAGGCACCCGGTTAGAACTTCATCACCGTTCCACTTTGTATTTTTGGTAAAGCCAAGAATCACATGGGGATGCGGGATGCTACGCTGAGAGTTTCGCGGGATCAATGCGTCCGTCTCATGGCTTCTCTGAATCGCGAGGTCAGTCACAAGATTGGCTTTCTCGCATTCGAGACGGTCTCTCTCTCTGTCTCTCTCTCTTCGTCGAGTAATTTGAGAAAAATATCAGCAAGATGAAAACACTTTTGTACGTATTGCTAAAGGCTCATCTCCAAGAGTTTTGTGCCTCCAAAGGCCTTCTGTTCTTCTTACAACTGCTGAATCAGGAACTGAGGAAGAGACCTAGCTTAATTGGAATTTTGTTGGGAGAGGAGGAGAGTGCTCCGCAACCTTTCGCTCTCTTTTTTCTTTTTTGCTTTTAGTTGCAACAAAAGAGATTTGAATTTGTCTTTTTACTATAACTTTTATCTTTGAAGGGTAGCAACACTTTTGCCTCATTGTTTTATCCTATTTTTCATAAATCTGTCCATGTTTTGACACGTGTATCTTTTTGGTTTTTTGGTTTACAATTCCATAGATGATCTGGTCTTGAGATTCCTTTAATAAGAGAGGGTAAATATTGCACGAGAGTGAGCAACCCTACGAGTTTTAAATGCCATAGTTGACAAAGGAAATGCCGAAGGTTGAAGCTTCTATTGCGGACTCACCTCCTTAAATGAATGATTTAGGTTTATTTATAGAGAAAATTAAGAATGGCTGTCGTATAGGATCATCTCACATGGCGATCCGTGCGGTGAAATCGATGGAAGGCATTCCCTATGTGTAAAGAGTACACGAGTTAGGGTGAGTGACTCATGTCATGAGGACATAGATTGACACCAATTCTAGTAAAAAAAATTAGCCGTGGACTAAATACACATATGGTAAAATTACAAAAAAATCCTAAATCTATTATATGAATTTAGTCTTAAATATTTTGATTTTATCAATTGAATCATAAATTTTTTAATTATTAATCAATATAGTCTCTTCGACTAATTTTGACTAGGACGTTGATTGTCCTACGTAACATGACTAATGCAGATGTGGAAATTTTTATAATTTTTCTTCTTCTTTTTTTTCTTTTTTTTTTTTCCTTCAATGAAGGTTGCAGAGCCCTCACCGATCACTTTAGAAGAAATAAAAGGACAAGAAAGAAAAAGAAAGAAAACGAAAAAATAATGATAATTAATTCAGAATTTTTTTATAAAAAGGTAAAAATTATTTACATAGTCATGCCGTGTCGGACGACATCCAAATCAGTAATTTCTAGTTATTTTTAGTTGAAATAATTATATTAACAGATCGTCAAAAGGTTTATAACTCAATTAACAAAATAAAATATCTAAGATTAAATTGGCATATATATAATAGGTTTAGGATTTTTTTTTAATTTTTTTCTTAATTTGTGATTATTAATATTTTGTATTTTTGACATCACTAGTAAAAGAAAAGCCCACCGATTTTTCACCACCTTGTATGTCCTTTTCTTCTTCTATTAACTGTTCAGTGACCTCATCAACCTAGTTCTTTGGAGGTTTCATAGAGGTGAATGATCATCTTCAAGCACCAAGTTTGTGCAGAAATAACGCATCCCAGTAACTACATTAATTTGATTCCGCTATATTGATCAAACAAGTCAATCATCCCCTAATATCGAACAATCCCAGTCTTAGCATCGTTGATTATCAATCGACGTGGTAAAGTGATTTAACAGAACTACCCGACAGATGTACCCCATGAACCATGAGATGTCAAGCTTGGATTCGATCGAGTAAGACCTCCTAAAGATTGTGCCACAAAGGAAGTCGTACCATGTAAATAACCCTAATTTGAACGTTGAAAGGTGGTCTTAGTCTACTGTATTTGAAAGGTGGTCTTAGTCTACTGTCTATGCATAAAGAAGGAAAATTGATGATTATCCCTCTGAAAACTCTTTTCAATTCTGGTTCTAAAAGGAATGTTACTCACCTAGTCCATCCATCCACTGATTATACATCAAAACACTGCAAAATCAAGTAACTTCATAATATGCAAGCTATAAAAGAAAAGAACCTACTAAACCATTCACAAGCCGAGGGAATATAAGCATGTGAAAACAGAGGTGGCCTTGGCAAGCAATAATTGCAAAAAAACACTCCACAGTTACGACGTGAGTAATGCAGCCAATGCTTAAACAATCATGGAAATGTCATTTATGTTGATAAATTAAACTGGAACAACTTTTGAGTGATTCACATTAAGCACCTGTTGCTCCCACTATGATACCTATAATTCTTGTGAGTTGCGACGATCAATTGTTGGGGTTTGAAGAAAGTTTGGGGCTGATGCTTGCTCGGGTTTCTCTCTTTCCTCCATATCTTTCACAGATGAAGATGATGTTCATTATGGATTTCGATGACATACACAAGGCTGTCCATTGCGTCCAATGCTAGTAACTACTTGAGTAGCTGGTGATCAATTTAAATGAAAAACAAATTGCTTGCACTGTCCAAGACATGGGCACTTCCCATATCAATGCCTGCTCTGACAAATTGGAGAGAATTCAGCAAAGGAAAAGCTTGAGAAAAATGCCATCGCTGAATCAACAAATGACTGAATGCTCCCAGTTAGCTTGTTGACTCGAGGACTTGCAACTAAATCCAGATGAGTGTAAAACCTCTCTCGATTCCACAATATAGTTGTCTCCCCAATGAATCAACATAAATTATCAAACCATTATGCTGAGTGAAGACCCTCGATCATCTGCATCCACACGAAGGGCATTTTCTTCCATTATTTCCATAGTAAATCCCAATCTTCATTAGGAAAATTTGCACGAAACTTCAGTAACGCACATTTTGCTTGTTTCATCCAGTAGCTTAGAAGTCTCATCGTTCACAGACACACCATCTTTCTTCATCCGCTCAGCAATAACAAGTGGCATCACACCAGCTTTGGCATAAGTTTGTAGCAGTGAATTGTAGACCTCAGTACTCACATGGCCAGCGTTTCGAAGAATAACTAGCAGTTCCTCTGCTCCTTCAACATTTCCACGCTCCTGTAGATTCTCAAATAATTCTGCAATCAACTTTCTGTCAAACTTCCAATTTTCAACACTACCAATAGCCTTATTTAGATAATAAAGAGCTTTATCCATCTGCTTCTCTTTCAGATAACCCCATGTCAGAAGCTCCCAAGTAGTGTAACAAGGAGCGACCCCATTTTTTGCAATGCGTTCGTAGAATTTCTCTGCCCTTTCCATCTGGCCATCGTTCACGTGAGCAGCAAGAAGTATGTTTGCAACCCTAGGATCACCGGTTTTAGAAACCGACTCCCACTCAGTATAGAGCTTCTCCGCTTCTTTGAGGTCCCCAAGTTTCACAACTGATGAAATCATGCAAGTGTATTCAGCATCATTCATTTTGGGGAATAATGAATTCATCTTTTTCCATATCCGATGAACCCCATCTTTGTCTCCCATATTCGTGTATAAACTCAGGAGGGATGAGTATGCGACCCGAGTTTTACGAGAAGTTCTTTTCTCCATCTCCTTTATAGTGGATAATGCTTTCTCTAGAGAGGCATTTTTTATGTAGAGATTGGTCAGAATACTGTAGCTAAACCAGTCTGGAGGTATCTTTGCCTTCTTTAGCTCGAGGAAAACCCTTTCAGCTGTTGCAACATCATTTTGCTCCTTGCAGCTTGTTAACCACAGATTATACGTGATTATGTCTGGTGAAGTGCTCCTTTTCAACTTTTCAATCACTTCAGGAACCTTCTCCAGTTGCGCACTGGACACATACATAGATAGTATGTGGTTATAGGGAAGAGGGCTCTTCAAGAAACCACAATCAGACATTTTCTCAATTAAGGCCTCAGCTTTGCTGGACAGCTGCTTCTTGGCATAGCTGTGGAGGAGAGCATTGCAGGTATGCTCCCCTCTCATCTGAGATGGAAGATCTTCGAAGAACTTCTCTGCACTGTTAAGCCCACGAACTTTAGCAATCAGGTCTAGGTGAACAGCATAGTCACCGGCTAACAGCTTGATATCTTGCTGTAACCTCATCCATTCACATATCTGGAAAGGAAAGTACATAACAGAACATTACGCATTCGTATCATAATCACTAATACTATCACAAGTTCAAGGCCAGACTAGTATTTAAATTGTAAGAATATGAAGCCATGCAAGGCCTAGACATGTTGGCCTCTATAAGCAACTAGTTGAGTCCTAGGACATCGAGCACCTGCTATCAACCGAAAAATCCCTTAGTTACATTGTGTAGGTTCCTGGGAAGCTCCATTCAATGGAGCAAAAAAGGCCTTATAGATGTGACAATGAAAGTTATTCCTGCATTAACATCTTCAAGCAACTTTTGCTAAAAACCTCAATGACTTAGAGATTTATCTGCACATGTAACAAGGAATTTCTAACAGAATTTTCATCATTTGGTACCTTAGAAAGCACCACAATTGTTTAAGTGTGCAACTGACCATAAGTAGTACTTGCCATCCCATTTTGCTAGAAGGCTAAGTATTTAACTATAATAATCAATACTTTTTTGAGTTTGTTACATAGATATTAAAAGAACCATTACCTCTCTTTACTTTTTTTTTTTTTTTTTTTTTTTTTTTTTGGGGGGGGGGTATGTCTCTCCTATAACTTATTAATCAAGATTTAAAAGTTTTAAGCGTTTGCTCTAGTTCACATCACAAATATATATATGTATGTATGTATATAAATTTATTGTGTCTATCATATTACAGTACATTTTCAATCGTCATAACAAAGCTAATCGGCTATGAGATGTGTTAACTAATCTTATCTTGTAGATGAGTCAACTAAGTAAATCCATGATTAGGGGACAATAGACCGATCCTGAATTTAAAAAAAAAATAAAGAAGGAAAAGGGGATATAAAGAAGATAAGGCATCCTGATTTAAAGGGATAACAAGGCTACCCAGCCATTTCTGTAATGTCACCAACACCAGCACCAACATCATCACAATCACAATTGGCCCCTAACACACCATTTCCTACAACCATTGCTCGGCAACCATCCCTCCATTACCACAACAAAAACAAAGAACAGCCACAAACGAGGTAATATCTGCACATCTCCCTACTACAATGCCAATCCTCATGATTACCCTCCACTACACACAACCATTCTCCCATTACTCCTGCACCAACACTATTCTCGATCATGTCCGAGAGATAGAGAGCGTGCGGGTGTTGCATTACCATTCTCCAATACTGCCAGCGGTAACTGGTATCTCCAATTATGAACTACTTATTGGCTCATTTGCAATTAGGAACGAAGATTCTTAATCACCAATTAAATTTTAGTGAAACCAAATAAAACTACGATCAACATGTAGTCACTACACCACATGCCAGATTTTCCAAACAATAGACAAAATGCCACAAATTCCACATCTTTTTGTTTTCGTCATCAACTCTTCCCTAACCATTCAACCTCATGTCCCAATCACCAGAGGAAAGAAAAGACAGTACCCATTTGATTTCTCTCATTGTTCTACGAATTACCACCATGTTAAGAAACAGACGCAATATCAGTCACTTGCTTAGCTCCTATCTACCTATAATTTCGAACGAAAAGAGCTCTCCTTTCACAGCTTTGCCTTCAATGGTGTCCATTTCTCAGAAAAAACGACTCTTCTTCACTTATAAAAGCACTTCAGAGTAAATGAGTTCAACGCAGAAAGAGGAGAACCTCGAGAGCGTGCTTGTAGCGCTTGAGCTTGCGAAGCTCTCGGACGATGCGGTTGAGCTCGTACTTGCGCACCGCGCCTCCTTCCTCCTTCCACTTGCGAATCGTCACCACCGCGCTCCGCTTCGCGTACACCAGGCTCAGCAGCCTCTTCCCCAGCGTGTCTCCGCCTTTCCTCTTCGGCGCCGTCCCCGAGGCGGCGGCGGCGGTGGCCGACGGGCTCTCCGCCGTCACGGCCTCCGCCGAGAAGCGGCGGTTGGCGGTGGGAAGCAACGCGCGGGCGGAGCGAAGCAGCATGGCGGTCCGCGTGCCCTGAAGTGGTTAAAGCAACTTTATACACATGGGCCCAAATTCACCAATGTTTTCTTAACGAAAAAGGGCCCAAGTCCCGTTTTCTTCTTTTTACTTTTTTTTTTTCTCTCGTCTCCTCGTGAAGGACATACGCGTAAATTGCAGGATTTCATTTCGGGACGTCTCGTGCTCCAAAAATCACGAAGTGTGTCAAAGGCCTTTGGGCCGTAACGACCGTGACGAGGGCAATACTTTTATTAGGGAGACTTAGGGCCTGCATATTTTTATTCCTGATTTCTGTTCAAGAACAGAAATTTTGTTTTTTTGTTCCCATGAACAAAAAAAGAATAGAAACACGTTTATTTGCATTTTTATTCAAAATCAGATTTTTTGTTCCCGAAACACAAAAATAACAGAAATGAAACAAAAAAAAAAAAAACTTGTTTCTTGCTCCAGAAACACTTTTTTTTCTTTTCTTCTTCTTTTCTTCTTTGGTCGATCGTCGGCCTCGGCCATGGCCTCGGCCCGCCCGAGGCCAACGACGCCGGCCCCGGCGAGGTCGAGTGTCGCCGGCGTGGCGAGGCTCAACCTTGCCTTGGCCGGGCGAGCTCGAGCTCACCAATCTGGCGAGGCGAGCCTCACCGGGCGGCGACCCTTGACCTCCGATATGGGCGAGGCCAAGCTCGCCCGGCCAAGGGCGAGGCCGAGCCTCGTTTCGCGGCTGGCAACCTTGCCTCGTCGGATCGGGCGAGGCCAAGCTCGCCGCGCCGGTGACCTCGAGCTCGCCTAGATCCGCGAGCCTCGCCATTTGCCGGCCAAAAGAAAAAAATAAAAAAAATAAAGGAAAAAATGAAAAATATTAAAAAATTAAAAGAAACAAAAAAAGAACATAAATTTACCAAACGTGTTTCTATTCATTTTTTATTCCCAGAACAAGTTTACCAAATGTATCTTTCGGTCAAAAATTGTTCCCGAAACGAAATACTTTTTTATATTTCATTTCCAGAAACAGATTTTTGAAAAACGTTACCAAACGCGTCCTTAAATAGCATCGGCACCCAACACACAACGCCAAATCATTCGTAAAAGAGTAAAAAATTCAATACGTTAGAACACGTTGTATTTTTTATATAAACAAATTAATTCAATTTAAATTTATAAATAAATAATAAAATTTTAGAATGAATTTGCATTAAAAATATTAATTCACAATTGTTTTAGTAGCATTCATTATTTCAATTAAACAAATTCAACTCCATTCGAATAATCCATAAAACTTGAAAAAAATACAAGCAATTCACATTCTACACTCGCATGTGAGATATGTCGGAAGAGAAGAGAAAAATACTTAGGAGTTAAATTGTACATCACAGAAAGTAAAAGTCGAAAGAAAAGAAAAGATTACGTTTTTACTCTTTCTCCATTTATTACTTTTATTATTATTTTTTTATTTATATATATATATATATATATATATATATATATATATTGACCCATCATTTATTAAATACTTTTAAAATTGATGTTTTGTATCGGAATCATGTGTCAGAAAATTACATATCAAAATTCCGACTTGATTGTCAGAGAGTGTTGAGAAAGTTAGCTAGGTATCAGATTTTCCAACACGTATTGACCGAGTGTTATAAACTATTCAAGAGTATCTACTAGTATTGGACCCATGTCAAAATGTCCAATACAATACAAAGACTCTTGAAGAGTGTCGATGCTTGATAGGGACATGGCAGAGAGTTTGATCCGCTTAAGCATTGAAAAGATCTATAGAGTAAAAGAGGAAAACCTAGCATATGCTAGCATAGTCTTAAAATACTTAGCTAGACCTAATCTGCTTTGATTGTTGGAATGATCTATCCAATAATTTAACCTAAAAGGGGATGACCTAGCCTATAGGAACCTAGTCTCATATTATTGAAATGATGTATTCAACACATGAGATGCCGTCCTAAGTCAATACATCATCTATACCAATTTATAATAAGATGAAAAGGTTTTGAATAGTAAATTGGTGAATGCTGCTTCTCGAGAAATTTGCAAATGATTTTTTTATTCTCTCTTCTCAATTCCACGCTATCCTACTTTTCACCTAACCTAAAATAATTGTTATTTTGAGAAAATACTAACCCAACACATCATTTCAAAAAAAAAAAAATAAATAACGAATTCCGATACGTTAGAACATATTGTATGGTAAATGTGTTTTTATATATATACATATTTTTATAAATACATAATAAATTATCATTTTTATGATTATTTCAATCAAATTAATTTGATTTAAATTCACAAATAAATAATTAATAAAAACCTAGAATGAATTTACACTAAAACATTAATCCACATTTTATTAATATCATTCATTATTTTAATTTGACAAATTCAACTCCATTCCAATAATCCATAAAACTTGAAGAAAAAAACAAGCAATTCACATTCTACACTCGCGTGTCAGATATGTTGGAAGAAAAGAGAAACAAACTTAGAAAGTAAATTGTATATCACAAAAAGTGAAAATAGAAAGAGAAGAAAAGATTACATTTTTCCTCTTTCTCCATTTATTGTTTTTATTATTATTATTTATTTATTTTTTTATATATATATATATATATATATATATATATTGACCTCTCATTTATTGAATATTTTTAAAATTAATCTCTTGTGTCGGAATTACGCGTTGAAAAATCGCATATCAGAATTTGACTTAATTATTAGAGAGTGTCAAGAAAATTAACTAGATGTCAAATTTGACCAAGTATCAGAGATTGTCCGAGAGTGTCCGAAAGTGTTGGACACACGTCAAAATGTCTAACACAATACAAAGGCTCTCGAAGAATACCAATGTTTTATAGAGACATGTCAAAGAATATAGAGTAAAAAGAAGGAAACCTAGCATATGCCAGCATAGTCTCAAAATACTTAGCTAGAACTAATGTGCTTTGATTGTTGAAAAGATCTATCCAATAATTTAACGTAAAAGGGGATGACCTAGTCGATGGGAGCCTAGTCTCATATCTTGAAATGAAGTATTCGATACATTATGTATTTGACACATGTGATGAGGTCCTAACTCAGTATATCATCTGTACCTATTTATAATTAGATGAAAAGGGTTTGAATAGTAAATTGGTGAATGCTACTTCTCCAGCAATTTGCAAATGATTTTTTATTTCCTCTTCTCAATTCCACACTATCCTACTTTTCACCTAACCCAAGATAACTGTTATTTTGAGAAAATACTAAAAGATATATTGAATATTTCAACAAATTGTTTTCTTAACAGGGAATGGAGAGCTAAATTGCATTTCATTAAAGTGATCTTCTTGGAATCATGGGTTCATTTCTCTTTTTAATATGAAAATGAGAAAATATTATATCATTACCGTTCATGGCAAAATCTAATTAGTATATGCTAGCGTGACTTTGTAGAGTTATCGGTTCAAATTTTTCTTTTTACCTTTTTATTTTGAATTCAAAAGTATGCAATCGGTGATATTTATTTTCTTTTGCGGTGATTTTCTTGTCATGTATACAGCCTGAATAATTAACAAGGTAAAAGAAGATTGATGTAATGGGAAGCCTACAGCATAAGAACTTCAACTTCAATCATAAATACAATTCTCTTATTTTTCTCGATATGTTACTCTTTTCACTTTTGGCAAATAAGCAAGTTACATTATAACTTTTATGACATTTTGGATAGCTCGCCTTACCTAAGTTTAACCACTTATAATGCTTCATCATAAACTTTACAGTAGATTTGTTCATTTTGCACGATCATATTGTATGTTTGATAATAGATATTCCTCCACTAGCATTTATAACTGGCTTTGAATATGACAAACACCATGCTCAATATGATTATGAGTCAATTTGCACTATAGTACTATCTATATCAAGGCCTTTGTGAAAAATTACATGAACACAATTTAAACAAAGAAAAACAACACATTTTTTTATAAATCACTTATTATAAAAGGATAGATGGTTTTATTATTAGCTCGATACATTAAGATTTATCAAGATAAAAGTAATTGCACGGTACAAAGTTTGGCTGATTGACTACACTAAGATGGGATGTCGGTCATCTCTCCTGCCTCTATTTACTCTTTTTCTCTTCTTTTTAATTTTTTTACTTTACAATCTAATTTAATTTAATTTGTATTTGGATGGAAATACCCTGATCGACCAGAATATTTTGCTGATCAGTAAGCTGGCTAGGCTAGGCCCTTATTTGAAACGTCCATAACTACTTTATGCACTTCAGGCTCTTATTTGAAAACAAAGTCCACTCAAACCCTTATTTGAGAAAATAAGGACACTTCGAGGCCTTCTTTGGAGTTTGCCCAAAAAAGAATAAACACAAGTTAAATAAAAAGGGAAGGAGCTCAAAAATAAAAAGAACGAATTACAAAATTGGTTATTTATTATGTATATTTAAATGGTTAATCAATGTAGAAAATGATTGATCAATAGAAATGTCTAAAAAATTATACAAGGAAATGATGCTCTCAAACTCAGTTTTAGTAAATTAACTTTCATGTAGCAAACTTTTGTGAGTATGATTAGAATTGAGAATACGATTGCCACAATTCTCTTCAAAGAAAAACGTCTGGGGTAATTTCCACCCTCAGTTTGAATGAAAAGTATGTGAATTTCCATAATCTTATCTATTACTTAATTGAGTATTAATGGAATAAAGGTGTTTTTGTCGGTTTAAATGAAAAGGTGTGTTTCTTCTATTAATATATTCATATCTTTTTCTGATGTGTGTGTGTGTGTGTGTGTGTGTGTGTGTGTGTGTGTAAATAGATATAATTGTCTTTATTTTTTATAATAATTAAGAGTAAAAGAGAGCTTTCCTTAAAAAACAATGAGATGCAAATATACTTTTACCTTCTAAAAGTCATGTGAATTGCACACGCTAAGAAAATATAATGGAGGACTGACGGCTACAACTCAATGAATGTTTCGGGCTAATGTATAACCATTGAAAAATAAAAGGTTAAACGTGTATGACCCTCAAAAGTCTGGGTGAGTTTTGTGTAACTGCCCGAAACGACTATAAATAAACGGATAGCGTGGACAGTGCTTTGAACTCCAAAGTTGGAACTAACAATTGGGGAAGTGTCCCGACTGGCAGAAAAAACAATGGAGGAAGCGAAGGGATTCGTGAGGCGTGTGTTGCTAGTCAAGTTCAAAGCCGAAACCGCACCTGACCACATCGAGCGACTCATCAAGGATTACTCCAATCTCGTCAACCTCGTCGAATCCTTGAAAACTTGGCACATGTATCCTTCCCTCTCTGCCTAATCTCTACATTTTTCTTTCCCTTCTCTTGCGCCCTTTTCCCCTCATGTCTTGGTGCATCTGTCATGGAATGTTCCTCAGCGGTTTGTTCAGATGCCTGATCTTGGTTTTATCCGTGTGAAACTAGGGGAAAGGATGCGAGTATCGAGAACTTGCATGAAGGCTTCACGCATGTCTTCGAGCTAACGTTTGAGGACGCCGAGGGAGCAGCAGCGTACGTGGTTCATCCTGCTCACCTCGAATTCCATGAGCGGATCGGGCCCCATGTGGAGAAGACAGCCATGATCGACTACAAGCCGACTTCTTTCCATACCTGCATTTAATGTCGCACTGCAAGCTCTATCATAATTGTGTGGATGAATAATAAGCTTGTTATGGCATTATCTTGTGTAAGGTGATTAACATGGTTCATGTTAAATTAATATCTCAAGTTTGAATTTGAATAACTATTTATTAAATTGAATTTGTCAAGAAAGATCCAGGTGGATTAAAAATCGGACTAAGAACCTTTTTTTTCAGCGATTGTAAACTCTGATTCCCCAATTATAATAAATTATTGCTGCTAGTTCTCTCCTTGGATTTAGATACCAATACTCGAATTGACCACATAAATGTCTGATGCCCCTATTATTCCTCGTTTATTTCTCAAGTAATTTTGTGTTGATGTAAATTGTAAAATTCTATCGTTTTCACATATTATATTTCAACAATTGGTATCAAAGCTTGGGATCAGATTTCTCAATTGTAATTTGGGGTTTTTTCTTATCTGATTAATATTTAGAAATTATGTTATTGCAATTACGTCTAAGGCGAAAGCTTAAATTGAGAAGCTTAACAAAAGTATTGTCATGTTAAAGCAGATTTCATTTTCAAAAATGCCCTCATCATGATGTTGCTAGTGAAACCAAATCAAACTGTCAACAAGGCCAAATGGCTACTAGCAACCTCAAGCAAGGTTGGCTAATGCTGGACCTAGCTCATCGACAAGGCTTAGGCCACCAACGAAGATTTGAAGTTTATTCTTTTTATTAAAAAAAAAAAGAATAGTAAAATTACTTCTCAATACATTTTTAAAGAGATACGGACACCTGGAGTGCCAAAATTTGGCACGAAATGGACACTTAAGTTTCAAAAGTTAAAAAATGACACTTAAATGCCAAAATCGGAGCAAAATTGACCACTTAGGTAGCGCATGGTAACGCTCATGTTTCTCCCAATTTCTGTTCTTTTGTTCCCCGAACAAAAAAAAAAATAGAAACCTGTTTGATAAAACATTTGTTCCCGGGAACAATTTCTCAATTTTTTGTTCCCGTTTTGTTCCGGAACAATTTTGAGAAGCAAAAAAAAGTTGCTTCTTGTTCCGGGAACAATATCTAGAAGCAAGCTGATTTTCTTTTTTAATTTTATTTTCTTGCCGCGACCATCGCCAACCGCCGAGCCACCGCCCATCGCCCGCCATCGCCGTCGTCGGTCGCCGCGCCACCGCCGGTCGCCGGTCACCGTCGTCGGTAGCCGTCGCCGATCACCGGTAGCCTATCATCGGTAGCCGGTCGCCGACCCCGCCGTCGCTTGATAACGCCGCCGCTGTCGCCGCCGCTAGTTGCCGTGCTCTGCCGTCGCCGTTCTGCCGCCGCCGCCGTAGGTCGCCGTCACCGCCGCCGCGATTCGGTTCGTCGCCACCGGTTTGCCGGTTGCCATCACGGCCCGGTCGCCTCCAACGGCCGGCGGCGTGGTCGTCGGCGGCCGATGTGCTTTCGCGGTGGTCGGCGGTGACGATCGGCGGCGGCCGGCGGTTGTCTGCCGCCGGTGGCGGCAATCTGTCGGCAAAATTAAAAAATTAATAAATACAAAAAAAAAATTGTTGTGTTACCAAATGCATTTCTATTCTTTTTCTATTTCACGAGTAGAAATTTTGTGTCATTACCAAACGAGTTCTTTTACTCGAAATTGTTCCCAAAGCGAGAAATAGAAAAGAACTATTTCTGAAAAAAAAAAAAAAAAAAAAAAATCTCCGGGAACGAAGCATTGTCATGCGCAGCCTTAAGTGCTAATCCTAGCCAAAATGCGATATGACGATTTTCGAGCAAGGTAAGTGAAAAACGACGTCATTTTGTACACGATGTGGCTAAAAAAAGCAAAAATGATATCGTTTTGTCTTTGATGTGGTAAAAATTCAATATAAAAAAATTAAATAAATTTTAAATTTAAACTAAATTGATTAAAACATTTAAAAATACAAATTCAAATATTAAATAAAAGGGTGGGGGTGGGGGGAGACAGCTAAGCCCTCACGCCAACAATGGAGTGGGGAGGGTCGGCCGGGGTTGCCGGCCCCCCCGGCCGACCCTCCCCCTCCGTCTCTAGCCCTTCCCGACGGTGGCAAGGAGGCGGCGAGGGCTCACGAGGCCCTCGCGCCAATCGGCCTGGGGCCGATGACCCGGCCGACCCTCCCTCCATTTTTGCCAACCCTTCCCAACGATGGCGAGGAGGCGGCAAGGTCTTGTGGGCCCTCGCCATTGGTCGGCCGGGGGCCAACGACCCCCGCCGACGCTCCCCCACTATCGCCAACCCTTCCCAACAATAGCGGAGGCGGTGGCGGTGGCGGCGCGGCAAGGGCTTAACTCTCGGCCGCTACCTCCTCTTCCCCACCCTTTTTATTTATATAAAAAAAATATATATATATATATATATATATATATATATATATATATATATATATATTATTTTATAATAATAATAATTATTTTTATAATTTAATTAAATTAATTTTTATATTAACATTTGAATCCGCTTAAAAACAACATCATTTTTGCCTTTGTTTGTTGAGTCAAAATTCTGGCAAACCACGTAGATGAAAAAAATAATAAAAAATTGCCACGTAGGAATTCTAGTGGGGTTCCTAGGAGATGGCACTTAGGGCTACGTTTAGTAATGTTTCTATTCAAAAATTGTTTCAGGGAAACGAAGCAAAAGAATACGTTTGATAAGCGCACAAAATTTATGTTCCTAGAATAGAAAAAGAATAAAAACACGTTTAGTAAACTTGTATAATTTTTTTGTTTCTTTTAATTTTTTAATATTTTTATTTTATTTTTCCTTTTTTATTTTTTATTTTTTCTTTATTTTTTCTTCCTTTTGGCCGGTCGCCGGCCTCGGCCATGGCCGGTGATTGGCCGACGAGGGCCGGCGACCTCACCTAGCCACTAGCGAGGCTCGCTAGCCCCCGACTAGGTCAAGCCTCGCTGATGGTTGGGCAAGCTCGGCGACACTTCGGCAAGGTCGCCAACCCTCAACGATCGGTCGTCGGCCATGGCCGAGGTCGGCATCGGCCAAAGAAAAAAGAAGAAGAAAAGAAAGAGAATGAAAAAATAGGAGAGAGAAAAATTATTTCTCAAAAGTATTCCCGGGAACAAGAAACAAGTTTTATTGTTTCTTGTTTTTGTTCCAAATTTATTCCTAAGAACAAAAGTGTAAATAAACGTGTTTCTATTCTTTTTTGTTCCTCAGAACAAAAAAACAAAAATTGTGTTCCGGGAACAGAAACAAAAACCAAGCGCTATTTGTTTGTGTTCCTGGTGTGTGTTTATGAACACAATTTATGTTTATTTGTTTTAACAAAAAAAGAATAAACACATTTGTTTGGGTTTTTGTTTTAAATCTATTTTTTTGTTCCCAAGAACAAATTTGGAATAGAAACAATAAACAAAAAAAACTTGTTTTTTGTTTTTGGAACACTTCCAAGAAACAAATTTTCTCTCTCCTATTTTTTTCCTCTTTTTTTTTTTCTTTTCTTCTTCTTTTTTCTTTGGCCGGTCGTCGGCCTTAATCATGGTCGGCAACCAGCCGTCAAGGGCCGACGACCTCACCGAAGCATGCGTCACCCAGCCACCGGCGACGCTCGAGCTCGCCTAGCCAAGGCGAGGCCCGACAATCAACCAAAAGGAAGAAAAATTAAAAAATTAAAAAATTAAATAAAAAATAAAAATAAAATAAAAATATTTAAAAATTAAAAGAAACAAAAAAATTATACAAGTTTACCAAACGTGTTTTTATCTTTTTCTATTTTAGGAACAGAAATTAGTTTACAATTAAGGCTTAGTACCCTCAACGCCGAGGGGAGGAGTTCGTTTACCCCAAATGCATTCTTCGGAGGTTCCTCACGGGTCATCAAAAAAAAAAAAAAAATTATACAAGTTTACCAAATGCATTCTTCTATTCAAAAATTATTCCCCGGAACAGAAATAGTTTTTTCTATTTTTGTTCCCTAGAACAATTTTTTAACAGAAACGTTACCAAACGCACCATAAGTGTCCCATTTTTCAAAAAAAGTGACACTTAAGTGCCACTTCCCTAACTTTTGATACTTAAGTGTTTCTCCGTGCCAAGTTTTGGCACTTAAGCTATACTTTGTCCCATTTTTAAATTACACTTTACCAAACACTCTTTATATTTAGAAAAAACCTTCCGGTTAAAGTCTTTTGCATTTGAAAAATGCAGCTTATGAGTCTTAAAGGCCATAGATGGCAAGTAAGGAAAATGACATAGAAGGCACAAAGAAAAATGGAAACACCAAATAGTGAAGCCTCATCTGTTGCAAATTCTCCTCCTCGAACGAATGATTTAGACTTATTTATAGTGAGTAAGAGTGAGTAGTTTCAGGATTGATCTAGGTTTCACCTGGAATTTACCTTATCATATATAGTTCCTTATTTTTTGAAAACTAAAACATACCTTGCATACCCAAAACCTAAAACCTACCCCGTTAATCAATTCTAGGGTCTATCCAAGTTGCTGGCCAATTTCCTTTTTTTTCCTTTGTTTCACTTTTTTCTTCTTCTTTTCGTTTAGTAAGATGAAAGTGAATGCACATTAACGAGTCCAAGGCAGAATCGAGAACAAGACCATACCAACCATAAAGAACCCAAGGGCGCCACTCCCTTACCATGGCCCAATAAGTTTTCAGTTTAGTTCTCACCTTTCCATGCCATAAAATTACCGAACATCCAAATGTATACTAAATGGTATAAGAAGGGTGGCACTAGCACTTCCATATGCATTAGATGGTCATCAAACTTTGAGACATAAAGTTGGAAGATGAACATCCAAATAGACAACATCCCTATCAACCTCCATCTATCGGGCTCGCTTGATGGAAATTAAAGATTGAAAGACAGCTCCACCGAAAAGCAACGATGCATCATGGCCCTGAACCTATACAAGGCCGATCCCGAAACAGCAGGGTTTTTGGCGGCTGTTGAGGCTCTTCGAACAAAGATTGAAGCAGTCTTTTAAACCTCCTGTTTTTAAGATGCAACGAAACAAGAACATCAACACGAATAAGAATATAACATCTAGAATAATAAAATGTTCAAAACACACATTATGTAGAAAGGTTCCCGGTCCAACTGTTCAATTCTCGATTCCCAGTTCAATTTTTACCCAAAAACTAGGATCCTAACAACATGGAACAGGTTCCACCCAATTCCACCTCTTTTAGAATCAGGACCTAGACCGATAACCACGGGAACTTGAAACGGGTTCAATTCCTATGGTCAGTTTGATTTAGTTCCTTCAACCCTAATGGTGAGGGATAAGAAATGGCTATTGAACAGGATTACATCACATGGCAATCGTTATGATATGGACAGAAGGTATTCCGCCTTGTGTAAAGGGTACACTAGTTAGGAGCGAGTGGCTCATGTCACAAGAACATGAATCGATGCCAAGCCCATTAGAAAATGTTAGGCACGGTCCGAGCTTACCACTCTCAAATGGAGGGATAATTAAGGAATCTACCGCTAATCCATAATTAACACTGCACAAATCGTACATGGGCCGCAATAAATTCTATATTACTATTTAAGATGATATGATCCTTTTATATTCTATCGATATACAATAAAAGGTCAATTTATTCCATATAATATGAAATATGATGTCCTCTTTCAGGTGCTTGAGTTGCTTGGAACAAGTAAGAAGGCTCTTTGTTGAATAATAACCCGCATACTCCGTTCAGTGTAAGTGACGAGACTTTGTTTCTTTTTGATCATATACTACTCCAAAAGTGTGCTGCATTAACGCATCGAAATTGAGTTGCCCTACCTTAACTTTCATATTTCTTTTTTACTCCCATTTATATTTCTGCGACAAAGTATGACGAATGACAAAATAAAAATCAAATCTAATAGCCCTCATGTCTTAGCAAGGGTTGACAACCATTGGATCAAGTGAGTTGGTTATCACGGTTCCGACCCGATTTCATTCTCCTCAAATAAACAAATTTCACATAAAGATGGATATGGAAATCAAGAAGATATATATAGGAAAAATTTAAGATGTCTCGCATTATCATATTAGTAAATGGGGACTCTTTTGAAGGGTTTCAACACATTTCTTTATGCTTTATACATGTGCTCGAGCTCTTACATTATCTCTTCTTCTTATTTGGGGCAATTATCTCCATTTTTACATATATGCCAGCTTGCAAGTGGATGTACAATCCATACACCTGTTAATTTCTGAACCAGTTGTTTTGCTACCACATTATTTGGAGCTTAATAACAATTATTGGTCCACGTAAACCATAGTATCTAGGGCTTTGAATCTTCGAAGCCTATAGAAAACCCAAGTATATATATAGGTCTGCAAGCTATATGTGGTACACATCCATGCATGCACATGTCTAGTCTAGGTGAACCCACATTTTTCCTAGGATGAATAGTCTCTGTCACGAACCAACTCTTTAAATTATTTCTTTAGGTGAACCCATAGTTTAGGATGAATAAAGTGGATTATTGAGCAACTCTTTGACTATTGTTTCCTCTCTGTGATTCGAGGTGATGTAACCCGGTAAGATGAGGTGAACCCACGATTTTCTAGGATGAGCAAGTGTGTTAATGATTGGCTTGTTTCGATAATTATTATTTTTTTTCTATGCATAGAGTTTCAAGTTAGGTAACCTATTGAAATATTATCTCACATTACTCGACACAATAAGTTCTATATACTCTTCATATTTATGTGATCCCCATTCACCTATTAATGTAAATTTTTCAGTTAATATTATCCCTTAGGAATATATGCATCCATCCCCATCAGTCAGATTTCACGCTGCGCTCCTAATCTTGAGTTCAAGAAATAGGCATGCCCAACGATTATTAAGTGGAGCAAAATAAAAACAAAAATGTAAGGCAGATATGTTGTAGTGAAGACACATTGAATTTGGGTGTATGCCTAGAGACTGAAGTATCATCCTCTGCATTCATTCTATATGTCAAAGGTGATCCTAACAAGGAAAAGGACTCTTCAGTGTACATTATTTTGATCTAAGTTGCTACCAATATATACTGGTCCCCCACTATATTATCTTTTGGCCGACCCACGGTATAGAATAGCTAGATAATTGTCTTTTCTTTTTCTTCTCTTGCATTTGTTTCTTATTCCGAGTTTTTTTTTTTTTTTTCCTCTGTCCCAGATGTGATCAGAAGAGTGAACTAGAAAAGCGAGTCCCGCTAACGCTTGGTAATTACGCTTCCTTATGTTGTCGTGCAAGAGAAGGCAAATTACGGGGTGATGATATCGGTCAACGTTCCACGCGAATTTTGAACATCCTTTTTTGTTTTGAAGGAATGTCGGACCCTCTTAGAGTAAAGCTAAATGAATCATTTTTACAAAAAAAAAAATCAATAAGATTCATGTTGGGTCGAGGACAGTTTTGGTTTCCTTGAATTTCACCGTTTCCACAATGAGATCCTTTTCAAGTCTTTAATTATACGATCAAGTCCTATTATTACTCTTTCAATTTGTGTGAACGCAATTCTTCTGCGGATCTCTATAGTAACCCAGTCAAATTGTTGACATGGGATTGTTGATGGAGCACGGAACGAATAAGTGGTGCCGATATGGTAACAAAAATACAGCGTCACATCAATGAACACTATCGGAAAGAGAGAGAGAGAGAGAGAGAAAGAGAGAGAGAGAGAGAGAGAGGATGGCCGCCCAACCATCTTCAAGGGTCCGGTGCAGTGGCTCTTGTTAGGTGAAGGTTGGGGTACAGCAACCTCTGTCATGCTTAGACAGGGGTCAATGAAATCTAAACAAGAGGGAGACACCCACTCATTTGCCAACTCTAATCAAAGTGGAAGCACTCAGAAGCTCCTCCTAGGATCCGCCTTGGATTAGAAAAGACTAAAAGCTAACTTTCCAAGTGTTAAGCCAACTACATTGCGGAAAAAAGAAGGTAAATTCCCTCACAATTCTTTAATCCCGGCGTTTGTGCCCTTGATCACGTTGAGGTTTTAGCGAGGAGACAGCGAAAACCATGCGAAACCCGATCACGTGATTACGTAATGGATCAAAGGCAATTCAATGGGGAAATGGGGGATAGCTGGACGAAAGAGACGGCACACCCAAATTGCATAAATGAGCCACAGCCCCTTCTTCACCTGCTATTTTACCTGAACGGCAGCAAGTTTTCTCGTCGTGGCAAAGCCCATGCAGGCAACCTCGCACGTGTTATGGGCAAAATTTGGGGGTAATTTTTGGAGCGATACTTCCGTAGATCCGGGCACGCGAGTCCGGTGAATTTCAACCATCGTATCGCGCGGATCATAGGTAGTCCGACGGCCGAGATTCATTGGCTTGCGGAAGAAAAGGTTCGCGATATTTTTGGGAGTTGTTGGAGTTGGTGCGGAGATTGAACCTCGTCTCTGGTGTGAAGATGAACCAACCGGGGGGTCCATTTCAATGGCAAGTGCTGTCTGCTCGGATCGTATTCACAGGCATGCCCACTGCGGCTTGTAGAGTACTTGCTCTTTGGTGATTTGGCCGTTCATGGCTGCACTTTCATTTTTGAGAAAGACTGCATGCTAGGGTTTGGATAAGAAAATTAGGATCCAAAATGCTAGAAAGTCCATTTCAAGAAGCTTGATCCGACAGGTGGACAAAATTTTATATATAGGTAAATTAGTAGTGGCACATGCATCATGGAATTTGACTAATAAGGGTGGATCAAGACATTAAGTGTTCTCGAATTCATCTACCACTGATTTCACAAACATTTTTTCCCTTGTTTTCACTGCTTTTTCCCTTCTTAGAGCGCGTTTGTTCGTGAAAATTAAATGATTTGAAAAATATTTTCCTAAATTGATCGCTTCTATCACTTGAAATAAGTAGTCAACAAAAATATTTTTATTATTGATGATGACAATTTAAATCTAAATATTTTTGTAAGTGATCGAGCGATAATTGATTAGAATTTTTTTTTTTTCCAATCATTCAATTTTCGTGGAACAAACGGATAGTGTTACTTAGTACCTCCACAAGTATATCACATGTTGACAAGAGTTTTGGGACATTTGTCAAATAACTAATTGAGGAAAGTTTGTTATTTTCAATGCATTGGTTTTTTTGTGTTACGTATAATCAATATATTGAAAATTAAAATATTTTTTAATGATATGTTAGTGCTATCCCTTGAAGTATTACTGTCCTATGATCTCGTTTAACAAGCTTATAACATACGGCCGAAAAAATAAGAATAATTATAAAATGAACAACTGTTTTCATTGTTTTCTGGTCCTACTTTCATTTACAATTGCAGAATTGATAAAGCATGACATATTAAAAGAGCAAAAGGCATTCCCATTCGAGTTTGCTTTTCATTCCAAGTAAAGTTAATTAATGATATGAAATTAATAATTCGATAAGAATTTTATATAGAGAGTTGTTCAACTGAATTCTAACTTAATGCCATGATTGGGCAAATAAGAACTACTTAAATGTGACGTAAAGTCAACTAACCACGGACAGGTTCTGAATTGGCAGTTCTTGATTGACAGATAATCCTTATGACTAATTATTTTATTTTTGTTTTGGCCCGTACGCTTTACTGACCTCCATTTCCAAATTATCAAAATTCCAAACATTCAAAACGCAAATCAAATGATAATATAATATGCACCGTTCAAATTCGAACATTGATTGACATCATTCAAATTAGAATTGTGCGTACAATTCTGATATAAAAAACATCATTCAAATTCAAAAGTTTTAGAAATACATAGCATGGATTGACCTTCTATGTGTCGTATCCATTCAAGCAGCATTCACCCATTTTTATCCTTTTCATGAAATTTTCGAGAATGAAGCTGTCATCTTCTGAATTACAATAAAATTGACATAAAGTCCAAAAAAAAAAGAGGCAGGTAAAAAAAAGAAGAAGAATCATCCGCAAGTGTTAGTTTTTTTTTTTCAAGGGTGTGTCGCTTTCAAATGTTCCAAGATCTTAATAGTTGATTTTAATTTACTAATCAATTATTAATTTGCTGATTAAGAGGTCACGAGTTTGGTCATCGACCCTTTTTGACTTGTGGTAGATTGTTAGATAGCTTTGCTTTTAACTGATTCTGCATGATATTGCGCGAATTAATTCATATTATTCAATGTCCTTTTAGGGGTCAAACTACAAAGTTTGTTCGCACGTACTGAATAGATTGCGGCATGGAATATTAGGTTTGACTGCTATTGACAAGGCAAATTTTATTTTATTTTTTTGTTCTTTTTCGTTTTTGCCTCGAAGCTGCGTCGTTTCCACTATGGCCAAACTAAGACTAGTTTAGGAATGATTAAATTATCGAGGGAGTAAAGATATGGATTGGAGAATTTATTCGATGTCGAAAATGCCCATCACCTAGATCTCGGACGGGGGAAAACTTTTGGAATTCTGAAATTACAGACATAACCCAGAGTTTTTTTTAATAATAAAACGACATTAAAACTGACTTGGAGCCATCTTTTTGGTGCTTTGCGTGATGAGGAAGTTTCGCCAGAAATAAGGTAAATACGAAGTATCCAAAATACCTAGTTAATTTCACCGAGTAACTTATGAGGAAAAAAGCAATTAAGTTTATGACTAATATCACAAAAAACCTCAAACTGTTGCACCCGTGATAAATTTACGTTAAATTAATTTATTGACTATCATAAACCCTAGACTGATACACATGTAACATATTAGTCACAAACTGATTTTTAAATCATCAAAAACTCTAAATTGATATATTTATGATAAATTTACCTCTATTAATTTCTCTTTTTTTCGAAATGTCCATGCCCAAATTTTAAAGAATTTTTTTTTTTTTTGTGTGAAATTAATTGATTGCTTGATTTAGCGAGACAATCGAGGCTTTTCACTTCCGATTTTGCTCATTTGCAAACTAAAAGCAATTTGTTACGAATGTTCTATTTTTAAATTGGACTGCTTAAGTTTATCGAATCAAATAAGTAAATATTCGATCGAAGCGCACAAACTGGCGTAGAACCTATTTAAGCAAATTCCAAACATGGAATCCCTCCCATGGCCACTAACTTTTCCACACGAATTCGGCAATTTCACCCAAAAAATAATAATATCACCCAAAAAAAAAAAAAAAAAAAGGGGAAAAAGGATCCGGGAATTGATATGATGGACAAGCGAAGGCGAACAAAAGAGCATTCGCATGAAGAGTGTGAACGTCCAGACAGGACAACAAGCATTCGATGACGAGCATGATGTGGATGACAAACAGCTGGCATCCACCAAGTCAACCGTTGACCGGTGACGTGTCGCCGCAGCAGACCCCGAGCTCACGCTTTCGCCGTGCACCCTCGCCGCACCCGAACCCAAGATCAGTTCCCCCCCACTCGTCCTTCACCTGCCTCTCCCCCCCCTCTTCCTTCCTTTCTCCGGGGGAACAAACACGAGACGGATCACGTGATCCGAGCCCGAGGCTAGCCCCACCCGTGCCGACCTGTCACCCGCCCGAGCCTCGCGTACGGGCTCCCCACGTAGGCTCGGACAGCCGTTTGGTCCCCCAAACTCCATTCCCAATAAAGAAAAAAAAAACCCATCGAGTAAACACCGCACCAGTAAAACAACTCGTAAACAACTATTCATTAAATAAAAAGAAATAGAAAAATGCGGTGGCCGAAGCAAAGCAAAAGCAAAGCTTGCAGCATAGCCTATAGACAAAGACCAGACCAGACCAGACCAGTCTAGCAAGCACTGTAGCGTTGCGAGATTTCTTTCCTTCTTCGTCTTCTCCGAGAAGCCAACGCGAGAGGAATCGCTCTCGAGAGCGAGAGAGGCGGCGACGATCCATCATCATCATCGTCACCAGCAAGCGCAAGATCGTCAACCCTCCGCGTCCCGCCTGGTCCTCCCTTCCTTCTCCCTCAAGCCACCTCTCTCTCTCTCTCTCTCCCTGCGTGTATAAATTCTCGCTGACAGCCAGTCGCCTCCATTATAGCTCTCACGCTCTGAACCGCTCGGACAGCACTCGCCCTCTTCACGGAAAAGCAGTTCTCCACTATAAAGCCCGACCCCCCGCCAGACCCCCAGCACCTCTGCTCTCGTCTCTGCCATGGCGAAGCAGAGGGTCGTCGCGGTGAGGTCTCGCTTCCAGACCGTGCTGTCGGTCGTGATATGCGCAATGTGCTTGACGACGAGTGACCGTCTTGGTGTTCTTGCTATCCTTGATCCGAACGACTTCTTGGCCCTCCAATCGATCGGAAGTCGCTCGACGACACGCCCGGGTCCACCTTCTTCGGCTCCTGGGACTTCACCGCCGACCCATGCAACTTCGCCGGCGTCCTCTGCGACGCCGACCGGGTGATCGCCCTCAACCTCGGTGACCCCCGGGCCGGCTCCCCGGGCCTGACCGGCCGCATCGACTCGGCGGTCGGCCGGCTCTCCTCCCTCGCCGAGCTCACCGTCGTCCCGGGCCGGGTCTACGGGTCGCTGCCGCAGACGCTGTACCAGCTCAAGAGCCTCCGGTTCCTCGCCGTCAGCCGGAACTTCATCTCCGGCGAGATTCCGGCGAACCTCGGCCTGCTCCGCAGCCTCCGCACGCTCGACCTCAGCTACAACCAGCTAACCGGAGCGATCCCCCGCGCCGTCGGCACGCTGCCGGAGCTCTCCAACCTCATACTCTGCCACAACAAGCTGTCCGGCTCGGTCCCCCCGTTCGTCTCCGAGTCGCTGACCCGGCTCGACCTCAAGCACAACGACCTCTCCGGCACGCTGGGGCCGCTCACCCTCCCGGCCTCGCTGCAGTACCTCTCCCTCTCCTGGAACCAACTGGGCGGGCCGGTCGACGGGGTCCTGAGCCGGATGGACGGGCTCAACTACCTCGACCTCAGCATGAACCGGTTCTCGGGCCCGATCCCGGCCCGGCTCTTCGCGTTCCCGATCACGAACCTCCAGCTGCAGCGCAACTGGCTGGAGGGGCCGGTCGAGCCGGGGAGCCAGGTGTCGATCCCGACCGTCGATCTCAGCTACAACAGGCTGTCGGGGCAGATATCCCCGATGTTCTCGACGGTGCAGAACCTGTACCTGAACAACAACCGGTTCACGGGCCAGGTGCCCGGCTCGTTCGTGGACCGGCTGCTGGCCGCGAACATCCAGACGCTGTACCTGCAGCACAACTTCCTGACCGGGATCGAGATCAATCCGACGGCGGACATTCCGCTGAGCACCTCGTTTTGCCTACAGTACAATTGCATGGTCCCGCCCGTACAGACGCCTTGCCCGTTGAAGGCCGGGAAGCAGAAGACGCGGCCTACTTCGCAGTGCAGCCAGTGGCGAGGCTAAAATGGGGAATTCGGGTAAGCTTCTTGGTTACTTTTTTTCTTTTTTTTGTCTTTTTGTCTTTTGGAAGGGGGCAAAATTGGAAGAAAAGATACGTATAGGATTAAAATTTGGGGAAATTTTAATTAAATTGATGGGAGGCGGGGCAGGGCGGGGGTTGGGTTTTTGATTCAATTTATTTATTCGTCACTGCGTCAGTGATAAGTGTTTGGGTAAATAGAGAATAATAAGAGGTCTGGTTGATAAATATTATCATAGGTGTTTTCGAGGGGTTAATATATGCTGCTTGTTAATTACTGCCAGTAATATGAGTATATGTTTCTGCAATTATTTTTTTCTTTGGAATTACGGTTATCTTTTAGTTCTCCATAGAATACTTATTGGGAGTGTTGGAATCTTGTAATTTTTCAATTGCAAAACACTGTTTTTGGATTTTTCAGAGGGTAATTTGTTCTCTCTTTGAGCAATTAATCTAATGGAGATGGGAAGTAAGATTTCTTTTGCAAATTGACAAATCTCGTGACCCTTTTGCCCTTGAAGAGAAGATTATATTTTGCCGGGCGACTAGGCTCCAAGTCAATTCAACACTACCTTTTCAACAATTAGACTTCTACCTCTAATGGACTAGTTTTGAACCCTGTCCTTTTCATTCTAAATAGTCATTATCAGAAAAACAAAAAAAGACAAACTCCACCGACCATCCAACAATAAAAATAACCCTGAATTGCACGGGAAATTCTCATACTATCGCTGCCAATTTTCGGTTTTTCGAGTTAAATAAAAGTCAAAAAATAAGAAGTTGAGGTAATTCAAACGGGTAAATTTTTTTGGCATTTCCAAGTTTTGTTTCTTTCTGGGCAAACGAATTTAAATATAGAATGGGATATAGTTGGTAGACACAATAATGTTCTTTTTTTTTTTTTTTTGGTAAGACAGACACAATAATGTTTAGCCCAAAAGAAGTGAAAAAGCATAGAAATAATTTTTCAAGATAGATGAGATGAGACACTGACAGCAGGCCAGGCCGGCAAATCAACAAATCTCAAACCCTAATACAATCATTGTAAGAGAGGAATGCATTGTTATCAAACCTAGGCTTTGTTCACCACTACACTCCACAGGTGTTGGGTCATGTTGAGACATGCAGGCCAATCATGGCGAAATGGTCCCACGTTCGATTTGCTTTTAACTCATGCAAGCAAGGCATTGATTCAGTGCTAAGCACTAAAAAGCTAACTAAGATTTTGTCAATCGATTTAATTAATGATCGACTCGGCACTTTATTGTAGTCAGAGCTCGAAAGGGATGATGCCCTGGAGAGACAAGCTGCAGCTTCATGTTTTGCTTTATAGTAACCACCATGCTCCAAAAGGAAAAAGGAAGGGATAATTGTTCAATTAGGCAAGTATTGCATTTGAATTTCATGCAAAAATTTAGAATTAAATTAACAAAGTTGAAAAACTTAAAAATGTATTGGTATTGATTCAATATCGATTCGATACATTTAGAAGTGGTTAAATAATTTTCTCGAGAAAAAAGATTGACGAAGGTTCAAAATAAATACAAAGCTCATGGTTAATGAAGAAGGGGTTTTTAAGAAGTGGATTTCACACAAAAAGAAAACCAAAACATGTGTTTGTTTCCTCTTTTCTTTCTAGTCCATTATTACCTTTAGGTTAAGATATATAAAAATCAAAACTATCAATTAATCTTCCTTCACAAAGTAACTAAATATTCACACGTTTTATAAAAACCTACCAGTCACTATATCCACTTAATTACATGATTTACCCAATTTCTCCAAAAAAAATTTGACATGTAGAACGCTAGTATTTTAAGCTCTCAAAAACCCAAAAAAAAAAAATTAAGAAAATAAAAATTTGGGCCCGGGGTGGGGGAGGGGGGAAGTTACTGTGGACAGACGACAAAAGGCAGGTCAATTTTAATTCGTACGTTCACATCGACCTTCTTTTAATGCGAACGTTCACATCGAAATTCTTTCTCGCTTAGGACAAAACCAAGCAATTTCCAAAACAATGTCCATTTACCCATTTTTCCTTCCTTCCTCTTAAGAGAAGAAGAAATTTGGCTAGGGGAGAGCGTAAAAAAGCTTTTACAACTAATCCCACTTTTGGTTTATAATTTATATATTTTCGGAAGGGGAGCTAAAATTAAAGCCTTCTAAAGATCTTACTTTTCAGTTGAATCTACATAGGCCCGCATATGAGAAAAGTCCATTGGGTCCACCAAAGATTGAACCAGACCAAAGCGAATCGAATGGCCTCTAATTAACTACTCTACTCACTCGAGATCCTCGAAGGTAGAAAGAGACTGCTATTCGTTTTATTCTAATCCAACTTTCACTCATTTTAAGACTTGTGAATACGTACTTTGGTCTCTCGAATGGTGAGAGGGCAAAGTTCAGTCGAAAATCGAAAGCGTATCGGACGCAAAGCGGAGACTTAAGCAGATAAGGATGTTTTTTTTTTTTTTTTTTTTTTAATTACGAACTTTGACCAGTGTCCAGTTACAGGGTCGGAGCGGCTCGGTCGCCCGGATCGCAATTTCACCACGCCATTTATTTGGGAAACTACGCTTTCAAGAAAGATTTTTTCCACCGAAGCAGACGCTGAGGGAATGGAAGCTTGTAACAAGCAACAATGGCTCACAATTACATTCGAAAGGTCGATTATCTACAACGAAATTCACGAATCACGTGTCGTTTGGGACTATAGCTTGAATGATACACCTTATCTGTACACGAGATGGAACTTATTAGGACTATATAAGCGATTATTTATCCGGCCAACCGTCATCGAGTGAAAAACAGTAAGCATCTTTTAATACAAATGCCGCCTCCGGATCCTCCTCTTCGTTGCCGGGACCTCAATTTCTCCGTTCCCAAAAATTCCCATTTCACAATATCCCCATCCCAAGAAGAGCTCACAATCATTGGGTACTCCGGGTGCCAACTGCAGTCTCTGACCGGCGATTTATGGTGCTTGAGTGCCGCAACTTGAACTCCAGTCACCTATTCGAAGCAAATTCAACGAAAAAATACACCGAAAAATTCTTACATAGTGAATATCTACGCAGAGACGAAACATGTATGCAAATGTACGGTTTTGTGTATATGCATCTTGAGTGCATTTGATAACAGATGCTACATAACAATTCGATTATGATGAGAATGTATCTCATTGGACCTCTTGATCCTCATGCCGAATGTTGAAGGAGAAGCGCATATTCAGTCGGAGAATCTTCTTCCACTCTTGTGACTAGCCAAAAAGGAGGAGAACCACCCGCTTTTGTCGTGCATAAGAGTGTAAAAAGTTTTTCCAGCATAATTTCAAGTGACCGGTATGGGTCAACAAGATTTAGATTTCATGCCATCCTATATTTGGCATCTCCATGTTGATTTTAAAACGGGGCAACAACAAACATAATTCTGAAGTAGAACGACCTAGTACGAAAAGAATTACATACCACATCATAGATATAAACGCAGGAATCATGGGATCCAGTGTAGATATACTTTTGACCAGTGCTGCACAAAATAAATTCATGAAATTAACAAGTTAGTCTTGGTAAAAGGACTCACCCACATTAACTGCAAACTAAATCAGCATTCGAGCTTATTAGGAGCTTGGTGTGGATCAAACTCAGGCGCCACATACTCATGTACAGATTTAATTTGAACTTTCAATCAATGTTTGCTTCTTCTTACCTATGTACTGGGGAGAAGTAGCACCGAATAAGAGTACGCAACACCGAATGGCCTTTATATGTTGCCACTGACAGATCGAATGGGTGTTTCAAATCCCTAGCCCGGGGTGGGTAGTCCATCCATCTGTAATCCCATTCATAATTCCTAAAGCCTCGACGACTGCACCAAATCAACCAAAGTAAAAGAGTTAAAACTCTGCTCTCATCCATCTCTGGCAGAAAAGAGATGTAAGCAAGCCCATTGAAAGAGGATTAATTCAAAAGAGTCAACAAAGAACTCAGCCAGTCATCTATCTGCACCTCATACATCAATATGCATCTCCAACTTCGAGTTCTAATAATTCCATCTGCCCATCATTTTCATGCTCATATATTGCATTGCAACAATTCACATCAACATAATTGTTCACTCAGCTTCCATTTTTAAAGTACGCAAATAAGGAAAAATATGATTTTCAATGCACTGAATTTTCTCAAGATAAATTTAATCAATGTTTCCAAAGCAGAAACTTTCCTCATTAGTTATGTTTAACCAGTGCCTCTAGAGCACTAGAGGCACTGCTCTACAGGCACTCATTAACATAACTTTTAATAAAAAACTGGAAGTAGGCATTAATGCTTAGGGACGTCAAATTCAAATTCCAGGCAGCACATGGAACTTGAGCACACTAACCAGATATCAGAGCCCATTTTCCGGATATCCCAAAGTTTGATCGTCTGATCTTTGCCATTTGATATGAAATAACGACCATCACCACGGCTATCAATGAACGTAATGCCTTCAAGGTGTCCCATTAGAACTCCTGCAGGTTTATTTCTGGCACCCAGGCAACGTCTATCCCACACCTACAAAATTAATAATGTCATTTCCCTATGGAACCAAAATTCCAGCTTGCTTCAGTTCTCCTCTGAACTCATAAATCTCGATTGCTCCATTTCTTTAACATTGAATGATGACAAATAGGGTCGTTCCTGCAGTGCTCAAAGGCACTGCCTGAAGGATGAATTAGCAGCATATCAAGGTTTTGTCTGTGCAGATACTTTCTCAGATGACACAACCCCATAGTTGTAACAATCTATCATTTAAGGAGCAGCTTGGGAAGGTTAAAAAAAAAATGAAACAGGTCTTATAACAAAACAATGGCTTCCACTTGCTTTCGTTTAAAAGCGCTAAAAAATCCAGCCAAGATTACATCTAGTGAATGGGACAGATGTTGTTGTAATTTTAGACACAATTAGACTTGAGTTACGTTACACTGAAGAAAAGAACATGCCTTCTGAGAGTGGAAAACTTAGTGTCAGAATGATAATTATAATTAATTACTACTGCCAGAGCAAAATTTTCAAGCCAAAATTTAATTGAACTGCATGTCAGGAGAAACCAACAATAGACACTCGAAATCAACAGAAAAAGAAGTGTGACATTGAAAAACAATTGGGCTAAGTACTTTGATGGCGTCACTTAATCTAATTGCCAAATGAATGCTATATAATTGTTTGACTGATGAACTTCATCATGGTTGAGAATGGAGATAAAATAGGCCAACCTCAAATTGTAGGAAGCAAGTGAACAATACCATAATCACATGTTTCATCACTTCTTACCAGTCCATCAATAGTCAAAAAATCAAAGACCTACCTAATTGTAACGTCAATCAGATACTGGACATGCCTGCCACACAACGTCTTGTTGACAGGGTGAGCCAGCTTTTATTTTTTTCTCAGATAATAGTCATGATAGTTATGATATTAAAGTTTGCGGTTGCAAGTTCTCGCTATGCATGTGTTCATAAATTTGTGCAATATGCTCAGTTATTTATATGACAATGAGAATATCATAAATAGGATGATACAAGCAATAAGAATGAACAAGCCTTTTCCACCACTGCCTTATGTGTGATATCAATAGTAAATGAGCACATTTGTTTGCATTGGGTGCAAAATAGGCTAAGACAGTAGATGCAAACACCAATTACATGGGAAGTGTCTATGAAACACAATTAAGAGAACTGATGAATAAACTAAAAGAATCCCACAATTGCTTCCACAACGACTGGATTATCACCCATATAATAACATGTTGAATGTGCATCATATCCAAATAATCTACACAAGTTAATATAACCAAAGGCTATTTTAAAAAAAAAAAAAAACAAATAAAGTAACTAAAAGATCTCCAGGGAACTGAGCTTAAGTACCTTGCAGTATGTATCATCACTCCCAGAATAAATTATATGACCACTTTCATCAGCAAAGCATACTGTGTTCACATCAGACTGCAATTTAAAAAACAAAATCAGATTCTAAAAACTTGTTGAGTTCTATTTCTCCAGCAGAAGTTGACAAAGTAGAATAGATATTCAGGAATGGAGATGGCAGTAGATGCATGAAGTAGGAGAAAATAATTGGATAAAATAATGATTAGGTGCAACCAGAGGAAGGGACCTGAAGGTAAGACTCACAAACTCTGTAGATATTCAGGTTCTAACCAACCAAGGCACTCATCTCTTTTAAGCTTATGATGATATAGGAATATAAGGTTTTCTGAAGGTAACTGTGAGCATGGATTGGTTTTGAAAACATATTAACTGCATGTAAATTGGGTACTCAATGCACAGTGATCCACAAGACAAACTGCACAAGCAATTTATTTTTTCCCCCTATAATCTACTTTTGCACTTGCATTCTGATGTGCATACTTCCTCAGCTAAAGATGCAGAAGGTGCATGAGTTCTGACAAAGAAGTCCCTCATTCCTTTTCCAACTTCAAAAGGATAATTGCAAGAGAGGCAACCACAATTTAAGTCCACTTTGACCACTATATAACGGGAAAGGGAAAGAACAACAAAACCAGAAAATTTTGTCAAGCGGCCTTTTCATTTGAAAAATCATTTTGCCTAACAACCTGAGAAAAGAAAGTAGAATCTCCAATTTTGGCATAGTGACCTTGCAGGAGCATGGGTGGAAAATCAAGATGAATAATCTAGGCAACAAATTCTTTCTTGTAATTCACCCATTTTCACCAATACCAGATATTTGCATTGTGCAAAACCACTATACTTGAAGACTGGAAATAAAATAACTGCCCTGAATCATTAATAGACTTCTGGAGTTTCCATGATAAAGGAAAAAGGAAAAAGAGAAAACCACAGGAAAGTGGAAACTTAATTTAATGGTAGCTAACTGACAACATTGTCGGGTGGTAATTCTCAATAAAACCAGCTGTACAAGACTAACTCTAAAATTGAGTGGGAAAAAAAATTCTTGGCCTATATGTTCATCATTTCTGGGATCAAGAATTTGACATATCAGCTGCCCAGGTAGGGTTCAGAATTGCAACTCACGGCATATTGCAGGGACATTTTTCAATTACTTTTAATGGTTCTTACATTTCCAAAGATATGTATCACCTTTTGCATGAAGATATTTGTCATATTAGCTGCCAAGAGAGGTTTGAAATCATAATTCAAGGCTGGTTACCAAGAATCCAAAATCATGGTGTATTGCTCAGGAAATCACCAATTACTGTTAAGGGATATTTTATCTCCAAAAGGGATATTTTATCTCCAAAAGGAAAGAATTTACTCAGGCAGATAGAGATCCATTCAAAACCAAACTTATATAGAACCAGATTCGAAAGAATAAAAGCAACACAGCAGGAACACTGAGCACCAACCTTCTAAGTTCTGAGTAGTTGGCAAAAGCGTATCAGGAACAAATCCAAAAAAGCACAAGAACTACCAAAGTTTTACCTCATGTGCTGGAATTCTGAGGGAAAGCTTATTTGCCACAAGATCATAGACATATATAGAATCGTCACTGCTTCCAGCGACAACTTCTCGTCCATCGGTAGAAAATTTAACAGAGAAGATTCCAAAAGAATATGGTCCACTGTCAGCAGAAAAATCCAAACCCTCATGGATCTCCTGCAGATAATAGAAGAGGTATGGAGTCATATAACCTCAACTCAAGAATGCCTAGCAAACATATTCTGAAAGAAAATCAACATGGGAGGCAAGATGGTGAACTCCAATAACATAAGCACCATATCTCCAAGCCAAGAAACCTATCAATCCATCATTTTGCTTAAAATGAAATCTTCAGGAGATTGTTCATTTCATCAACATCAAACAAGATAAAAGGAACTCCTGCATAATCTTGTCTATTTTCTCGAATGTTTCTTTCAAAAGTTTTGATCCAAAATTGTAAGGATAGTCAGAAAAATCAGAACTCCATGGGAATTCATTAACCGGCATCACCTTAAGATTTGCAAAAGCTCAAAGTCAGGCCTCTCATATGCACGATAAGCATGCTCATGCCATCAAATTACCACAATCGTAGTAGCTTATAATAGTACATTAAGTAGTTCTTGTCCAGCTTAGTGAATACAGACACTTGGCTAGGGAAGAAAAGGGGAAAAACCATCAAAAGAATGCAGATGTGATTATAAACCTGATAAATTTGTCATTTTAAGTGCTTCAAAAAGTGTGCAAAAGGACACAGGTGCCATGAGTAATTAAAGGTACTAACGATTCAGTTTCCTCTGCCAAATTTACCAGAAGAATGTTCTGTTAGAAAACTGTTGCAGGAACTAACCCAAATCAGGTGAGAAATTTGAAAATCTTATCACTGACTGCTTAATGATTGAATGAGAGGAATAGGAACTGTTTTTCAGGCACAAGCTTTGATAAGCACAGCAGACCCATTTTAAAGCATATAAAGAATAAACTACAGAAGTACAAGAATTTCCAATATTTCAGGCCAACCTAAGCCTGCTGGAGTCAGGTTCTAGGAAAAAGTCCAAATGCTAAGAGCAGGAGTTCTTGGATCTATTCATTGGAGACTCTCAAATCACTCGTAACCTTCTTATTTACTCTAGCCAGCTGACTTAGGAACAACCACCTGATGCAGCCAAAAGATGATTAAGCCATTGTGAATCTGGCCATATTTCCTCGGGCAGAAACTGTAGGTGAGAACTAATCAAGAGCTGCACAAGATTAAATACTGTGCATCCACAAGAAGGAGGCACAGAGACCCTCCAATGCTGCTTCAATTGAGTTCTGAGGACTTTTAAACTCCCAAGTCAAAACATGCTGAATGAAAGTCTAATGAAATGTTGAGCTCAGAAGGGACTGCATAAAAGAAAACCAAAATTCTTGCTTCGGACTATTTCAGTTATCCAGAATTTTAGGGCACCTGTTTTGCCCACCACAGGAGAAACCCAACTCAACCATGTTGGATTCCAATGAGAGCAAACCATCCTTGTAAGATTGCATGTGAATATAAACAATACAAACTTATATGCTTAAGAATGATCAGAAAATTGTCATGGTAGGCCAATGTGTCAAAGATGACAAATTGCTTCTACAAGAAAAAAAAATCTGAATTTAGTTATATTTTTACCGTGATGTTTGCAAGAGAATCCATAGCAGCGGAGCCGATGTCAACAATATGGACGATGGGTGACATACTGGCATACACCTGCAAGTTAGAGATAGATATGATATATCTTATTTTGCTAAGTAAGCAGGCAGTGTTTTTTGAGATATATGATACATCTATATTCAACTGATGATAGAATTAGCATATGAAGAAACAAGAAGGCTTCACCTGAAGAAAGAAAGTGCTAAAGAATGTGAGTAATAAAATGCCATGACAAAATGCTTGAATTAACCCAGCAAAGATCAATTCTCTTGCTGTTCATAGAAATTCTTCCAGCGTGCAATCACTTAAGAAATCCCTGAGTACACCAAGCACTGAATTCCATTCCCCTTGTATGCATCTAATCTTTTTTCTCCTCTTCTCAAGTGACATCACAAATTCTCTAACATTGGAGAAGCCATATTCACGGTAAAAACAGAACAAAACTCCAATCGACTATAGTATCACAAATGAGCAACTTGACTTTGAGAACCAGCCACTCACCAATCAAGTGAAAGAGGCCTTGCAATACCATGGAATAACATCTGGTATGTATGATTATCCTAGCTCCTAGGACCTTTATCAAGAGCCAACAGCGAATTACATGAAACTATCTAAATAGCACTAGTAATTTCCTGAAGGATGGAAACGCAAAAAGGCCAAGTATGACACGCAACTGTAGCTCTCAATGTACATTCCTATAAGAATGCCTGACGATAAATTAAAGCTAAAGACAGTCACATCCACATGAAAGAGAAATGCACATTCCAGAAGCAGAACAAAAACGAGAACAAGACTTGAAATATCTCTCAAAATACAGAAGAGTATGTTGGTTTTTCAGCATTCATGACCTCATTAGAAACTCTAAGAACTTGAATTGATATCCAACTTATTTCCCATACATTTGAAATAATAAAAGAAGTGTCATTTTGAATAGTTTCTCTGACCCACTAACACCAGGGGCCAGAGTCGGCCCCCATGCCCCAAAAGTCAAATTTCACCATGAGTCACACGCATAACACTTCTCAGGGAATAAAAACATCTACTCTATGTGTGTGTCTATCGATTTTTACTACATACAAGTACAATATTTTGGCATAACAAAACTTATAATGCACTTGCACACATGAAGTGAGTAACAGATGCTAGCAACATCCATATGCTGTACCTAGTTTCTTGAGACTGAGTTGAGATGTTCTATGACTTGGAATACAAAAAACATCAGGGGATAAAGATTTAGTTCCTTGCAAGAGATACATGAACTCACAAGGTAACGCTGATCAGGAGAAAGAGATGTATCAGTGATCGTCCACCGTAAACTCTTGGTAAGAATGTTCTTCTGACATTTCCATCCTTTATCAACATTATAAATTCTAATGTGGCTACCCTGCAGAGGTTGTTGGAAAAGTAGAGTTAGAAATCAAACTTACTACATTGACACAACTTATACCATACAGCCAGATAAGAGGATACACCAAAAAAACCTGACATAGGAAATCTTTCTTAGGGTCAGGTTCTGTGACCACGGAAAGTGGTAAAATGTTGAAGCATAAACAATTTAGTACGTTACAATTCCTGCAAAAAATGTTCAGGTTCAAGTAAAACATGCTGTACCTGAAAGCCAGCGACAAATAGAGAACCATCAGCTGAAAACTGCGAAACATAAGCTCGACTGGTCATCTGATCCAGAGGCGAAGGCCCATTAACAGGCACATATCTGCTCAGCATGTGACAGCAATCAGCAGAGGAGAACCTCCCTCTTCGCGAATAATTACACTCTCGACCCGCCAGCATCTTAACGGTGGAAACAGGCAGAGCCCGCCTCCCAGGGAAATCTCGGATCAAATGTTCATGAGGCCTCGACTTCAGATTCGTCAAATGCGCCAACTCATGATCCAAGCATCTCAGCAACTCATTCGGTCCTTGGCTGTTACCAACCCCATCCAAGCTCTTCTCTTCCTCACACGACTCAGGTTCAATCTCGAGTCTGCTCATCGCATACCCCATCTCAGCAATCGATCGCCAACCAGCACCAAAATGCATTGCCATATTCATACCGCCAGTGGCGACAGAGTGAACAGCGACATTGCTCGATCCATTTCGCAGTTAAACAGTAATCCCACCACCAATCCTGCCAAACCAGTCCTTTTCTTTTTTAAAAAGCAGTAGAAAGTACACACAAGACGGGGGGAAACATCTTAATTCCGCCTCCACTAAGTGCAAACATGTAGAATACCGACCGACCAACCAATCAACCAACCAAAGCCAGACAATTAAACAACAGTCACGTTACAATCCAAGAATACGGTTTCCCTGTAGCCGAAATCAAGAACTCGAGCATAAGAATATGAACCAAGAACTACGAGCACGCACACGGGGCAATGAATTCCACCCAATTGTCCCAAAGAATTCTTGAAAAGGCCCACGACGACGGTCATAAGCGTGTCGAGATCAACCGCATCGCGCCCGTCACAAGATCAGTGGAAACCAGGCGCATGCATGAGCCCCCGACTCATCAGGGCAAAACCCAAAGAATCCAATAAAGAAACCACACTGACCTGATGATCTCATGGGCTTTGTCTCCTTCTTCCCCGCCTCCTATGCTGAATGGATAATGCCCGACCTCTCTCTCTTTTCCTCCTCCCGAAATCATGCGAGTCCAGATTATCCTTCCGCGTGCTTATCGTGTATGTCTATAGATGTCTAGTGCCGCCCCTCCTCGTTCGGTCAACGTCGCAGCGGGTTGGTGCTTGGCACTCTCCCGCGCGCGCGTGCGTGCACCGGGCTCAGCTGTGGGCCGGCAATTTCATGCCAGCAATCACATGATATGGTAAATACATAGCAACGTGCAAAACGGACCGTTCGAAATGGTAACCATCCGAATCGGATTAGACCGGCCGATTGGATCCAATTCTTGGGATTATTGGTCTACTTCTGATTCTTAAAAGTAGAGCTATTAAACGGGTAGGTCGGGTCATTAATGGTCCGACTCAAATTAATTCATTAATCTATTTATGATCAATTTATACCTAATATAAATTTTTCAACTCACACCCAACCACGCTCATACCCAACTCATATCCGACACAACCCATATTAATAAAATATTTTCTTATTTAACCAAATTTAGAAAAAATTATTTCTATTTTTTTTAAGATTATATTACTAAAATACTTCCAAGCTTATATATATATATATTATTTTAAAAAAAATGGTATTGCTAAAATAGTTTTATACAACACAAATTTAATGGACAATTTTTATCATTTTTAAAATAATTATTTTTAAAAATCAAATTTTAATTATTTTGTATTTTTTAAAAATTAAAATTTTAAATTTTTTTATTTTTTTTTATATTTTCTTTTTTTCTTTTTTCTTTTTCTTTTTTTTTTTTTTTTTTTCTTTCTTCTTCTTCTTCTTCTTTGGCCGGCCGCCGCCACAACGACGGCCAAGCAACCAACCATAGGCAAGCTCGAGCTCACCCGACGTCGGCGAGGAGCTCACCCCTCGCTAATGTGGCGAGACTCGAGCCTCGCTAGGCGTCGGTGAGGCCTCCACCTCGCAGATCCAACGAGCTCGAGGCTCTCCCGGCTAGTTAGCGACCATCGCCGTGCCGACAACCGGAGGAAGAAGAAAAAAAATATATAAAAAAAAAGAATATAGGTGCATTGGGAAATTGTAAATGAGTTCATTTATAATGGATTGATAAATGGGTCTTAAATGGGTCTACTCTCAAACCCATTTAAGACCCATATATCTCAATCTTTTTGTTTTTAAAATCTATTATGGGTACATTAAGAAATAAGTTTGGCCCATTAATGACCCGTTTAAACATATATGGGTCCATAAATGGTCAATGACTCATTTTGACACCTCTACTTAAAAGTGATCGGACCCAATTGACTGAATATGATTTTTTATTTTATTATTTCTTTAAAAAAATTAATAAAATGCGAACTCAATATTATGTTGGTCTGGTTTCAAGTATTGGCCAAAAATAATAATAATAATCAACTTCATTGAATTGGATTGTAAATGGTCCAGTTCTCGGTTCCATGTTGAAAACGGACGGACCGGACTAAGAACAAATCATCTCTATTAATACATTGTCAAATGCTCTAATCTCCATGCGAGTGCGCAACATTAATTTGCATTAATTTATAAGGTTTTTAACTTCCAATTTTTGGTACAAGATATGTTCTCGTACTCGGTCATGTTGTGTTTGAACTTTTACCGATCCCACGTCGACAGCATGTTGCTCACGCCTCAGTAAAATTCTCCACAAAGCTTGCGGTCAATTCTTTTATGACGAGAAAATTCACTTTAGATTGACAAATTTCAGACCCTACCGACTTTTTAAAGACCGAACAGACCGTGGGCCGAATGCTAGGTAGATGCAAATCGTTTGATACAAGCAGAAGCTGTGGCGTTGCTCGAAACCCTAACGTTTCTTCTCCCCAGATCTACAGAAACATTGCAGCTTCACTCTGACTGCAGTGTACTTGTCCAATGTCTAAACTCCCCTGATCAGCTGAATTGGGAAGTACAATCCCTGGTGGACCGGGCCAATGAGCTAAAGAGTAAATTTTCGGGCCTCTCCGTAGCCCATTACAGCTGAGACTCAAACAAGATCGTGGATTGGTTAGCCAAATCACAAAGTTTAAACATTTTACCTAAGAATTGAGTCACTCACCCTCCTTCTACTCTCTTTAATATGTTATGTTCTGATGCTCAAATGTATTTTCACCGCACGTTGTTAAGTAATGAATATCATGCATATTGTCGAAAAAAAAAATAAAGGTAAAATCGTATATATGTTTACAAAAGGCATTATACAAAATTAGTTGCATCAGGGTTAGATATCTGTTTAAGACTATAGAACAGAGCTCCTCCATGACAAAGTGGGCCATCATCGTACCCAAGGAAGCAATGTTGGGCTTGTCCAAATAAGGTTGGAACCATGACACCACTTAATACTTAGCAGAAGATCAAAAACAAACTCAATTTCTTTCTTTTTCTTTTGCCCAAATGTGTAAACAAACCGAGGCTCTGTTTACTTCGTAAAAAATGAATAATTTAAAAATATTTTTCAAAAAAATCACTTAATCGTTTAAAATTAATTTATGTCTAAATACTTTACGTCTAAATAATTTTCATAAATGCTGAAAATATTTTTTGTTAGGAAAGTTTTGTAAGCGATACAAATTATCATATTTAGAACAATATTTTTCAAAGCGGACCCTAATGTCTATTGTATATTAGCACAAGTGGCACACATATATGTGTATAAGGTGAGAGTGAGAGACGGAGTCATCAACTATGTGAAAATTCTCTAATAGCCTCAAAATCAAGGTTGTCAAGTCAATCAAACATACTTTTAAAAGTATAGCACATGAAATTTGGAGGGAGAAATTACCAAAAACATCTTAAACCTAATATTTGTACGAATAGTTATAAACCTTTTAATCGTACTAATTTAATCCTAAACATTTTGATAATTTACCTATTTAGTCTTTTTGGCTAGTTTTTTGTTGAAAATCGCTCATATGACAGTCTAGTTAGTATCAATTGTCCTATATAGTATGGTTGATGCCAACTTGGAAATTATTTTATTTTTAACAGTCAACTTGGAAATTATTTTATTCTTTTTTTCCATTTTTTTCTTAACCTTAGGTCAATGAGGTTGCCAGCCAACACTCATCCTCGACTGGGCTAGGCAAGGACATGATGCCCTTGCCTAAATCTAGTCAAGGATCGCTTGCCTAAGATTAGGAAAAAAAAAAGAAAAGAATAAAAAAATAATAATACAAATTGAGAATAATAAAAAAAAATTACCTCAATGCTAATAGTGCCACAGAGGACAACCAATGCTAACTAGACTGCGACATCAGTGATTTTTTCTTAAAATTTATCAAAATGACTATATTGGTAAATTGTTAAGGATTAAATTGATAAATTGTCAAAAAGTTTATAACTAAACTGGCACAATTGAAAGTTTGAAATCAAATTGACATAAGTACAATAAATTTGGTACTAAACTGGCTCAATTAAAATATTTAAGACTAAATTAGTAGTTGGTGCAAGTGCAATAGGCAAAAAACTTTTTTTAGTAATTTTTCCAAAAACAAAAAATTGCAGCACATTGGTACGTTGAAAAAGTTACATATTCAGATCAAAGAATGGAGTTTAGTTTTAATGGTTTGGCGTGATTATTACGTTTAATTTTTTACTATTTTCTACATTAGAGGTTGAATTTGAGCCATTCTTTGATTTGAACACCTCAACATAAACAAAACTGTAGCAGTTGAACTCACTAGGTTTTATAATCAACTTGCAGAATCACATGCGAATTTAATTTAATGGGTAATTTAAATGTGGCTTACAAACCCACCCAAGAGGTGCTTGGACAGCAAAATGTTATGTAAGATAACCGTCAGCTTATACCAAAAAAAAAAAAATTGAGGATAAATATCGTGAGGAAATAATGAAAACCTCAAATTTATGCAATCGGCTAGGGCGTTGAGGGATTTTCAGTTCAGTGGATGGGGTTACGCATTTGAATTCTATCAACTACATTCCAATTGCTCTTAATCAAGGCTACAAGCACAGGTCAAATATATGAACTTAATCTGTTCATGAGTCATTCCATAAAGTTATCGAAAAAACATGACATGAATATACAAGATGTTAGGAAGTGTGATTCTCATTCATGAACATGGAAAACAATTTCATAATTGGTTCCTGTTGCCATAATCACAACATTACATGCACCGTCCATTGTGCTTGTTGACATAATTTCAAGGTTGACTCTAACAAAAATGCAATGTCTCATCTCAAACGGTGGATGAAGCTCAAATGGAACACAAGAGACGTGACCGCAACAAGATGTCGTTCCAAGCATCGGGATGACCGACCGCACATTATCAAAACAGTGATTACTCTAGAGATCATGTCTAAACTCGTCCCCTATAAAATTACATCAATTATCATTACGATAGAAAATCGTGACTTTCTTCGACAGAAGCCAATCCACGTATCCTAAACGATGTTTCTTCCCAACCAATCAGATGATGTCTTCAATGCCTAATGACTATTAAACAAAAGCCGATTGTCAAACAGGGTGACTCCATCTTGTCCCAATGCAGAATGCATTCACACGACATGTCCGGGGGGGACAGTTTTTGACAGCAGGACGTTAGCAATTAGAGAACACCGAGATAATCTGAACAAGAAAAGGTTAGGGAAATCATTATTAAAATTGAACCGATGCGAAGGCCCCCCCTAGTGATTATAAAAGTGACAGGGCGCAAACCAGAAGAACATATTCTAAGCAAAGAAACAAAGGAAATTTAAGGAGGTCCTAGAAAGTCAAATTGCGACAAGGTTCCATGTCCTTGTCCTGCTTAGCTGTTCCTACCACTTAGTGCCCATTAATTTAATCCCTCCAAAAAAGCAATCCAACCAATATTTTTTTTTTTTTAAAGTAAAGTGTCCCCAGAATTCATAATAGATCCAAGAAATCCCAACCATCAATAGATGGGTTTCCCCTCCACCAAACAAAGACAAATTCAACACAATTTCTTGCTGTTTTCCCAAAGCTCCAAAACGCACCTCCATCATCTTAAGAATGGGGGCAATCGCAAGCTGCCAAGAATTAATCAAACCGATGGGAAAAGATGGCGAGAGCCCATGATTTTGACCCCTCCCCCAATGATTTTCTCCTCTTTCTCCCTCTCTCCTTTTGGCTCTCATTTTCATCGGAAAATTTTGTTGGTTGTGAGTCTGGCTTTGGGGGCATTTTCTGGGATGGTACGCCGCGCCACATGCTTGTTCGTGCCCATTGTAATCGGATCACTAGCAAACAACGTTAGTTCATCTACCAACGTGGTAAATCGCAAGCATATGTTTAACTTGTCACGATTTTTTGCACATCAATCTCTGTGTTTTAACTTTTAAAAACTTGTGCAATTGTATGATTTGCGTCGGGGATTTGGTGGGGGGCTTTTCAGGATGCCATATGAATTGAACATGAATTCCTAGTGGGATCCAAATGACTAAGTGGAAGATCAAGATGAGAATCTCGTGCCTTGCAGAATTTCAAACTCCTGCACTACTACGTGCATTGAAGCTTTCTTTTGGTTTGACTGATGTTATGTTTCTGCACAGTGATTTCGTTCTTGGACATTATTGAAGAATTGATTAATCCAACCAATGAAGACTTCGATTTCCCCTCTTACAATGCGATGAGAAACGTCCTTCCTCGTGACCAACTACAAGAGCGCATCGACCAAGTCTTAACTACAGAGCGTGCACATGAATACTGCCTGCCAACGAGAGGTTTCGCCATCAGAACAGAAGGGAGAGAGAACCAGTCCATTCGAGAAGGAAAATATACAGGCAAAAGCCTTTTCTTGTATTTATCTAGGCCACAAGTATCACATACATAGTCCATACCACGAGTGTATAATCAAAGTCCAGAAATTAGTGCTCCTAAGAATGATCACCTGCTAAGACCAGATCGATCCACCACCCCGCGTCGATGCCACCAGTCCTGCCACCCCATTAATCCTCAGCTGGAAGCTGAACAACAGTAAGAGGTTATATTAGATATAAGACGATCTCTCCAATTTGTATGGAAGAGTCCGATCCACCACAACGAAGGCCACTATCTCCAGAGACCCGACTGATCGATAGAACTCTCATTCTACCACCACAAATGCTAGAACAGCAAAGAGGGGAGAAAAACCAAAGAAAAATACTACACAACCCACCACTGCAATAGATGGAAAACCAAATACAAAACCTGAAAACAGTCAAGCTTCTGTTATGTATGGACTGCTTCTGCCTGTAAGTAAGGTTAAGTGGGTCTTATATTTAACAGTTAGGCTTGACAAAGTTTTTGATCTCCTCCATCAGGCAGTAGAAATGCTCGTTGTTCGGGAGGAAGTAAAAGCCGATCGTGGCCTGCTTCAGATATAGCAACTTCACTTCTTGACCGTTCCTTTTTAACCCTTCCACATAAGCTATTTGCCAGTCCTGGAGAATATCCAGACCCGCCACAACGACGAGGCTCTTCGGAAACTTAAGCCCCTCAAGGCTTCTGCCACGGGGACCGAAGGGATTGCAGGCAGGGTGATCTCGGTCTTCCCCTTCCGGAAGATAAGCCCGCCAGTACCAATCGCGTTCCTCTATTCTAACGAAGTATTTCCCATCTAATCTCTTCTCGGATTCGGTTCTTTCTTGCCCGCCAAACAAAGGATGAAGAAGGATATTACCTAGTATTTCCACCTCGGCCTCGGCAGCCCTGACCGCCACGTGATGAGCGATGTTACCGCCCGAGCTATCTCCAGCTAAATACACATGGACTTTAGAGTCTTTCCCACTCATTAGCCAAGGTCTCGACTTAACCCACTTCAGGGCTGCCCAACCATCATCGTTGGCACAGGGGTATCTGTGTTCGGGCGAGCGGCGGTAATTCACCGACACGACCGCCCCCTTGCAAAGGCCGACGAGGCGGCGGCAGAAGGTGTCATAAATTGCACTGTTGGCGGAGGAGTGGCTGAAGCTCCCGCCGTGGAAGAATAAAATGACAGGGACAGCCTCGGTGGTGCTCAGAGGCTTCTCGAGCTCTTCAAATCCCCATTGAGATGCATCATCAGGCGCCGGCAAGTACACCCGGTTCAGAAGGCCAGTGGGGCGATCAACGTGATCAAACGACAAGACTCCGTCGACTGGAATGGTGTTGGCAGGCACTTTCCGGTCAAGGAACTCAGCCAAGTCTCTATTGAAGGTCCCGTCGGGCCGGCGGAGGAGATTGTACGCGAGCCTGAAGTTGGAGATGAGGACCCATGTGTTTAAGGGAACAACTCTCTACAAGAGGAGGAGGGACAAAAACGAAATCAGCGCTCAGAGCGTCACCAATTGCGACACGAATTCGACATGTTAAACCACAGATTGATCTTCAGCATAACCAAGAAATGCACACAGCAAAATGAGAAGATCATCATTGACAGGGGAAGCTGGGAAATTTACTGGAAAAGGAAACGGGAAAGGTAAGAACGGGAATGACTCGTCGTCCTCTAAATGCGAAAACTGCCAAAAAACTCTTCGTCCGATCAAGCCAGAACTTCTCTCCATTGCTTTAAATAACACTCAAATTTCAACCACTAATCTTGGGGAAAAATAAAAAAGAAGAAGGGAAAAAAGCCCAGAAGCAGAGACACGCCAACGAACAGATCGTAAATCGGAACTGCGATTGAAAAGCAGAGGCAGCCATAATCGCCCAGGAATTTTTTGAACTCGCAGCGAGGGGGAAAAAATCACGGCTTTTTTTTTTTCCACGAACCAAGCAGAATCACCTCAGGCATCACCTTTCCAGACGAACGAGCTCGGGTCCAATTCAGGCGAGACCACCAAAAAATCGAAGCATCGAGAAAAAAATCCACCAAACAAATAGCCAAATCGGCTCCAATTATCATCACAGACCCCCCGAACGCCCAAAACCACAGAGAGCACCGAGAACCCGAAGAATCACAGGAGGGATTCGAGGGATGCACCTTAGATTCATTGGCGTTGACTTCGTTATCACCAGCCATGAGGCGGCGAGAGATCCGAGACCCGGGAGAGGCGAAGGAGGAGACGAACCGCGGAACGAAGGAGGAGGAGGAGGAGCAGCCTAGACCCAAAACGCGACCTTCGCCGGGACGGCCTTTCTGATAATCATAGCAACGGCCCGAGAGTTTCGGAGAATCTGGCCTAGCCTGCGCTCTCTCTCTCTCTCTCTCTCTCTCTCTCTCTCTCTCTCTCTCTCTGGCGCGCACGCACGGTTCTCTGCGCCGCCGCGGCGGGCGGGGAGGGGGGGCTGCTAACTTGCGCCGGAGATTCCTCGTCGAAGAAGAGGAAGGGAGGAAGGGGGGGGCTCTGAACAGGGAAAAGGACAGGGGACAGTTCTTCTTCTTCTTCTTCTGCTTCTGATGTGAGGGAGGGAAAGCAGAGATGGCGCAGACGCAGTAGAGTGAGATCGAAGATCCTACTCAGATACGCGTGTATGTATGTGTCCGCGAGAGAGAGAGAGAGAGAGAGAGAGACTAGAGCTTAAAGTACAGAACTCCGCAGAGAGAGAAGAAGAGAGAAGACAGGTGAGAGAGGGAGAGAAAGAGGGAGAGGGAGGGAGGCAAAAGCGCAGAGGAACGACGACGGAGCGGAGGGGAGGAGTGAACGGAGACGAGAGAGACGACAAACCGGGGCGGCCGAATTAAACTGTGCCAGTGGGTCCCATCACCCCCCTCCTCAAATGGAGCTCTGCAATTTTATTTTATTTTTTTGGTCATTTAGCTCTGCATATTGACTCCCTCGACTTTTGCCTAATTCTACTTTTTCCCCGCTTTGAAAATTTTTGAATGCCCCTGGGGAGTTCGATTTTTATTTTTTTGCTTAAATTTCATGGCCTAGATTCAAAGTTTACACCAAATGTGTGGTAATTTGTGTGTGCAGAGACACGAAGGCTGGAAATAATAATAAAAATTTAATCTTACAAATGGCCTTAATTGAATTACTCATCGAAAACTTTTCTCTCAATCCCGATAATCTTGAGATTTCTCTTTGTTGTGTATTTCAGCGATGCATTACGCATAAGAGAGCAAAGTTCTCAAAATTGATTTGTACATTTCATTGTGTACAACATGTCTTCAATTTTTTTTTTTAAGCTATCATAACAAGAAAAAAGAAATATCATTAGGCAATTTGTTAGGTCGCAAAAGACTTCCAAGTGTAAATTTTGTAATAATATCGAATATGAGACATGATAAGCTATACATAATCCAATTTTCATAATCTAATAAGTTTTAGGTATTTTACATTTTTTTAAATTATAATAAATTGAACCGATGAGCTTTGGGACATCTGATTTTCATAATATATGGGAGCCCATGTCTTGTTCTAATTTTGGACATCTTGGGCATTTGTACTATTCTGTTAGATGGATTTGGACGCAATATGTCTGCGGGGTGGTTGGATTTTTACCTTAGCGCGTGAGCTTTCATCCCACATCCCACATGAGCCTTCTTAAAAAAAGATAGAATATGCTTCATTGACCGAGAATAAAAATGTATTCGACCGACGATCGACTGAAGTCGGCTCCCTGCACTATTCCGTGAAAGAATAATAGTGAAAGGTACATCGATGTGCAATTTATTATCTGGACCACTTCAAGTCAACACGTCGCAATTCTAATGCCAATGTCGAGGAATAGTTTTTCCTTTTTTGTCAATTTTTTCTCTAAAAATTTGGTTATTAACTCTCTCCCTTTTAAGTTTTTTTTTTTTTTTGTAAGGCTCTCCCTTTTAAGTTTGCATAGTTAAAAATTAATAAAAACGGTCCGGGGCGATGGAGTCCCACTGGTCGATTATAGCTGAACATATTGCGTTTGGATTAAAGGTTTTGTTATTGAATTCCATTCAAGACATGTTAATTATATGCAACAAGAAAATTTTTAAAAATTTCAATCATTCAAAGTATGAAACGGTAATGAATCGACAGGTGTAAAAAGTTATTCTACTTGAGTATTTAACAAATGCTTGTGCTCATCGATAACATTCCTAGCACAACCATAAGTGCTTCACTGGGTTGAATTCATTACACCAACAATTATCGAGAGGAGAATAATTACTAAGGGTGCGTTTGGTAACGTTTCTGTTTAAAAATTGTTTTTGTGAACAGAAATAGAAAAAAGTGTTTTTGTTTCAAGAAACAATTTTTGAACAAAAAAACGCGTTTTGTTAAACTGTTCAAAAAATATAAAAAAATAGAAACACGTTTGGTAAATTTGTATAATTTTTTTATTTCTTTTAATTTTTAAATTTTTTTTATTTTTATTTTTTTCTTATTTTCTTATTTATTTTTCTTATTTTATTTTTCTTTTTTCTTTTTTTTCTTTTGGCCGATCGCCGCCTTGGCCATGGCGGCATGACCGGCCAACGAGGGGGCCGGCGGCCTCGCCCGGCCACGGCAAGGCCAAGCCTCGTCGATCGCTAGGCGAGCTCGGGCTTGCCTTGGCCGGGCGAGGTCGCTCGCCGGATCGGGCGAGCTCGAGCTTGCCCAACCAAGGCGAGCCCGAGCTTCACCAAGGGCCGGTGACGCTCGGCCTCACGGGGCCGCGACACTCCGTGAGTTCGCCGGCCCCCAACGGCGTCGCCGGCCCTCGACGGCCAATCGCCGGCCCCGGCCGAGGCCGCGACCAGCCAAAGAGAAAAGAAAGAAAAATAGAGGAAAAAAGAAAGTGTTTCTAAAATGTGTTATAGAAACAATAAATAACTTTTTTTTTTTTTTATTGTTTCGTTCCAAATGTGTTCGAGAACAAAAAAAAAAAAAAAAACGCACCCAAACGCATTTTATTCCTTTTTTGTTTAAAGGAACGAAAAAAACAAAAAAGTTGTTTAAAAAAAAAAAAAAAAAGAAACGAAAACAAACGCCCCCTAAATTACAAATTTATTATAATTCAATTATTTTGGTTAGCCGACCGAATTGACAACTTCCCAATATATGCGGTCACAACATTTTATATCAATCTAATTGGTATTCTTGTTTCTAAAATGTGTTCCAAAAACAAAAAATTTTTTTTTGTTTTTTAGGATGTGTTTAAAACAAAAAAAATTTTAACAAAAACGCACCAAACGAAGTTTTTCTATTCATTTTTTGTTTTGAGAACAAAAAAACAGAAAAGTTGTTAAAAAAAAAAAAAGAGAAACGAAAACAAACGCTCCCTAAATTACAAATTCATTATAATTCAACTATTTTGGTTAGCTGACCGAATTGACAACTTGCCAATATATGCGGTCACAACATTTTATATCAATCTAATTGGTATTCTTGTTTCACGCATGTAAATGTGTCTAAGCATTATTTTCACTTCTTTAATGAAAGGTCTTTCACAAAATTGCCTAATGAAAAAGATTACCCAATTTATTTTAATTTTATTCGTTTTTCGTGGATCCGATAAAATCAGAACTAAGGTCGGGCTCTGCATAGACATTCAATTTCTATCCATCATCTAATTAATTATTCTAAATCTTTTTAGAAAATTTAGATCACGAGGGAGAGAAATCAAAAGAATAAGGGGATGGTAATAAAAAAAAGAAAAAAAAAAAGAAAAAACCACATCCTTATTGTCCCCGAAGCCGACCTATTGGTTCACGCGGGGGTCCCCCCCTGGCGGATTCCCCAACCTACCCTCGCGGCCTCTCCCCAAATCACGAGAAAGCTCGCGAGGGATGGAGACGCGTGTTTTGTCCGGTAGCGCGGGGGGCGCCTTTTCAATTTTATCATTTTCTCCATACATAAAAATTATATCACGTTATTTTTTAAAAAACGGTAATAATTTCGCCCGTCTCTTTCGGTTTTTTCTCCCTTCTTTTGTTCGACCGCTTGTCGTTGCTGGGGCGGGTGGGGGTGAGGCTTTGGCTCTTGTCGTATCCGGTGGAAGCGTGTCGCATCCTTATCGTCGCGGGCGGCCGACGCGTGGCGCGCGCGTGGGGCCCACCGGGGGCCTTGACGAGACGAGACCTTCCGCCTCTACGGGAGATGATTTTGGTCGAGAACGGGGCGAGGGGGAGTCTCGAATCCGATACGACGTTCGGGAATCTGCGTCTCTACCGCGGTGGGGCCACCCGCCCGTAACGGCCCCCCTCGAGGTGCCACGCGTCCGCCCGGGGTTTCATCTCGCGGTCGTGATTCCCCACCCGCCCCCACCCTCCTCGCGGGGACGTATTCGTGTGGGCCATCGCGGTTTTTTTCTACTTTCCCAATCTTTCTCTGGCCCAGAACGGGAAACGTGGGAGCAAGACAAACATAAGCACGGAAAATCCGCTGAAAAAAATCCAAGACTTATCACGAAAGTACGATTAAATTCTAAAATATTATAAAAATATGATCAAATCTTAAAATTTATTAAGATAATGCATTATTAACACTTTTTGTTTACTTAATTAAGTTATCACATTGATAAGGTTTTGAACTCGATTACACTTTTTTAAAATTTTGATTGTATTTTTGTGATTAATTTTACGACATGATTACACTTTTTAAAATTTTTAGGATTTAATTCTACTTTTGTGGCAAATTTTAAGATTTTTAGTACACTTATTCCAATATAATACGAGAATGACATAAATTATCTATAAACTTTGATTTAATATGCAATGTCATCATTGAATTCTTAATCCAGTCGATGTGATTTTTGAACTTTAGTCAAATGCGCAAGATGTCCTTAAACTTTTAATTTGTTCAACATGATTAAAAAATTTTGGTACAATATTATTCCTAAACTTTTAAATGTTTTCATATAATTTAGAGACTTTATTGATTTATCAGATTGAACAAATTGAGAAATTTAGGGACGATATTAAATATTGAGCCAAGATTTAGGGATCACATTATATAACTTAAAAGCTTCTAGATGATTTTACACATTAAACCTAAGTTCATAAATATCTTGTGCTATTACCCTTTATGAAAAACATATTCTTCCACGTGTCACCTCCTCTTACACTAGAAAATTAAACTAAATGAGAAACACCATGCAAATCGAGTCCTCTCAACCGTTCATTCGGGACATTGGTTAAGTACAATTAATTTGAGATATTTCGAATTTTAAAGTAAAAACTGTGCATCCAATCTATCTATTGGCCACGAAACAAGAAGTCGCGAGTAAAGCGATAAAAAATAAGAAAGCACATCTCAAGTGACAGCATAAAATAAGATAAAAAGATGGAATGATATTGTATTAACATGTTGGTCCTTTGTGAGCTTGGCTGCATCCCTTGTCTTATATGAAGGTGGCTGAGCATGTGCCACACACTCAGCATACCAAACATATAGAATTGATGCTTCCACGCCCTTCTTTTCTCTTCATTTCCCCTTTTCCCTTTTTTTCTTTAACCTTTTCAATTTTGTATTGTCTCTCTTTTCCAGCAGCTGTTTTGTTTTCTTCTGCTTGGGCCGGGGTGCATATATTTTTGTTCTCAGTTACTTTCACTGAAGAAAATTTAGGACCTTTGCGGTGGCGTTTTCTCGCTATTTTTAACTCCCTATCTCCTGAAATTTTCGCAATGGATAAATTTTGACGAGAAAGTAAAATTGCTATTAATTCTTAGAATATATGAGTAACGTTCTTGATTTTGATGGGAAAATAAGAGGTCAAATTTTAGTGTTGTTGAAATGTAATCAAACAAGCTTTAACTGTTTCAAGTGAATTTATCATGGATATTACTAGCAGGGCGTAAGGAAATATTCTCATTTTTAATAGTGAATAAAGAAAAATTGAAAAAAAAAAGAATGATGATTTGACCATGACAAATTTTCTTTATAGAGATGTTAAATAAAGTACATTTCTCCAACTTGGCAATTTTTAATATTGTAATGATACTATATTAAACTCTCATGATAAAGATGATATGTAATGGTTTGCAAATAGAGTTAAAATAAGCGCGCCTGCGTAATGCATTACAAACTACAGTGTTCCATCAATCACTCGTTAAATTAGAAATTAAAAACTAGACGTGTTTCTAAATATTTTCGCTCTTTTTTACTAAAATATCATGAGGCCGACGTCGGGTTTTGGCTGGTAGTGCGTTAGGTCAACAAACCAGGGACAGCTTTTGGCCTCTTGTGCCGTTCCGGTCAATCCCACCGAGAGCAAAAAGTCATTGCCACCTGTTTCGTTACACCATTTCTCGTCGGACAGTAAATGCATGCAATAAAAGATTTCCGTTTGTTATTTTTTCACAACCTGATTCTCTACATCTGTCTGCTGGTATGCGTGTCGTGTCTTCGTCATTTCGGACAAGATGTTTGCTCTCTCCCCCTTCCTGCCCTTTTTGGGAATGAGGTGTTTGAAAATGTACGATGTCGGCATCGAAAATCGTCCCGAATTTTCGTGGGTTTTCATTTGCTAAGGAAAGTTATAGAAACCCTTCTTTTGATTTGGTCTAAATTTGAACAGAACACTATATGTCGCGAGCCCGTCAAGCAAACCGAAAACCCGACCCGAGTTTTGATTCTTGAACCGCACCCGCGGGCATGATATGCGGAACGAATGATATCGCTTTGCCATAATATAGAAGGCCAAGTTCAGTTGCCTCCAAGAAACTGATTTTTCTATTGTCGGCAGGAGACAAGGCGAACCAGGTACCGCGAATGTGTAAATCAAATCTCGAAAGCTAAAATGCATAGATTCTCCATAAAGTATTAAGTTAAAAGGCAAACCCCACGCGGTACAATGAATGTGAGGCTGCTTCTTAGATGGAAAAGAGGACAAAGAAACGAAAAGGAAAAGGCAACGAATCTCTAATCTCTCTTTGTTTGCCGTGAATTAAGCATACATAATTAAAATATCTTTGAAAGGTACAATCATAATCACATGTGTCCATTGCATAAATGACAATCGGGTTCACGAGTTAGGTGGGATGAATTTTGTATAAAGTATAATCATTCTTGTTCCGAGGTGGTGTATTGAGAAATATACATAACGTGTCGATGGTACCATTGGTCAATCGACATATACAAAAGCATAAATTTTTTATAGATATAAAACCAGAATGTTTTTTATCGTAACAATTTGAGTTAGAAAATTTCGACCTTATACATAGTTATTTCATTGATATATTCAAGAAATTCTCGACATGTTTTTTCTTAAATTTATCAAGTGACGGTGAGCCATGCGTGATATATGTAAATGAATTAAAGGAAACTAAAAACCAAAAGCAGCATATTCGTTTTCGAGTGAGTTGGGGGAACGTTGTTTTCTAGGATTTCCTCTCGACAATTGATTTTTCTTTTGATAAAGTATATTGCGAATGCACACCCTTGAGTGGACCATGTCACAATGTTGACTAGTGTAGGTGAATTATAAATAAACATATCTTCAGCCAATCAAAGACCGACAAATTTTCCTAGGTGGATTACAAAATAAATATATCCCTAGGCAATCAAGCCCTACTTGCCTAGAAGAACCTCTCTCGTGAACGATTACATTTATAAAGCAGAACAAATTAGATTAGCTAAATAAACTATTTTAAAAGGAGGAGTTGGGGGTGGTGTATGGAGAAGGCATAAAGGTCTCGATCGCGTCATATTGGAATTTGTGGGATGCATGCGCCCTAGGCTTGACTTTATAAAGTAATACTTTAGGCCTCAAAGTATAGCCTAAGGTTTCCTTCTTGAATTTTGCTTAATCAGTGCCAGGTGTGGATCACTTGAGAAGAGAGAAGAGTAATGGAGAAAATGGCTAATTTCTCTTCTTCTGATTCATCTTCTACTAGAAAAATGGGGGAGCATTTGTAGATAAGGGCATTGAATGACTTTGATTGATCCCATGAGACATTTGGATGTAATAGACTTGTGTATAAACCTAACCCAAACCTAATTGAATCCATGGGCAAAGTTAGGAAAAATTTATACAGTGGGTTTAACTTGTTAGCTAGATACACTCATGATAATAGACAGTTATATAAGTCGGCTTGGAGAATGAAGGGCCCGATTGAAAATACTTTTTGTTGAATAGCCCTTTATATCTATTATCAAGCCTAATACAAGATTGTTCTTGATGATCATAATTATGCCTTGGAATTCCTACGGAAGGTAAAAGAAAAATTTTCAGACAACCTCCTTGTTTTTTTCTCTCGATCATTAATTTGATTTTTCTCTTGACTAATGTGAATTGCGAATATTTTAATGTCAAATGTATGCACCCAGAGTGCCATGTAAGGGCGTGTTTTTCTTCTTTCATCCTCATGGTCGAGCCACCGATCTTATATCGAACTCTAAACCGCACCTTTACGACCCCAGGGTCGAACGCCAGAGCAAATTCATTTCTTTAGACATAAATCTCAGGAACAGTGATTGTCTGGGGAAAAAAAAATGAGAAGGTGTTTGTTTCTAAGAAGGGGTTCTTTTACCGACGTCATTTGCTATGGAAGCGTTCCTTATTAGCTTAAGCTTTCCGCTTCTATGGCCTTTATGTTCATCATGATGTATGGAAATTCAAAGTCAAATGTTTGAAACTATGTCTCTCTCTTGTCCATGACCTTCTTTACCATTATTATAATATGACCGCAAAAAATAAAAAATTGTTCAAAAAATCTAGAATTTATTGCATTTTTATTAATTTAGTCTCAAATTTCTAAATTTTGTTAATTGAGTCATGAATCTTTTCACGTTTTGCCAATTGAATCATTAATGTGAACATTAGTTGTCCTATGTAATATGACTAGTGCTGATGTTGATAAATTTTAATAGTATTTTAATATTCTTTTGAGTTTTTAATTTTTTTATTATTTTCTTTCTCTTTTTTTTTCCTTCCCTTTTTTCTCTAGCTAGTCATCGAGTCTCGACAATAGCTGGCGAGGTTGACCTTGAGTGAGCCTCGCTAGGTGATGGCGAGCCTCACTAGCCCTTGGTGAGGTTAACCTTACCAACCTCCCCTTTGGCTGCTCACCAGCTATCGGTGAGACTAGTAGAGGAAGAAGGGAAGGAAAAAATAAAAAAAAATTCAAAATAATAATAATAATAATGATAATAATAATAATTTATTTCAATGTGGGCTATGTCACATATGATGGTTGGCATCCGTGTCCAAAAGTGATTGGATAAATAAAATTGACAAAATAAAAAAAAGTTAAAAACTTAATTTGTATAACTGAAAAATTTATGATTGAATTAGTAAAAATGTAATAGGTTTAAAATTTATTGGATAATTTTTCATATATCTATATATAGAGATAGAGAGAGAATGAGAGAGAGAGAGAGAGAGGAACTAAAGGGAAGTCAATATAGAACGAAATAGTTAGCGTAATGGATGACGATTGAACCATGTTTTATGGGATCCGACTTCTTCTTTGGAGATTTCGAGGCCCTATTTGGGATATTCACTTAAGTCATGGTAATATGTCGGTCTCTACAAATTATAATTAAACTAAATGGGAGGTCCAATGCATTTGATCATACTACCCCAAGGCGATGGCTCATTGCCTCGTGGGAAGATCCGGATTTTCACACGCATTTCAAGTTTGATCGAACACAACGTCGTGTCTACGCGTAAAGGGGGGGTGACATTTGAGATGACGATTGATGGAGATGGTGAGATTGAGAAAGAAGATGCCCCTTTGCTATTTCCTGGCGTTTGTTTCTTTGTGCATGATTAGCAATTTGTATTTTTCCTTTGTATGGAACTTTGATGCATTAACCAAGCCTTTTGGTTGGATGGAACTCACAATGATGAAAGACAAGAAAAATGAGACGGCTAGGATGCTAGGCTGTTTGAATCATCTACACATTTATTAAATTATATCTTTATTTAACAGTAATAACTTATAAAGTAGACAATTACGTATATTTTTTTAAGTTTTTATTAAAGTGTGAATTTCTATATACAAAATCTTTTTAGGGTTCGTGCCACGTTGCATTAACATGGCATAATAAAATGTGACGGTGACATGCTGGGGTCTTTCAAAATTGTTTTTCCCTCCGATTGATCATGGGCGAAGGTTTTTGTGGAATCGAAGATCACCTTCCTAAAAGTATTACGGCCTTGCAGTGGGAAAACAGTTCTATTTTTGTTAATAGCAAGGACAATCCCAGCTTGATTTCTTATTTCCAGTAATCATTTGTTGTTGATGTGTGAATGTCCATAGTTATGTTTAATGGAATAATTTTTCAGTGCGGTTCAATGTGATCATAATGCGAAGCAAGAGGAGGGACATGCGCCGTTCAAGAGAATTTGGTTCAAAGAGGGCAGCGGAGGATGCATCTCTTGTGACATTTTCATCAATGGACTTTGCAGCTAATGGAATTGGGTTCACAACAACTCTAGAGGAACATTTGAGTGGCAAGGCCCTTGCAGACCAGACAAGTCAAACAAAGGGAACTTCTCAAACCGGGGACATGAGAAGGAGTCAACATGGAAAGAGTCAAAGGCTCGTCGAGTTACATGTGAGAACTGAAAATGCTTTAGCAACAGGTATTGGTATTCTAAGCTGCATGGATTTGCTCTTTTTTCCACGAGGAACATCGATGAATTACAATGATATATAAGTAAAGAGAAAGGATAAGGTTAAGAGAGCAAATGGCACGTCTCTTATGCTATTGTCGATAGCAGATTCTACAGCCAGTGGAATTGGGTTTTCAATGATTCTAGTGAAGACCCTTGTATGCTAGACACGTCATACGAAAAGGACTTCTCAAATAAAAGGCTCGGGACAGAGTCAAGAGGGAAAGGGTTAAAAAAAGACTTGAATATGCTTCAATAACAGGTACAATCATTCCAAATTGCAAGTATTTGCTCTCTCTTTTCACGAAAAACATCAATGGATGACCATGATGTGCAAGTTAGGAGAAGAGGGCGGATGATGCATCTCCTATGACATTGTCAATAATAGATAATGCATCTTATGAGGGTCACCTGTGCTAATTTCCCAATAAAGCGCTTCATTAGGCTGTATTTATTATTTTAAAGTGTCAATATCCGTAGGTCTCACATTCTTTGTTCGTTGGTGGATATTTTTCTTTCCCATCTACTAGGGAATACAAAAGGTGATATTGTGGGGTCTCTCATCCCATGATAGATATCCCATCAATTTCTTCTCTCTTTAGCCTTTTAAGTATATGCTTAGATCCACATTGTCAATAATAGATAATATATCCAATGGAATTGGGCTTCCAGTTAATGGATAAGGCTCTTGTGTGTCAAGCATGTCAAATGAAGAGGACTTCTCAAATAGAGAACATGGAAAGGAGTCAACGGGGAAAGAGTCAAAGGCTAGTCTACTTACATGCCAAAAATGCTCCAGCAACAGGCATAATCATTGTAAGCTGCTTCCATTTGCTCTTCTTTTTTCATTAGAGACATTGATGGGAACAATGATATGTAGGCAAGAAGAACGGAGCGTTGATATTACAAAATATGAATGGAGAAGAACATAATCCGGGGGATCAAACTGAAGAAAAAACAGCAAGTGAAAGGTTAATGATGAGCAATATCTAGTAAAAGTTCCACGGTCATCGCTGATGTCGTCATTCTAAGGATAAACTACACCGAGAAAGATGCGCATGGACGTAATGCTTGTGTCCTAAGTTCAGGCGGGAACTAGAGTACGGACGCACCCAAGAAGTTGTCCCATCATGCGGTCGCAAGACTCTGCACCACAGCAGAGTCGCAAAGGTCCGGACATGGGTCAGGTTTTGGTCGTGTATCTAAATGTGTTGAACAGTACACGGACATCAGCTTAGTACGATCTGGCTTAGTCTGCAAAGATGCTTGTTTCCACTTTTCCACTCATTTTGCAGAAGGGCCGCGAGAGATGCATCGAACTTTAGATTGGCCAAACTTGGGAATTCCAAATTCGATGTACCAAATAGGTGTTGGACCGTGATGTCGCGGAATATTATATCACGTCGAACATGCTTAAATGAGACGTGTATTAGATTCGTGTTGTCGTGGACCTATCTATGATAGCTGTATTAACTTGTGTAAAATTTTTCCCCCTATCATGTAGGGTCATTTGTTTTTGCTTGCATGTCCCTCATCTGAACATAAGTTTGTTTTAATTAATTCATGCAACTCATTTAATTTTACTTTTATCTTTTGCCTAACTGAAGATTTATGACTCTTGCACTTTTAACTTCTTTTCTTTTTAAATTTGAAACTTTCATAATTTGCACAACGCTAAAATGTTGATGGTGAGCTATGTAAATTCACATATAATATTTTTCATAATTTCTTGAAATTTAAATCAAAGGATTAAGATTGATGGTCGCTAAGCCAACCTCACATACGTCGGTCCAATTCCACAAATTAGGATGACTCATAATTCAATAAATAATGTACAATAAAATCTCCGAGTACTGGGAGACTAGTGGATATGGGATTTAAATTTAGTACGTAGAGACAGAGGGGGATGTAGCTCAAATGGTAGAGCGCTGGCTTTGCATGCGAGAGGTACAGGGTTCGATCCCCTGCATCTCCATCTTATTCCATTTTTCCTCCTCTTTTTTTTTTTTTTTTTTTTTTTGAGTTTCCCCATCTCCATCTTCTTCATTTTCCCTCCATTCTTCTTTCCTTCGTCTTCTTCTTCTTCTTATCTCGCCGCTCCTCCTCCGTTCGCTCTCGCTGGGCTGCTCACCAGAAGCATCTCGAGAGGCGGATGTCAATGGCCGTGCCTCTCTTCAACCTCGCTCCCGACCTCTCCGTCTCCAGGCTCTGCTTAGGTTTTCTCTCTGAAACCGGCCTTATCCTCTCTCTCTCTCTCTCTCTCTCTCTCTCTCTCTCTCTCTCTCTCTCCTCATTCCTCTCTTCCGCTCGCTGACATCGCTCGCCTTTTGTCCTCAGGAACCATGACTTTTGGCGAGCAGAATTCGATGTCCGAATCGTTCCGCCTCCTCGACCACGCCTTTGGCGCTGGGATCAACTTCTTCGACTCCGCCGAAATGTACGTTTTGACGGATTCGCGACGCTTAGAATCGAATGTTCGTTAGGATTGAAATTTGAAACTCTATCGTTTTTTTTTTTTTTTTTTTTTTTTTTTTTTTTTTTGATGTGGAATTTCGGATGGCGCGCGCAGGTATCCAGTGCCTCAGCGAGCCGATACTCAGGGCCGGAGCGAGGAGTATCTCGGCCGTTGGATTAGAGACCGGAAAATCCCTCGCGATCGAGTTGTGTTGGCCACGAAGGTTTACCGATATTCCGATTCTTTGTTTTCCCTTTTGCGTGGTTTCTCATTTGGTTAGTATTAGCTTTGCTTAGTAAATGCTTCACGTTGTAGCTTTGCATTTGCTTAAGAGAAAGTATCTCTAGTCGTGTGTACTCTGGGTTAAGGGAAATGTGTAGAACCTAGGATTGATTTAATGTCATTGATTTAATGTCCGTGACGTTCATTGCATCAGGGTTCCGTTTTCTTTGTTATAAGATGTGCTTGGAGTGCATTTAGGGGAAGTGTCCTTCGGTATCCTTGTGCTAGGGAGGAAATCATATGTTTCTCTGGATGGTACATGTTTGGAAGGAGCTAAGAGCTATGGGTGTCGAGATTATCTGGTCCTAATTGTATCAATGTGGCCATTGTCTTCCTTTCATTTGGATGGGGCAACAATTTTTCAAATAGCATCTTTCTTATTGTATCTGGCCAATTTTAAATTAACAGGAGTCTTTGTAAAATAATTTCATGAAGGTGAGTGGACCATCTGGGCAAATGACTTGGATTAGGGATGGGCCCAAGTGTGTGGATGCTTGGAACATATCCGAAGCAATTGATAATAGGTAAGTTTGCGTGTTGTTCCATCACTTAGGACTTGATATTTCTGCCATGGAAATAATTACACTGAGTGTTAGATCCATTTAGATGGAAAATATCATTCGGCTTCCCTCATTCTTCCATAAGTCCTCTTTCACACACTTGTCCTCCGACAAATGCTATCAAATCTAGTTTTGTCTTTGCATATTTCAGTGAATATCACCAGTTTCAGGCGAGAAGTGATTGAGTTCCTTACCTCACCCATATCTCGAAATAAATAAAGCCATATTTGCCTATGTGTTTGCCCTTGTCAAGAAAACTAGTTTTTTGTCATTTTGCCAATCGTTTTTAGTTGGCCAGAAAGCCTTTTTCTGTTTGGGCACTAGTTTCATTTAAGGAACTAAATCACCAAAACCTGATTCTTTCTCCAATGCAATTTTATTGACCTTACCAAGAGGATGGGCTGATGCTTGTCCAACATGGTATTCGGGAAGACTCTAGAAAAATTGGAGTTTTAACACTATATTGGGGACTTATCATATTTCAACTGAAACACTATTTATCTTTCTGTAACTGAAAGAATTGTGGCCATTCAAAGTTTGTTAAATGAAGAGCACTGACACTTAATTATCAAAGAATTGTTTGTATTATGATATTCATACTTGCATTATCTAGCATATAATATCTTGTGATGGCTCATTCATCAATGTTGCAGCTTATTGAGATTGAGGACAGACTACATCGACCTTTATCAAATACATTGGCCTGATCGGTTTGTATGTCAATACAACCCTCTGTTTCTTGATTTTGTTGGAGAGGACTGATGATGTCTGATATACTTGCTCAACATTGGGAGATTTTTTCTTTTTTCTTTTGAGTGGATTTTCAACAGATATGTGCCAATGTTTGGAGAGTCTGAGTATGATCCAACCCATCAGTACAGAGCAATTACCATAGAGGAACAACTTGAGGCACTTGGCAGAGCTGTTGCCTCTGGTAAGGTCAGTAAACATATTTAAGACTTGGCCCTATGAATCTGTTCTTGTGATATTTTCTGACATCTCTGATTGCAAATATGCTTTGTAGATTAGATATGTTGGACTCAGTAATGAAACACCTTATGGTGTCATGAAATTCCTCCATGTTGCCGAAAGAGTTCCTTCCTATCCTAAGGCTGTGTCAGTGCAGGTAGTATTCCTCACTTTTGTTAGGAAATCTCTCTTCTTTTCACCACTGCATATTGAGGCTAAATTCGCCTTGCAACCTTTGTTTTAGAATTGCTACAGTTTGCTCTGTCGAACTTTCGATTCAGGGATGGCAGAATGCTGCCATCACGAGAGGTATTTGTTCAACTGGATCCCATCAAACTTTGCACTACTCTACATACCTGTGTGCTAGTAATCTTCTCCCTATTTGCAGATGTTTTCTTTTGGATCTTCTTGGGTATTCTTTCCTTGATTATTTTTTCCCCTTTCAAATTTATGTCTGCAGGATCAGCTTATTGGCCTACAGCCCTCTAGCGATGGGTATACTTTCTGGTAAATACTTTTTGCCTGATGGTGGACCACCGGATGCTCGGTTGAATCTTTTCAAAGGTGAAGCCCTGCATTTTACGTTTATCTCTTTATTTCAGAAGTGTTCCCTTGGGATACATGGGCTTCATCTTACATAAATTGGGCTTCTTCTCCAGGGAGGTATTCAGAAGGAGAATCAAGGTACAACTTGTCCAACAGTATCGTGATGGCAGCAATCATGGTTGGTATATTCTTTCTGGAGATAAATTCTTGAATATAAATCATTCAAACAATCTAAGAGAAGAAGGCGAAAAAAAGAACTTTTAATACCTTTTGTTCATATCGGATGAACACAATTTTTGCTTAAGTTTCTGATATAACTCCAATGATTACATTATGTTGCTTGGCAATGTTTTTAAAGTTTTTGCATGTTAGTGGTTGAGATTCTAGAATCCATCCCACTATGTGTGTTAGAAGATGATGTAACTGTGGGGGACTTCACCCTTGGCCTCTCTCCTCCCCACCCCCCCCCCTTTCTCTCTCTTCAACTACCATACTAATGCTTTTATTGAGCATTTATATGAGCTTGTGGTCATGCACCTGCTTTTCATGAGTTTGTACTTCTGCCTATGGAAACCCGTGCCCCCCCCCCCCCCCCCCTTCTTCCTCCTCCTTCCAACCTTCATTTATTAAAATGTACAGGCTTCTTCTCATGTCATTATCTTTGCCATAATTGGATCCTGTACCAACTCTTTTAATCCTGTTTCTATTACAGGGGTACCTTAAAATTGCAGACAAGTATGGACTACGTCCTGTAGTATTGGCAATTGGTATTGAACTGATCTTTGCTTGCCTCATTTGTGCTTAGTGTTCTACTGTTTGGTCTAGACATGAAAATTCTCCTGTTTGAATATCTAGAATATCCTTAGGAATCAACTTTTGCAACTTATCAAGTTTTTGTGATATTTATTATATTAAAACCATATCCAATTTAGATGTGTTGTGTCTGGTGCAATGATGTGGAGTGAAATGGAATGCAACAAAAGCTCCAACCTGTTTATCTTGTCTTGTAACAAGTAATCGTGAGAGATCATACATTTTTTTTGGTTTGGTAAAGAAGTATCGTGGGATTCAAATGGCTCAAAGGTTTAATAAGATAACTTAGCATATCGAGTTGTCTATTGAGATAATTCGCCTTTCCCTCACCTGTGGATTAAGCTTTCTTGGAATGCTTTTTTGTGTTTTATATGAAACGCCAGGAATTGTAAGCTGCATAATTTTTCTTTTGTTAAAGACGTTGATGCTGTTCTTATAAGAATCAAGAGGGCTGCTTCCGGTAGAATATTTAGGTGTCATGATGTTAGGGAGAAAATTTCTTTTGTAGGCGCAAAGCTCTTTTGTAATTGGGAGCTTCTGAGTTGGCTTTCTTCAATGTTGAACACATAGCCGAAGTTGCTCCTCTGCTTTTCTTTTGTTATGAATAATCTATAAACAGACTCACTGAAAAAGAATCATGATTTTCTAGAACCATAATTGGCGACTGAAGAATCATGATAATTATGAGACATTAACTACTTTAGTAAATGTCATGATAATTGTGTGGAGAGACTGTTTGGCTACTATCATCTTGGCATCTGGTTTGGAATAGCTGTGGCTCTAATTGAATACATAGTATTAGTGGTTTTGTTAACCTCATGCTAATTGTGATGTCATGTTGAAACGAAGCACAGATATTGCATTTGTTCCTTCTAGTTGCATAGACCATGTTTTCAGGTGTCTTTTGAAGTGCTATTGTTCTGCATGCCCTCAGTTCCTTTTTTAAGCTCCTCTTTTTTTGGTATGGCACATTTTTCCTCTTACAGCATTTTGCTTAATTCAGCCTTTGTTTTGAGACATCCTCTGGTAGCGAGTGCTATATTTGGCGCAACCAAGCGTTGGCAGCTCCAGGAGGTTCTTGATGCTTGCAATGTGGAGCTCAGTCCTGAAATAGTTGCAGAAATCAATCAAATTCATGTGAATTTTCCAAATCCTTGTCCCTGATCGGTGTTTTCTTGCTTGTATTGTATTAGTCCAGTGCTTTATCAGAATTTTGAAAAGTCAACTTGGCTTGGAGGACTGGAAAATGCAGGGCCCATCTGGTTGCTTGTATTGCGGCAAAGAAGTGAGAAAGAGGGTGGAGCAAGTAGATGTTAGTAAGGTACGGAGCTTTATATTTCTTCGCCTTGTTTGAATAGCGGATAACGTAGAAACCCAGAATGTGCGGAGAATATCTGTGGATGGGGACGAAGATTGAGAAATCTTATTGGGCCAACGTGCCCTCGGAAATTAGCTGTAAGAATCTCAATTTAATGTACACGAGGAAACCCTCATTTTCCTTCTCATCCTCTCTTGCTAGGAATGCTAGTTGGTCTCTTTCTTTCCTTGGCTCGTGTAGAATCAGCTAAGCACGTGATCGCAAACCTGATATATGTTTCTGCGGGAAATGAAGATTCTTACTATATGCAGCTTTGATATCTTCATGCAAGTTACGCTTTTCAAGTTCGTCGACTTCATCTCTCATTTAGATGTTGGCAACCGAATTCCTACGGCTTCGCCTTTCGCGATAAGCATCTGATTACCAGTCGCTTTTGTCTAACAGAAATAGCCCATTTACTTATTTGTAATATGTTATATCTCTTAATTCATCACAATACCAATTCACTACTTGTAGGACGCGAGCAAATCCAAATTTTTCAAGGACGGACAAATTCAAAGGCGCTAATATATATTATCAAATGATGCGAGAAGGGTGATGTTAATGATATGTGACTGCCTTAACAAAATTTCAAAGGCACTAATAGCACTTGTACTGATTTGGTCTTCTCCTTCAAATCCTTTATTGAACACCTTTTGATAAGTGAATAGATAAAAGTGATGTGACATTCAGAAGTGAATAAAAGGGTAGAAGTAAAAATGGATAGACGTGAATTTTGTCCTAAAACAGGTCCAATAATTTGAGATTAGTGTAGGGATTACACAAAACCTAGAGAAACTCATTCAATCTAATCCCTAGTAATTGTGAGAGTAGGCACCACTAATACAACTACAATCTCCGCAATGATGGTTTTTGTCGACCATTCTAAAGAGATCGTTTATAGATACATACCCGACTTCACACCAAAATTAGAATATGAAATAAAATTTTTTGTAAAAGCTTTGGAAAAAAACTCTCACGTGTTATTATCAATACATACACACACACACACACACACACACATATATATATATATATTGTAGAAAATTCTAGATAAGTAATGAATTTATACTCGGATTATGATAAATTGAAAATTTCGAGACTCGTCATGTTATTTTATAATCTAATCGGTAAACCACAAAAAAGATATTACAACGCTATAAATTAGTAAAGAGTTTTTCACTTCTTCTAACTTCTACTTACGACTTTCTCCAATAAAAAATAAGTTATACAAGTTTTAAAAATTCATAGAAATTCTAATATGACTCTGTACTTTTCAACAGTTAAGTGAAGTGCTAGACTTTCAAGCGTTTCAAGTAGAAACAAAAGTCGGCCAAAAAAAAAAAAGTAGAAATAAAAGTCAAATTGTCAGCTCTGCAAATTTCACAGTAAGCAGGAACGCTGCAAGGGCATTCGGTATTTGAAACTCCGCAGATGTCGAACGAGGACTTCGCTTTCATATGAGGCGTTGCGTCTTTCTCTGCAAGCGCTTCTCTGGTCCGTGCCCATCTTTCTTCCCTCCTTTCACGCTCTCCGCCGCTGCTCAGCCTCGACTTCTCTCTTCGAGTTGTGCACAGAGAACGAAATGGAACTCCACGACCAGCGTGATCATCACGAACCCGGTCCTGTTGCTCCTGGAATCTTGCACCTGCATGCGCCAGCTCAAGCAACTCCAAGCTCACATGACCGGACTGGTCTCATGGCCCACACGTTCCCCGCGAGCAGGGTGTTGGCCTTTTGCGCTTTAGCAGACGCTGGAGACGTAAACTACGCGCGCAGCCTCTTCGCCCACATCGAGAATCCCAATACCTATATGTGGAATACGATGATCCGAGGGTACTCCAAAGCGAGAATGCCGAGTTCGGGGTTGACCCTATTTGGCCGGATGGTTAGCGGACGCGTGGAAGTCGATGGCCGCAGCTTCGTGTTCGCCCTGAAGGCGTGTGAGAAATTTGAGGAAGTTTTTGTTGGGGAGTTCGTTCACGGAAGGATTTGGAAGATGGGTTTTGATTGCGACTTGCTGGTTCGAAATGGGTTGATTCATTTTTACACGGTATTTCGGTGTTTGGACCTTGCGCGCCGCGTGTTCGATGAAAGTCCTGCTAGAGACGTTTTTACCTGGACCTCGATGATCGATGGTTATGCCACGCATAGTTGCCCCGACGAGGCCCTGGAACTGTTTGACTTGATGTTGTTGGGTGATGTTAAGCCTAATGAGGTTACTATGATTACGGCAGTTTCTGGATGCTCCCAGAAGAAGGACTTGAATATGGGGAGAAAACTTCATGAACTGATAAAAAGGGAGAATGTGGCTTGTAGCCTGAATTTGCTAAACGCATTAATCGATATGTATATAAAATGCGATTGCTTGATCAATGCTAGGGAGGTCTTTGACAACATGGAGACCAGGGATGTCTTCTCAATGACTAGTATGGTCAATGGTTATGCAAAATTTGGTGAGTTGGAGAATGCCAGGATGTTGTTTGACAAAATGCCTGAGAAAAACGTGGTCTCCTGGTCTGCAATGATTGCGGGCTATTCCCAAAATGGTCAACCGAAGGAAGCATTGGAGATGTTTAATAATATGAGAGAGGCAGGCTTAGTTCCTGTAGAGAACACTTTGGTATGCGTTCTGTCTGCTTGTGGTCAATTGGGTCGCTTAGAGGTGGGCTGCTGGATTCACAATGAGTACATGCTTTCTAAGAAGATCCAGTTTAGTGTCATTCTGGGAAATGCTCTTATAGACATGTATGCAAAATGCGGGTGTATTGATGCAGCAGCGTCAGTATTTGATGAAATGACTGAAAAAGACTTGGTATCTTGGAATTCCATGATCACCGGATTTGCTGCTCATGGGCACGCTGAGGAAGCCCTAGAGCTCTTCCATCAACTAAAAAGCACTGGATTTAGGCCAGATAAGGTCACTTTCTTGGGTGTCTTATCAGCTTGTAGTCATGGCGGTTTATTAAGTGAGGGCCAAGAATACTTTAAGGACATAGCAAGAGAATTTGGGATAGCTCCGCAAATTGAGCATTATGCCTGCATGGTTGATCTATATGGTCGTAATGGCCTACTCAAGGAAGCATATGAATTAATAACTACAATGCCGATGCTTCCCAATGAAGCTACTTGGGGTGCGCTTCTTAGCGCTTGTAGAACTTATGGAAATGTCGAGTTGGGTAGGGCTGTGGCAGATAAGTTATTGGAATTGAATCCTGAAGATAGTGGTATATACAGTCTTATGGCTAACATCTTTGCCAGGGGAAAAGAATGGAGCAATATGAGGATGGTTAAAAGCATGATGAGGGAAAGGAGTGTGAAAAAGACTCCTGGCCATAGCCTGATAGAGGTGGACGGTAAGTTTCATGAATTTCTAGCTGCTGATGGATCGTATCTTCAGTCTGAAGAAATCTTTTTGATACTAAATCATATAAACTTGCTATCTAGTTGGGAAGATTCAGTATCAGGCGCTACCTTAGGTTGATGCAACTCCATGTACATTTAATTGCTTGTTGTACCTCAAGAGCATTGGTTCAGGATAAAAATGGATAAGATTGATGAGCAAGATTCACATTCCTACTATCGGGGAGCAACAAGAGTAACCCTACTAAAAAGCTGTGCAGATTTGCATTCCTAATAAAGGGTCGAGTGAAGTCAAACTGAATCAACTTAAACTGATCATTTGTATGAATACTATCAGGTCAAAACCATCGACTTATTGGGTTCGTGGAGAAAATCTAAACTTAAGCATGAGTAAGGGTTGAGTTTCAACACAAATCAGTTTTTCAACTAGCTAATAGTCAGTGGTCACAGCCTCCATTTTCCATGCCACAAGGTTGAACAAGTAAAGGGGAAAGAGTAATGTTAAGCGCGATGCAATTGTTCACGAACATTTGTTTACAGAGAGGGACGATAACGTCAAGTAAATTGATCAGTCGACTTTTGATATCTCTGTGCCAGAAATAGCAGCTAAGTAATTTCAAGCATAAACTTAATTTCAACTGGATTTTCCAAACTCTGTTTCGGGATTGTCATCTTGATTAATTCGCCTAATGTGGCGAAAGTGGGGAAGATGAAAAATCTATGAAACGTTGCAAATGTTACTTCGGAGGGAAAAAAATTATTATTCTTTTTAAAATTATTGATCAAGAGTTTGAGATTTTATATCTGGGAAGCCTCATACCCAAACATGATATGTAACAACGATTCCAATTATTCTAAATCTATTAGGATTTTGGACTTTTGTTAGATTTATCTTACGAGTAAACTTGAAAACCTCTAAGCTTGATAAGTCAATTGCTAAATTGCCCTTGCATTGTTAAACCTATTTGGCTGCCTTTGACATAAAATTCAGGATAGGATAAAATTCTTATCCTATGTTTGGTGCTTGCTCAAGACTTGATAAAATTGGATATAACGGATATATAAACCAGATAAAATTATCCTATAAGGAAAGTGAGATAAAATTTGATAAGATTTCTAACATCCATAATAATAAAGTTATTGTTCTCAAATGATAATCTTCTTAAATTAACAAATTAAAATTATATTTCAATATAAATAATATTTAAATTATAATATAAGAAATTCAAAATAACACACAAAAATTTTGTTATTTTAACTTAATATTTATTTATATATTCAAATTTTATTCTATTTTGTAATATAAATCCAATACTTAAGTATATTTATATTTATTACATATTTTAGTATTTTAGGTATATTAGTATAGTTTAGTAAAATTTTATTGGAGAATGATGGAAGGGGAAGAAAGAATTAAATAATAATAATAATTTAAAAAGAGAGAAAAATAAATAAAAAGGCAAATATAATTAAAGTATGTAAGAACGTTGCGCGATATTTTTTACCATCTCCGTTTGTAAAATTTTTCATTCATTTATATCAATATGTTGTTTTTACCAAATAATGTATATGATATGATGTAAATATATCCGACTTTATTATTATAATCACCAAACAGTGAGTAGTATATAGCAAAATATCTAAATTTCATATCATATCCTATCCAGTCCTATCTTAATTAAAAATCTGGATGATCAGACACAGCTTTTAAGGGTGCGTATGACAAAATTTATAGAACAGAAATTGATTTCTCAATTTATATTTTAGAAATTAAGAAATTAAAAATTTTAGCTTATGATTTCTTTTTCAAATCTATTTCTGAAATATAAATTTATTCTAGAAATAGAAAAAATCAAATTGTGTTACTAAACGGATTTATGTTCCATACTTGTTCCAAGAAACAGAGAAATAAAGAAATAAAAATTTTATCATGCACGCCCTAAAATTACTTCTATGATATTGTGAACCCAAAATAAAAACTTCCAACATGGCTTCTCATTCTAGGATTTTTAGATTTCAATTTTTTCCAAAATCTTATATTCTACAATTCTATAGTTTTCTTAGTTGGAGATCTACGATGAATTTTTTTTTTTAATTAGATGAGTTTGTTTGCACATTGACGTGATTATTGTACATTTAATAGACCTAATAATGAATTTGGTAGCTTACATGTCCACCAAGCGTAGCTTGGCCAAAATTCGTGGACTCAATGAATTTTAGGGCTAGGCTTGGGCAGCGGTGTTCAAGCTTGAGCTCAGCCCTCTCATCCACCATTTTTATAATAAATATATTGTGAATTTTCGTCTTACTTTGATCATATATATTGCCCACAAACTTTTAATTTATTCAACGCGGTTCTTAAACTTGAACATAATTTGAATGCCAAATAACCAAATTCCGTTAACTTAAATTAATGGAAGTGCAACATACAACATTTTTATTTAGTCCATGGACTAAATTAAACGTATACATAAAGTTTATGTATCACATTTAATAAATTAAAAGTTTAGAGATGATATTACTCATTAAATAAAAATTCATGGAACAAATGAGTATTTTTCCTAGAATATATTAGTTTTTGTGAGTGTAACTAAAAAAATAAATGGGTAGTTTATTAGAAGTCTTAAAACTTGTTACGAAATTACAATTGAGTCTTAAAATTTGTAAAAAGCGTAATCAAATTTTAAAATTTATCAAATTGATTAAATCGAACCATTTTATTAACTTCATCCAATTTGACTAACAAAAAATGCTGAAGTGAATATTTTTTTAACATCATCTCTCTCATATGTGGCAATAACGTGGTTAAATCATAAAATATAAGACTAAAACAATATTATTTTGGTCTAAATCCAATTTTTAATATTAATGTTATTTAAATTAAAAATAAAAAGAAGCTAAATTCAAAAGGAGAGAGAAGTCAGGTGGGTAGGGCTACAAGCCTTCGCCACTACCGCCCCACTAATGGCGGCTCTTGCCTAAGTTCACATGAGGGCTGTTGACCCTCGCTCGATCTGGGGAAGGGTCGAGAGAGGGCCACCACCCTCACCCAAATCTAAGCGAGGGTTAAGAAGCCCTCGCTTATCCCTAGTTGGGCCCTATTGACCCTCATTGTTTTACCCCACAATCGCCAACCCTTCCCAGCAATGGTGGGGCAATGGTGACAATGGCTTGCAACCTTACTAGCTTAACTTCTCCTTTTTTTTTTTTTTTTGAATTTAACTTAATTTTTTAGAAAAATTTATTTAAATAATATTAAAAATCTGACTTAGACCAAAATAATGTCGTTTTAATCTTATAATTTATCATTTGGTCACATTATCACTAAGTAGGGGAGAGATAATATTAAAAAAAAGTCACATCAGTATTTTTTATTAGCCAAATAAAATGAAGTTTACAAAAGAACTTGATTTAACAAATTTAACAAGTTTTGAGGATTTTATTATATTTTTTATTTGTAATTTTTAGGATTTACTTGTATTTTGGTGATAAAGTTTAAGACTTATATCCTTACCAAAAAAAAAAAAAGTTTAAGACTTATAGTGACATATCACAAAAATAAATAGAAGATTTAAAACTAATATCTTGAATTTGGGGGAGGAGGAGGAGATGGTGGCGAGAAGAGGCGACCTAAAACCCTAGAAGCCAGAGACTGCAAACCTCATAAAACCTCCAAAGCGCGCACCAAGAAACCCCCGCAGAAGAAGAGCTCGAGCTTTCGCACTCGCATCAATGGAGGTGGAACCCAAGAAGGCATCCAAGACCTTCCCGGTGAAGCCGAAGCTGAAGCCGAAGCCGAGAACCCCTTCGGGCAAGACCCCAGAATCCAAGTACTGGTCCTCCTTCAAGACCCACCCCCTCGACAACCTCGCCTTCTCCGTCCCTTCCCTCGCCTTCTCCCCCTCCCCTCCCCACCCCCTCGCCGCCGCCCACTCCGCCACCGTCTCCCTCTTCTCCCCCCACCGCACCACCCTCTCCCCGACCCACACCATCTCCTCCTTCTCCGACGTCGTCTCCTCCCTCTCCTTCCGCTCCGACGGCCAACTCCTCGCCGCCTCCGACCTCTCCGGCCTCATCCAGGTCTTCGACGTCCGCTCCCGCACCCCGCTCCGCCGCCTCCGCTGCCACGCCCGCCCCGTCAGGTTCGTCCGCTACCCGGTCCTCGACAAGCTCCACCTGGTGTCCGGGGGCGATGACGCCCTCGTCAAGTACTGGGACGTGGCTGGGGAGAGCGTGGTTTCGGAGCTTAGGGGGCATAAGGACTACGTCCGGTGCGGGGACTGTTCGCCCGCCGACGCGAATTGCTTCGTCACCGGGTCTTATGATCACGTGGTGAAGCTCTGGGATGTGAGGGTGAGAGATGGGAACAGGGCGGCGACGGAGGTGAATCACGGGTCGCCGGTGCAGGATGTGATCTTCTTGCCGTCGGGGAGTTTGGTCGCCACCGCGGGAGGGAATAGCGTGAAGATTTGGGACTTGATTGCAGGAGGCAGGATGGTTTATTCGATGGAGAGTCACAACAAGACCGTGACCTCCATTTGTGTGGGTACGATGGGGGCGCAGCAGAGCGGGGAAGAAGGTGTGCAGCTGAGGATCTTGAGCGTTGGTCTCGACGGGTATATGAAGGTGTTTGATTATTCTAGAATGAAGGTCACGCACTCGATGAGGTTCCCGGCACCTCTGCTGTCGATCGGGTTTTCGCCCGACTGCAACGTGAGAGCGATTGGGACTTCAAATGGTATTTTGTATGTGGGAAAGAGAAAGGCGAAGGAAAATGCGGAGGGTGGGGCTAATGGAATCTTAGGGTTGGGCAGTGTGGAGGAACCGCAGAGGCGGGTCTTGAAGCCCTCGTTCTATAGGTACTTCCACAGAGGTCAGAGTGAGAAACCATCCGAGGGAGATTATTTGGTCATGAGGCCGAAGAAGGTAAAGTTGGCTGAGCATGATAAACTCTTGAAGAAGTTCCAGCATAAGAATGCTCTCATCTCGGTTTTAGGTGGAAATGATCCTGAAAAGGTGGTGGCTGTGATGGAGGAATTGGTGGCAAGGAGGGCACTGCTAAAATGCGTCCTGAACTTGGATGGGGATGAATTGGGTCTGCTTTTGACGTTCCTGCATAAGAACTCGACCGTGCCTAGATATTCAAGCTTGTTGCTGGGGCTGGCGAAGAAGGTTATTGACTTGAGGCTCGAAGATATAAGAGCATCCGATGCCTTGAAGGGTCATATTAGGAACCTCAAGCGCTCAGTTGATGAGGAGATTCGGATACAAGAGGGGTTGCTAGAGATTCAGGGTATGGTATCTCCTTTACTAAGGATTGCAGGCAGAAGATAGCGATAGAGTTATACTGCATGTACTGAGGTAAATGGTTTGATTACTCAACCCAATCGCGTTGGCTCTTTACTTTTTCCCTTTGAGGGATGAAATTTTGCTGCAATTTATGAGTTTCACTAAATTTATGGAAAACTTATGTTTTTATATGGAGATGGTTGGAGTCAAAGGTCCATCTTCCGGGTTTTACCTGTAACTGGAGGTTCAAGTAAAACAAATTCTTTCCCTTTAGAAGAACATAATGTTGATGCATTTTCGCTTGTTTTTTTACCTCAGATATGAAAATTAAGAGTCTTAAGGCGGTTTCTCTGACTCATACGTAAAGTGTTAGAAGAGATTCTATGATCCCGCTTAAGCTGATTTATGAGGTTGCTTTACCTAGGAGTCACTACATTACAGATGAAAAATAAGGTCCCCAGGTGAATTCCATGTCTAGTTTGCATATCCTGAAGCGACAGAGCATTAGATGGAACTGCTAATCTTTGGATGCCTTTGGTGATTGGATGGGTATTAAGGATGCTCGTTGAGATGCCTCTCTCGGACGATCGCACGAACGAACCAGCTAAGTTCTTGCGGTAGTGTGGATTCTGCTGTGGAGGCTTGAATACGAAAGATGGCAAAATCGATAAGAAAATGCCAGGCGTTCTGTTCACATCAATCACTCCTTTTAATCTTATTGGTCTCAGTCTTTCGTTTTATTACATTTGTATGGTATGATACAATTTACTTGTCCTAAGGACAGTCTTCCGCTCACCACGCAGCCTATAGACGCTAGCACCATGAATTCACGTTGATTGATCACGAGAGCACTTTGAGATGAGTTCTCGTGTTGATTGTTTACCATGTAGCACTCTTGATATACTATATGCATATGCTTGGTGTGTCCCAGAATTTAGTATAGATTGTGAAAAACGATGATCTCATATCGAGTCAATTGCTATTGCAAAGCGAACCCTCCATCGACTATCAGGCAAATATCAGAAAATTAAGTTCCGTCAATTTCATGAGAACCCTGGAGGTTATACAAGTGGCCATATCTAAAAATGCAGATTGATGTGATTTGGCTAAAGACAACTGAGGTTTCGGTAGGAACATCATACTGTGAACTTTGGCTAAGCTAACTGGCTAGCACATCAACCCAATCACAACACATGAACTTTTCCACTATCTGAGAGATTTACAGGATTTTTCCCTATCTACTTATACCATTCACTTTCTGCTTCCCACGCAAACAATAATCACCATCCGCATCCCCAAGGGATAAAAAGAGAATCGAACCCTCACGCCTATTACTTCGCCACAAGAAAGCTGGTTTTGAATAACAAAATGAAGAAAGATCTACATGGTGGAAAGGCCGGCATCCAACTCCAAAGGTGGGTACATTCAGATGTACACTTGCAGCAACTGTTAATTTAGTTGGAGGCTCCTGCACAAACGTAAAACCAGTTACGTACACATTCGATATGAAACAAACATCCACTCATCACACCGAGTAGAGAATAATAAGTCGAGGCAACTTATATATGCAAATACCTTGGTGTTACTCGCTCACATAAGTGCTCAATTACAAGGCTTGAATACATTTACAACTAGATGTAGTCTATCGAACAGAAACAAAACACGCGCCCACAAACAATACCTTATACTCTAGATGCCGTTGAGTCATCTGGAGCCCTACTGGAATCTCCCAGCCTATTCTGGCTTCTGCCATCATTTCTTGAAACCCTCAATGACCTCAGCTTGGAGGACGACCTTATCGCATGTATCAGAGGAGCCTCGTCATCTTCATCTTCGTCCTGCTTCTCGTCTTGACCATCTTCTTGATCAGATGAACTAATCATATCCTCTTCCTCACCTGAGCTGTGGCCATCAAACAGCCTCTTACCCTGTACATTACGCTGCTTACGAGGACGACCTCGGCGCCTCACAGTAACCCCTTCCTTCTCTTCTGCAATTACCCAGTAAGTAAAAGTTAGGCTGGAGAAAGAGATTTCACGATTGTTCCAAATCTAGGCCTCAAATGTTATTTCCATACAACCAAGGCTATGCTGCCATTGTACGATCCAAGATGCGGTGGTCTAGGGTGCAGGAGCAACTGACCAGACATTTTTGAAGCCATAACAACATATATTCTAAATCCCGTGCATGGAACTTCTCTTAAGCAAGGTTCGAGGCACCATAAGTCGCATGATATATTGCATATGCTTAAGGAGGATAGAAAATGCCAACAGATATACTGAAACAAGGAGGCACACGTTTCTCGTAGAGGGAGAACCGAGATGCCTCCATCAATTCCCAACATAGCTATAGCATAAGATTGTAAAAAGTAGCCTATACACATTGAAAAGCAACTTGAACCATGCATGTTTGTGGCCCTATATAACATAACAACTGTGCCACTTACATAGAGGCCATAATAACTACTACGCAAACCACTAAATTCTCTCTTTTCCAAATAACACCTGGAGGTACTATAAATTACATTAAATGTCACATATGGAAATGCAAATACCTGGAGGGCCTTCATTCTTTGCATACTTCTCATGTAGTATCTCAAGGAAAACGTGATATGGCCGCCATCCACTGGGATTTTCTTCCGTGTTCACACTCTCAGTCCTATTCTGTACATCCTTAATACTGCATCCAAAAGATGAGGTATTATCCCATTTTGAAGGGTTGGAAATGAGCATCAAATTCTTCTTGTGAGAAATTTGTTAGAAAAGTAAGTCTTACACATCCATGATATCAGGTGCAGGAAGTTTGGACACGAAGTGAAGCACAGAATACTCCAAGAAAGACAGATGCTTGGGAGCATCCAGAAATGCATAATCAATACCATCCTTGACAATTTTTAATATTTCCGGTCTGTGCTTGTTCCTCGCTGCACCAACAAACATACTAGAGAGACGAACAGCAAGATCCCTACATTCTTGCGAAGACTTCCCGTTGACTGATTCATCACTTTCCAGCATATGCCGTTGAAAAGCCTGACCATTTCACACTAAAACATTATATTAATGTACATTGATGCTTGTCAAGATTACTTATGAAGACGTGTCCCTACTGTAATGCATGTTCCAGACTTCCTTTATGCAAATGGATAGGACCTGACCTTTTTCAGTGCCTCAAGGAATGTAGTGGAGAGATCATCATCTTTTTTCCTCAGTGCAGTTATCAGATGCTTGACAATTTCGGTTACACCCGTCCCGTGCATAACATAATGAGAAATTATGTCCGAACCAAGATCATCCTGCTTCAACGAGTAATTGCATGTACATCACAACCAGCATAAAAGAAAAAGTATGTGAAGATAAAAAATGATGACCAAAACTCTCAGCCAACACTGCACTTCATAAGAAAAAACGACCCTTTACTTTCCAGTCCACAAAAAAGAGTCTTGAGTTTCTCATAAACACAAGATTGACACCCACCTTGGACACTGTATCGCTTGCTACCAATTTTGCTGCAGCAACCATGACTGCATCTCTATTTGTCTCCTCCACATATTCCTTATCCACATCTTCATCTTCTGTCTCGTCTGTGTGGTGCATCAGAAGAAAATATGCGCGTGAATTAAAAATTTACAGCATGAGATTTGAATCTTCACAAACAGCTCATTTCATTCTCTTCAGAAATAGCCAGGTGATGATGACCACTGACTGCCGAGTGAGTCCAAGGAAGATTATAATAAAGATCAAGGAAATCAGAGAGAAACTTCTATGTACAGTGACATCCAAACACACAACAGTATCATCAAACAAAGGAAATAGCCATGAAAGATATGAATATGGCATCCTCAAGCAGCATATCCAATATGACTGCAGTCGAAAGTCATCTTGCATTTGTTGGCATGCTATATGATGGGTACTAGAGGCTAAGGTTGTTAATTAGAGCTGCTTGTAAATCTGTTACTCACAAGCCGCTTCCTGTATCAGAATGTACACGGATAGTCATAGAAAGCACTTAGGCTGCATTCATTTCAACTTGGTATACTGCATAACAGAGACTCACATGATAAACAGGAACTGCAGTATGTATTCTCTATGGTAAAAGCAATCACAACCAATGTAATGGATGGAATATTCTTCGTTATATCCCAATTAAATGACCAACTAAATACATAATCTGTCTTATAGACACAACTGAAAAATTTCCCACTGGGAATTTCATCTTTGCGAAATACATTATTTTGTAGCTGCCAGTGCCAATTGCTATCTATCTTAATGAGTAAAGTCTTCAGATGAGTTGTAACACGGACCAGAGATTGGCCCCACCTAAGGATTAAGTTAATCAGGATGTAGGCCGCACATGCACTCAGAGAATAAGGTGCTATCTAAATTAATAGCCTATTTGTCAAACATTAAAAATGTACTTTTCCTACCTTTTTACTTCTCCTCAAAAGTTGAAAATGGAAACAAGATGCTCCAAGTTTAAAAATTGTAAAAGTATTATGATCAATTCTAAATGTAGAGAGAATATATTTTGAATAGTTTTAAGTATTGTTAACAAAAATCAAATTGTGAGAGCTGGAAGATCAAAAGTAATCCTTGCCAAAATTTCATTTTCTGGATATACTCACCCTGGAGAGAAAGGAAACGCTATACCTACTGATAAAGTGGCCCGTCTATATGTCATATCCACTGAAGCATTCTCTGTAACTTTTGGACCGAGATCCTTGACTATAACTATATGCAAGAACCACCTTAGACACGTTATTTTAAATAACTTTTTATGGCGATAGTGGTTCTTAAGCAAGCCCAGTCCATGCTGACCTTTATAATTAATTGCATAAGCCAGTCTTGTGATGTAAAAAGAGTTGAACATCTTTTGATGAAAAGAAAACACAATAATAGTTGGTCCTTGAAAGACTCGATCTCTATACGGACGGTCAATTAAACCAGAGAGCAAACGGCCACTAGAACTCTGGTCAAACGTCAATGAACCAACTGAACTCAACCTACCAGAGTAAAACTGCCTCATAATGAGAATAGGATTTGAAAGGTAATTAGATTGTCCAACTTCAATGCATATGGTTAATAACATCTTCAAAGCATAAATTCTTTTTGGATTTCGTTGTTCTTCACTTTTAATCCAGAAAACCAATTGTCAAGCATATTCTTCAGTAACCTTTCATACCAACCATCATCAGTCTAAAACAGAAGCTCTAAGGCTAACCATAATCAACATACTTAATGGCCATAACTCATCTTCTTTTTGGTCCAACTCAGTAACTGAAGCATAAAAAAAGGGGCACTGCAGAATTAAGAACCATAAAACCGAATCAAATACAATTTTTGTATTGCCATCCATGTCAGTATTAATGCTGTGAGTGGCCTATAAGGGTGCTAAAATAAACATTCAGCAGTGCTACTTTACACTTTGTTTGGACAAAAAAGTAAGGAATGAAAATAAGTCAAATGAATATGAAATTGAGATTGAAGACAAACAGAATATTTCCCTGTATCATGTTTTCATGAAAGGTAAAGAAAGGAGAAGAAAGTGAATGTCAAATATAAATTTGCATGAGAGAACTTTATCCCTAGAGCGATAATGACATATTGCTATGAAAGCTGACCAGTTGCTTTACCAATTCTCTCTTTTCTTCTCAAGTTGGAGAAATTAATAATTATGATATTTAGGCCGAGGAGAAAAAATTCTCGTCTTGCTTTCTTACCCTACAATTTTCTCTCTCTTCCTGTAAGATTTTGTGAAATCACTACCAATTGTTCTAAAAGCTTAATGAAGGTGTGATTTAATATTTAATTATTCTATCACTCCCCATCATGCTTATGTCTTTTTGCCTAGCACTAAGTGTGGATATATTTAATTAGGGAGACAAATGGGATCTGGAAAGATTTGAACTCGGGAACTCTAACTCTAAATACCATGCGAGATTTTGTGAGATCACTACCAATTATTCTAAAAGCTTAAACTTTTAGATGAAGGCGTGATTTAATATGTAATTATTCTATCACTCCCAAACATTGAAAAATGGCACATTCAGTCAATATTTTCTTTCCCCTTTTCACCTTCCATTTTCCTCTTTCCCCGACAAGGCCTTAGTTCACTCTAGAACATCTACCATGACTGCTCCTGCGGTGAGCAGCATTTCTTTTTGTATTAAACTATATAATATGCAGCAATACTGAGAGATATTGTCTCACCATTATGAACTCAAATATTATTTAGGCAAGTTCTTCGACTTTGGCCAAACGATATTACTATATCTAGAGCTGAAACCAATTAGTTTAAGAATAAACAAGGCAGATCTCAACTATAAGCAGACAGTTGCCCCTAAAAAATTATTCATATGATATCGACACTGCACTAGAGCAACATAACAACGTCACAATGCACATAATATCTACTAGTCAGCAACAGAAGAACCAAGTATATCAGAAGATTTGGCATTCGATTACTTAGCTCAAGAATGAAGGAATGCTCAAACTTCATATAACATATTGTACATGTATAACATGCTAACTAATGATTAAATGACAAAAATGAGCTAGAGGTTTTATAACTTCATAATCCTTGACTGAACAACTACCTGTAACTTCAAGCTGCTGTTCACAAAGTTTCCAAAATTTCTGACAAATAGAAGCATCTGGAGAATATCCTAAATTCTCCAAGTTTGTCACAGAAAAATTGGTCTTCCTGAAGAGAAACCATGATTCTGCAAGTATGGTGCATACCTAAAGCATAAAAATTTTGTCAGAGAAAGATCCAAACAAACTTGAGACAATGAGTTCAGCACATCGTTTAATTTCCAGATGCCAACAAAATCAAAGAACACATAAGAGGGAGAACTTACTCGGCAAGCCAGCTGATTTCCTAGTTTGCCCACTACCCCATCTGCCGGCTCGTTCAAGAAGTATTCCAGTTGCTCAAACAAGACATTACGCACATGTAACAGGGAGGTCACAGAATCTCTAGACACAGTTTCACTACTCACAATCGAATGTAGAGACCATGCCACATGCAAATACATGTTCAGAAGCAAAAAACTGGCAACCTGAGAGAAATGAACAGCATTAAATGGTGACATGATAAGAGCAGTCAGATTGGGGAATAATATAAGGAGAAATCTTGGGATGGAGACAAGAAAATCCACCCATCAATTGAACAACCCTATATACACTATAATGACCACAACTTTTGCAATTAAGGATGAAGAAGTTGCTGTGAGGGTCCCATGCACATGAACTAGCATAGCAAAGTGATGCTAATCTTTTCACTTCTGTAATACTTGGAAGTCACACCCAATTCGCCAAATTCACGAGGGGAAAAAAAAAAAAAAAAACAGCATACCATATCACATTACCTCGGCATTACTATCTTTGAAACTCCCAAGGATCCTCACAAAATCTTCATATAGGCTTCCTATGGTTACAGCCCTTGATAGCTGAAGCTCATAAAGCCTTTTCAAGTTCACCACAAGAGAGTACTCGTCATCACCATCCTGCAGGCTCAAATACATAACCTGTTTGACCACAAAGAGAGAGGGGAAGCACAGAGACAGAGACGAAGAGTCCAATAAAAATGTACCTCTACTTCTTTTATTGCAGATTTGACCTTTGCGACAAGTTCATCTTCCAGTTCTTTTAACTGATTACGTGCAAAATCTTGCAGCTCCCCTTGACTTTCAGCAGAGCAGTAGTTTATTGCCTTGACACAAGACCTCAATGCATCCTTCTCACCATGCTTGAAAAATGCCTCTTTAACAAGTTTAAGGATGGATTTGAAGCTCTGAAAAGTTGCAAAGGGATAAATGGCCATGCTTTTAGTATTGAACACTCAGAATAAGATTTCGATACACACCTGCTCCTGTCTCTTTAAAGAATAGAGCTCCAGTCTCATGTGAACAATAATTTCAATAAGCGGTGGTATTTTTGCCTTATCAGCCATAAACTTCCCGCAGGAGCTGGGGATAGCTCTTCATCATAGCAATGGTTATGTCCTTTCGGTTGTTTTCAAATGATTCCTACAATTGTAAAGAAAAAATTCAACAAGCACCATACGATCAGGAGAAGCTCCCTGACTTAAAAGGCAAGAACAAGACAACCAAAGCTCAAATAAAAATTCTACATGCATGTAATGACAGATTTAAAAGCAAGTTCTCTCAAGAATATTTATGAACAAGAAAATGACTTCTCATCAATTGATTAAAATTCAGTGGAAAAAACTAAAATATGCCATAAGCCAACCGCCAATCTTCATACTTAGCTTTCCCTCAGACCCTATCAGACCTATAAAGTAGAGGAGATCGCTTGACTGACATATAAAAAAAATCATCTAAAGAAGTTTGAGCAGCGTTATAATAATACGATCAGTACAGAGAGGATGCACCTTCTGTGCTTTATTGAAATATTGCTTCCGATTGTCAGTAGCTGGAACAATCCTCTCCCCCACAGCTTTCTTAACAGAAGCAGAAAGAAGCCGCACTAGGTTGGTCCCGTCCTCATCAGTTAGCTCAATCACCGAATTCTCATCCAGCAGCATGGAGATGATACATTTCCAGTCCTGCGAAGGAAATGGGCTATTTTATGAAGAATCAATTCACACTAAATTAATTGCTGTAAGAAGTACACTTTAGTTTTAACACTATAACTCTTCTTTTAAAAAAATTGAAGTGATAGAAGTTGACGCTTAAGTACCAAATTAGAACTCAGCCAATGAAGCAAATCACCAGACAATACTAATCCAATGAAATAAGGACCAAAATGAAGGATTAAAAGAAGCCAATCATGCATCTTTTAAAGGAACATAGGTATTAATCCTCAATAGCTACTTTAAGAATAGATTTGTGAAAAAAATTCTCGCTTTTTCCTTATAGACAAAGCCAATTCCACAGCTAAAGAATGCATATTGGTAGTATACACTCCATTGATGTGCCATGCGCATAAATTTCTTAACACAATCTGCATCAATGATTTAGTTACCACATTTAGTTTCCTGTAATCTTTAAAAAGGAGGTACAATTGACTACTGGACATAAATATGTACATAAGGCACATATGCAATTAATTCTTTTCCAGCTGCGAAAAGATATTCATTAGAAAAGTGGAAGAGCTAAATTTGCTTTCTGCTTGAACAAATTTCCTTCAGTAATTTCTGACACCATAATTGACGAAACTGGAAGCGAAAAATGTTAATGATGACCAATGGAGGATCACTTGATAGAGATGCTCATCACATGTGCTGGCAGATTGTCCTTAATAAAAAGGACAAGTACTTCAACTGGCGTTGACTCACAAGTTACAGTGGTTGGCAGCAAATAGATGGATGATGAAGGCTGGAGTTAATCAATGACAGGATGATCTATGGAAGCTATGGTTAATACTGCCATCTAAGTTACAATGGAAAGCATATGACTTCTGAGAAGTGGCCTATTTTCCCCTAAACAACTAATTCATTTTCATGAATTAAGTCCTCACACTATGACTTGACTGCTACAGGGAAAAAAAAAATCAACAATCACTCCAATCTAGATGAAGCAAATGAAAGCCGTGATATAAGATATCTAGAAGGAAAAGGCAACATAATATTGGTGCTTTGTCCCAAATGCCGCTGTTCTGTCTGTGAGTACCATATCCATCTAGTCAGAAAGTCAAGGCAGTCTTTACTAGATAAGCTACGTAAAAGTAAGAACCAAGGTCTAATGTAGAGTCAAAACAACTACTTATAGCACCAGAGAAGGCCAACAATTTTACACACTACCACAGCTGGATGGAAGTTGCTATCTCTGTTCTTCATCTAAAAGTAGCATGTAAACATTAATTCTTTAACTGGTATATGCAAAAGATTTGCACCTTCATGGCTATCATGTACTCCCAGACATCGTCAATGACATAGATAATTAGAATCGGATCAGTCGAAAACTCCCTCAATATTTGCAGCATTCTGCCAAGATGGACCTCAGATGTGTCGTCACTGCCTGGACAAATGGAATATTAATCAAGCATCTCATTGTGGAATCTTTATGTGAACAAGCCAAGATGCAGCCCAGTAAGATACACAACCTTTGGATCCTGATTGGGAATTAAACTTTTGAGCAATAAGGTGATCATAAACTAATGCTCCTATTGCATGTCTGATTTCTGGCGGTTCATCAATGAGCAGATCATACAAAGGACCCAAGTCATCGTCAGGCAACAACTGATGCCTGCAAGGAATTAGTAGATGTAAGGAGACACTGACTACAATAATCAGCCACACATACACGACAAACCACTTGGATGCAAATGATTTTCTAGAGAAAAGGCTTTAACTGAATTACCTTAACAACTGTTTCACAAGTCCAATGCCACATACAGCCACAGATATGTCAATGTCATCAGCAAGCTCAATCATCCGATTGGAAAATCTTTCACTAAATAAGCCCAGAGTTGGCACGTTATCATCCACCTCATAAAGATTTTGCAAAGCAATTACAGATGCTTTCCTGACACCGGCATTCTTCAGGTGCAATAAGATAACAATACAGTGTTCAGTCTAGAAAACACCAAAAAATGAAAGCAGAATAAACTTCGATCCATAAACAAGGTAACATTTCCATTTACCTTATCATTCAGAGTCCATCCAAGATACTTCAAATATAAATCCTGTAAGAACAGGGATGGATATGACAGGATCCATACACCAAGCGATTCTATGCATGACATCCGAATATTGGGATCGATGTCTCGATAGCGGTGTACAAATAAGCTTCAAGATCAAAACGCAAATATATTAGGATACTCAGGATGGTTTTGCAAGGAGAAATTCTATCCAGTTGAAGTAACGCACCCAGTGAAAATTTTGCGCATCATCTCCTCTATCGTTGTTATCTTTTCATGAGTCGAGGATAATCTTTTATTTAGTGACTCCAAACGAGGACCCTCAGTTCGTTTCTTCTTTTCAGCATTTAACTGCCTCTGAGTAGTTTCTCTTTGTGCACCAAGTGCTTTGGCAACAGTAATAAAGGATGTCACAAGTTGGAGGCCCATCAAGGAGGCAACTTGACGGTAAACTCGTGGAGGAGTGCTGCTCAGCATAAGACCAACTAATATAAATGCTTAGAACTTTTGCCATGTAAACTTCCGCAAGGATAGACCACTTACCATGACAGGGCAATGATATAGTCCACGCACTTGTCAAACAAGACTTGATCAAACAGAGGGCCATTTTGACACTCGATAACCAGATTGTTCCAAAAGGTGAGCAAATTATCTTGGAAGTTCTTAAATTCCTTTCTTTTTGAGTTCTGGTAGTCTTCAACTTCCCCCTAAAATATAAAAGCATAGAAATCGGTAAAAGCACTCTCCAAAATAGATTGTAACAGAAAAGGTGCTTAAGCAACAAGAAAAGCAAAGAATAGTTTTGGGTGAAGCAAATAAACACAGGATCTTAAGATGCAATACAGAAGCATCTGCGTCATACCTGCTTAGCCAGAGAGACAAGAGCAACCACCACATCATCAACATCAGTCTCATCAAGAAACTCTTCCTTGAGATAGTATCTAGCACCACAAGCCTGAAAAATTGCCAACTCAATGAGAATCACAGCTGACACAAGAATATTAGGCAAAACAAAGTTATCTACCTTTTCTACAGGAGAAAGTTCTAGGAACCGAAAAGAAAACTCATTGGCCTAAAATGAATAGGGGATGTCAACAGAAAGATATGGCCTTCAACTGGCTCAGGTCATTCCAATTATTCTTCTTTCTTTGTTTCTTCGGACATTTCAAAGGGATAGATTCACACAGAAATATGGACCAAATTACCTCAAATAACATGGTCAGAATCTCAACCATTGCGGGTTTAGGATTCTTTTCATATCTCTCAACCCAAAGCTTAACCACTTGAGAAATTTGTCTGCCATTGCCCTTGATGACCTCTGCAAAGATATTACAGTTACACGATATCAATCGGTCAAGCGCGTAACCCATTCCAACAGAGGAATTCATTCTTAAAACCATTTGCTGGATCAAAGCAAAACAAGCAAGAAAGCACCTTGTTGTGTAACAAACCATGTGAACCGAATACAACCAGATATATATTCACATTCAACACAACAAACCAATTGCCACCCCCCTAAAAAAAAAACAAAAAAACACAACGTAACAGATCTCCGCATTGGAACTCCAAACTATAGCAGATACGTGGCAGACGAATCGAAACAGACCGTGCTCAAACCGCTCTAACATGCACTAATTACACGGAGAAGGACAGCAAGGCGCAACCAACAAAACGCGGGACGTCAGAAAGCGCGAAGAGTCGTATAGCGAAAATCACCAATTAAGCTCTGGGCAGCCTTCGGGTCAGCGGCTTCCGCGGTCCGGTTCCGCTTGGGCTGAGGACGGAGGTCTTGGAAGTCGTCGAGAGAGTCCTCCCTCTCGGGGCTGTGGCCGGCCTCCTCGACGGCCTTCTCGCGATTCTCCGCGCCCGCGCCGGCTCTATGGCCACCGGCGGCCTGCGTCTGAGCCCTCGTCCTCTTCTGCGAAGTCGCACGCACCAATTCCACCGCATTAGCGCCCAAGAACCAGCACACCAACCACACACACACACACACAAACACACGCAGAGCAGAGAGAGAGAGAGAGACTGACGGAGCGGCGAGTGGAGGTTTCGGGTTCCTCCATGACGCAGCGACGGATTCAGTTGCAGAAGCTCGATGAGATTTGAGGCGGAGAAGGAGGAGCTCGATTGCAGAAGCTGGAATCACAGTGCCCTAGACCGGAGAGAAGGAGCGAGGGAGAGAGGTGCTCTGCTGAGAGTATCCCGCCAAATGGTGTTTTTACATCATCGGGCCTCTGATTTTCATTTTTTACCTAATTACTCTTTTAACAAAATGGAAGATGATCAGTTTTTACCTTGAATTTGATTAACTAGATCTCGCCAGCTGTTACATCCTTTCTCCTCCATGTGGCGCAGCAGTTGACTAGACTTTTAATATAAAAATGATAGAAGGAGGTGACTAAATTGTACCTAGGGGACGACACATGTGAAATTAAGGATCTTCAATCGTACGATTTTTAAAATGTATGAGGAAATCACAATAAAAGAACACGTTTTGTGTAATTAAAACATGATTAATGTATGAGACGACAGCCTTGAAACAAGCAATTTTCAAGAGTGGTTAATCATTGACTTCATCAATTCTCGCAATTAAAACTTTTTGTTCTAAATTCTACGCTCTTTATAATTTATGAACATCTCCCATCTAGCCCTCGACGGACACGCGCATGAAGATTTTCCAAGTTGGGGCCGGTATTAACTAGTTGATGCTTCAGACTAAACGACTGATCCATTTGGAATGATCTGTCATTATAAATTCTTCTATTTTTTTTCCCTCTAAATTTAATGATACTGCGTTTTGAAATCGCTGTATAGAGCACGGCGGCAATTGACGAAGCAAGCAGGGCCCTGCAAGGGTGATCAAATCTTGTCCAAGTGACTTGACTCTCTGTTACGAATGACCACCGGCTTGACGCTGGTACGACGACCAAAGCTCTCACTCTTATGGTGTCTCAGTAAATTGGCGCTTCCCGTCACAAGGTTTAGCTCATGCACAAGGTCACATAAATTTCATCGCGAAAATGAAGACCTGACCATTCGCCGCCGTCGAGTTTTCCTCACTACCCTCTTATTGAGTTTGGGCAAATAAGTGCCCGGGCGCTGATTTCAAGCAACCTCTAGTTTGATCCACTGGGAAAAGATTGCCACAGCAACATTTTCATGTCCGCGATACTTGTGATCCGAATAAACAAATCAATTCACTAAACCCCACTTCCTTGCTCCCTTTAACTTGACGCACAAATCGAACCATTCAGTTTGATGCAAGACTTGTACGAAGGATGCATATAAACAGCGAGTGCATTTTACCCATTCTTCAACCTAGAAAGAACTTGTCACATCGGAGACATTTTACAGTTTCGGCCATGCATTGCACCAGAAGATGAAAGGGTAACTTTCAGATTAACCGCTGATGCAGTGATTGTTCCGTTGAAAATGCACACGATCACAGGCTTCATGAACTGCTGGCCACGGACTCGATAAGTAGCTTATAGCCATCTGGAACGGTTTCCTGTTTGCTCACGCACTCTGCCAAAGCAGGCACATCGGCACTTATGTCCAAGAATCTGGCAAGCAGAAGTAGCAGATGGAAGTCTGATATCCGCTTCACAAATGGAAGTGATTTTGTGCGGTCCAGATGATTCTTCAGTGCCCTGGTTGTCACGGGAACATTCCGGTTCTCAATAGGAAATGTTGTTGAAAGTGGACCCTGCATAGTAAAACAAATTTCAGGATAACGATCGTAGCAGATTGATTCACTCATGCTATTGCGGGGAGAAAAAAAAACAGTAGAAATTGATCCAGCAAGAAGTTTCGCCAGTTACCAGAGCAACTCCACAATATAGAGCAACCCATAAGTAAATTTAATGCGGTGTGGCTTGTTTGAAAGTTACAAGTTAAGTCACCCCAGTGCAAATTTCCCACGTGGTGCATAATCTCCCAACTTCAACTATGATATGGTCCATTAATACAAGAACTTCCTACCATCTAAGAGGATCTTCAGATGAAAAAGAGGCAAAAGCTAAGAAGATCATTGTAACTTCGAACTTGAGGAAGAGTAGGAATTTGGATACCCCACTTTCAAGTTTCTATATTTGCATCTTTACCTGTGCCAGCACTTCTTGTACTTGTGCAAAAATGAGAACCCTCAAAGTGGGAGTGACTAACAATGCCATTAAAGTATAAAGATAACTCTACTGTTGAAGAACGTCAAATTGATCCAAGTACCAACAACCATTGTATTAGAATCTTTAAACATGTTATCAATAAAGACCAAGTGACATTGACAAAGACTGAACGAAATGCACTGCATTTCAAATGTTCAACTCACACAAAATGGCATAAAAGAGATTTTCCATGCCAACAAAGTGCTGCTTATTACTCTCTCCAAAGGGGTTGGCCCAGGCAACTAGTATCGCAAGAGAATTCAAACACATGCCCTCTCAGAAAGTGTTAGAAACCTTAACCACTATCCTACCATGGTTGGTGGTACCATGACACGCGCATCACTAACTGTCTAGTGGCTCAAGAATCGATAGGATTGCTTCCCAAATTACAACCTTTAAAGGGTTGCAGGACCAGCTTAACCAAGACACCTAAAAAGGAAATGCCCACAAAACCCTTACCAGCACAACTGCATGGAAACGTATGTCCATCCAGATCAAACTTATATGCATTAGGAATGGTCTATTCCGTCCACAAATATCATGGCAATCTATTTATCGTTTGACGATCTTAGATACTCAAAATCAAGACAACATGTCTAGGCGAAATTATGCCATTCTCATCACATGTTGACACAGGGCACGCCATCATAAAAAATTCAACCTTCTAAATTATAAACATGTTAAGCAAGGCAACTGCAAGTTTTTTTCCCTGCAAAAGTGAAGGTATCCAAGTTTGACAAGTATAAAAAGAACAATTTCACAATATGACATGGTAACTGGACCAAACATAATTCTCGAAAACTGCATCCAGCATTTCCCTCCATTAAAAAAACCCGGCAACCAAAGGTCAGCAGCTGGAATCATGACACAACGTGACTCACTTCAGATATAATGCATTTGCAATGTAACTTATTTAGCCACATGCACTCTATTTGGCAAAGTCTAGCATGTGAACTTCTATCACCTACCCTCCATTCGACTACAAATCACTCATTTCTATCATCTCAAACACCAGAAGATGTCTCAAAATCTTACTGAGACAATTGATAACCTGTTGTATTCCAAACAGATGATGAGAGAAGCGGTGTCTATTACCAAGACACTCCTTCGTGTGGCTTCTTCAACATCATATATTCTCAACCCGAACCCATTTTGAGGTGAGCACCTCCTCATTGCCCAACTTAACTGTTTGGCATTTATTCATCCAATCTATTTTTCCAAAGGAAGTGGTCAGCTCAATAGAAAACAGTATTTGGACAACTAAGTGATATCGGAAAATCCTCACTCATTTGCTGTTTCTCAATCTTCTCACTGCTCTCTAGTACAGATCTTATCCATTCATTCTAGTGCCAGACCAGCTGCAGTCTTTTCATCACTCCCCCCTCATCCCAGGAATATCACTTGATAAAGATACAAACTTATTGGAAAATATAACCAATCAAGGAAGCCAAAAGCACATAATCTCTTCTTTTTCTAATTCAGCTTGTGCTTTTTCGACTCAGAGGAACTATATCTTTCCTCTTTCAGCACCAACTGATGATACCAAAAGCACATAATCTCTTCTTTTTCTTATTCAGCTTGTGCTTTTTCCACTCAGAGGAACTATATCTTTCCTCTTTCAGCACCAAATGATGATATTATACAGACTCCAAGTTCACATTTTTGTAACCAAAATCACCAAAGGAACTTGCACAAATGTACATGCCAGGTAGCTCAATCACACGAACATGGCAACAGTCCCTATCAAAACATGATTAGCACCATGTACGACAGTATACCCAACTGCTGATCGACAAATTCTAATATCTTTGGGAGCATCTATACCAAACAAAATAGCAATGCTTGCATAAAGAGAAACACAGCATTTGTGGTGAGTTCCATCGAAGTAAAATGAAACACAGGGCAAGCAAACATACCTGATGGTCGGAAATCTTGACAACCACCAAGAAGAAATCGCTATCCACCTCCCTAGTATCCTTGACTCCCACCATCACATCCTTCTTCATCATCGAGAGCTTCGGATCCGCGTCCTCCCCGATCTCGGTCTCGAACCACCCTTCCTTCCACAGCCTGATGCACATGTCGCTCATCTGAAAAGCCTCGAAATGCACATCAGCCCCGCCATCCTCGTTCACCTCCAGCTTCACCACGGCGGTCACCCACTCCTTCAGCCCGGTCTCCGCATGATACTCCACCGCCTGCAAGACCTCCCGATTGGACAGCGTGTAATCCTTCTTGTCCTGGCTCACGGTCTGCGAGAAGATGAGGCCGACCCTCCGCATCCCCAGCCCGACGGCGATCGCCTCCACGAGCCTCTCCTCGTCGGGGTCCCTGAGGAACAGCAGGTTCTCCTCCGTCCCCTGCTGCGGCGGCTCGTAGATGAAGTCCACCTCGACCTTCCCCCTCCTCCGACACCGTCCCGTACATGAACCCGCCCCGCTTCACCGCGAAGGCGAGCGTCTCGTTGATGTAGTGCTGGAACGCGTTGGCGGCGTCGCGGTCGAAGGAGACGAGCTCGCAGTGCGGGGCCTCCTGGCGGGCGACCCGCATCTGGCGGGCGATCAGGTCGTCCATGGTCATCTTGCGGCCGAAGGAGCCGGCGGGGGAGAAGGCGGCTGGGCGGGCGACGCTGCGCTCGCCCTCGTAGTGGACGTAGACCATGGAGCCGTGGCCGATGCCGAGGGAGGAGAGCGGGGCGTGCGGGGCCGACATGTCGGTGAACCGGGCGAGGTCATCGCGGGTCTTGGCCAGGAGGAGGTTCTGGTGGGCGGACAGGGTCTGGCTCTGCACCGGGATCTGGAGCCGGGACTGGATCAGGGCCTTGAGCTGGGCGACGGTGGCCTGCGGGTCGTCCACCTCCAGGCGCTCCAGCCCGTCCCTCGACCGGATTCGAAGCAACATCGCTCGGGTCCTCGCGATTCGCAAGTGCAGAGCTCTTGGGGATGATGATGGTGGTGGTGGTGGTGGTGGTGGTGGTGATGAAATTGGAGGATCTTATGAGGAACTTCGAGGATTCGACGGGAAAGAAATGAGGATGAATCGAGAGGAGCGTGCAGAGGGTTCTGGTTTTTTGGTGGGGGGATTTCTTGAGGAAGGGGAAGAAGGAAAGAACCGAATTTTCACTTCCTTTCCCGGAGGTAGTCTTTACAGGGATAATTGTCTCCGGCCCCCGCCGTTAACTTTAACGTTATTGCACGACAATCCCTCGCTTTAAGGGTAATTACCCTTTTCCCCGTCATTTTATGCGAAGATGCGATAACTCGCGATTTTTTTTTTATTAAAGTTTGCAAGATGCAGGGTTGCCTAATCCAAATTTTATATAATTTAATTCGGGAGGCCGGACGCTAAACTTTGAGGTTAATGTCATTGAAAGTCTCAAACCATCCCCTCCGTTTTAATTAGTGTCTCACAAAAAACTTCATGATGCTATATTTGGATTTTTGACAAGATGAAATTTAGTTTGAAGTAAAAATATTATGGAGTGTCGATTTGGGACTTTTGATGATAGTCAACGGTGATCTAATAATATGTTGGAACATGGTTATATATTGTCATAGGAGCTTTGGACTAATGAAAGAAATTTAACAAAATCCGAGCCGGAATATTACATGGCTTTATAGAGCGTTATTTCATCTTATTCAATATCAATGACTTTCAAGAAGATATAATTTGCTGACCCATAGCATTGGGCGGAATGTCGTAGTATGGTATAAGATAACAAAACTTTTTTGATGTCGCAAGAGTTTGAATAATCTAAAGAGGGTGAAATAAATTTAACAAATACTCTTTAGATTCTCTTAAGAAAATTAAACTCTTGTTAGTCATTACACCATCTCTTAGAGTAGTCCTAAAATTTACACTCAAAATGTATTGTAAATGTCTTATTAATACTATGATTCATATGAGTTATAGTTACAAGTTTTAAGACTTCTATGGAGACATTGACAATAATAGAAAATACAAGTTATTATTATCAGTATATACCCAAAATTGAGTTAAGAGTGCAGTCTTACCAAGACTATTCCTGTGGCACATCTGGCAAAAATAAAATGCAAATGAATTCAAGACCTTTATATTCCAATAGAACACCTCTGACAATATTTAATCCAGAGGAAACCATGGAACTAGTTGATCTTGCTACGATCTATTCTAAGTTCTCCAACACCGCCCCCGAGCACTCCGACGGCGCCCATCCTCTACATCGACTGTGCAAATTCGGTGAAGATCTCGTTGAAGTCCGAGCAACTTGGATGCGAATGTGGTGCCTCGCTTGTTGGTCGAAAGAGCGGCATCAAATTGGAAGAGGCCCATGCTTTGAAGTATAATGGGGTAGTAGTGCCTATCGAAGCTCCGGGAGTTACCGGGGTCAATGGCCATGGTGGTGGTCGTGTCGGAAGTGCTGCACTCGCCCTTTAAGTAGGTGATACAAGTGGAGTTGAGGGTGGGATGGGTGTCGCCCTTTTCCAGTGAAGTTGTAGAGCCTATTTGTTAAAAAAGTGTCACCACCCTTCTCCATAACCTTAGCAATCGCATAAAATCCTTAAGGAAATATGATCATGTTCACGTAAGGGTGAAGCTCTTTTCACCCTTAATATGGCTGCAAGCACACTGTTTATGTTACAACGACATAATTACTATTGACAGCATTGTTTATGACACTTCTAATAATACCTATATAGTAAAATTGATATTAATTTGTAGATGGAGTGACAACTTTACATGGCTATTGCCATGTTACTAATCATTCCACTTGTTGATAAAAGTAACATCATGTTGCGACATTTACTGTTTAAGTAATATCATCTTATACTTTGCTGCAAAGGACACTAAATGAATTTGGATTATTCTAGGATCTCAATAGGTACCGCATTCCCTTCACTATAGGATTAAAATGTGATAGATCTCACCCGCTCTACATATTTCAATCTGGATGGATATGATTTGTTACTTTTCAATTCAAAAATGAAAAGTCGATACCTCCTAAGGCCCATGGACTCACTCTTTTACAAACAGTTAAATTATTATTTTGAACGGAACATACCTTTTTAGGGCTTAAATCCAACAATTCGTAGCGAAGAAGTCATGGCCCAAGGCAAATCTCCTATGATGCAAACATTGCATAATCTTGCATTCAAGTGTACTAGTGTGTGATTTGACCCTAAAAAAAAAAGTTATACTAGTGTGCAAATTTGTGCCTCCAACACAATGAGAATAATAGAGATATATATATATACATATATATATATATATATATATATATATATATATATATATCGCATAATTAGATCAATAGGAATTTTTTAATAAAGGAAATTACATGGGAGGAACTAATAATTATAGTGATTTGGAGAGGAACCTCAGTCGTAACTTGAGCGGGACAGGTTTGGGATTTCCTTTACAAACCTAGGAACGAGTTTGGAATATATTATAAAACAACGGGTTCCAGACAAGATAGGCCATCCCAAACCCATCTTGCTGCCGTCCTCGCTCTGGCAACTTGAAATGACATAGCCCGTGACCAAGCCCATATAGAAGCCCCAAACTGTTGATAGTGCCTTGAATCCTTAAGCCTGTACAGGCCGCACTCCCACTAAAATGACCGGTTCTCACCGCTTTTTGCCCGACAACAAGGAACAACTCCTTCATTTTGCACGCTTTCGCATGGTATCTTGACCTTTCGCGATTGAATGACTACTTGTCCTCCAAGCAACAGTCCCTCGAGATGTTGTTGACATGAAATCTTGTTCGCATTTCGCATGTACTCACCCTGACGGAGTGACTGTGGAGGTGCAGCCTAAGGAGCTTCGCCGGCAAGTCGGGATTGGCAGCGATGCGCATCCAGGTGATGTTCTGGACCGTTGTATCGGCTTCGGGACAAGCGTCATCTTGTAGAAGTTTTTTCCACGGACCTCCACGACAAACCTCCGAGGGGAATCCCGGTACACACCAAGAAGCTTACCAAGCTCTAGCTGGTGACGATCTTCATTTTCAAAGGGAGGTGACCTTTATGTGGATCGAATTTTGATGCCAGAGAGTCGTTTGGAAGCTTGGAATGCGCAGTTAATCAAACGGGAGATATGGTTAGTTAGTTCTTTAGTAGGGGACTATCACTGCAGAATCTGATTTCTGAGCATGAATTTATTGTACGTATTAAATTCTCTTTCAATCTATAATAAATTACTTAGCATACTGCATCTCTCATTAGATTAATAAATGTTTATATCTCCGTAGAACACGTGTATATAATTTGATTTACATAGATTGTCTCAAATACATGTTATGTACACAGTTGTACTCAGGATAAATCATTCTGCTTCCAGACATGGTTTTTAAAAATATACGTGGTGCATTTCTCAAACCAAATTTTACAGCGACTTTGTACAAAGTTACATTATGAAATACGGAGATGTAAAAATTCCCCCCCCCCCCTCTCTCTCTCTCTCTCTCTCTCTCTCTTTATTGCTCTTCAAGCAAAATCAGTTACTTCAAGAGCTTAAACAGTTAGAAAACGGTTCGATATAGGTCTTATATTCCTTATCAAATTGTAAGTAGTAAAATAATGAAAGTTGGACAAATGCGAACTCGATGGTTTTTATGAATAATGGGCAATACCAAATAAAGTGCAAAGAAAACAAAGTGGAAAAAGGACCAATTAGGTTTATATGTTCATTGTCTTTTTAATACTAAATTTAATGGTTAGTACCCTGAAAAATCAAACCAGTACACTTGTAACAAATTTATCTTAAACTTATTTTTTTATTACTAAAAACTCAAAATCAGTATACTTTTGACAAATTTGCCAAAAATCGATACATTTGTAATAAATTTACCTTATATTAATTTCCGCTAAGTTTTACTATTAAATTACTAAGTTGAATGACACATGATAGTTGATTAGTATACCAATTTGCGATTTTACTCTCAATTTGTTATAATCATATCCAATTTAACATATGGTATATTTGTTATAAATGTACCAGTTTAGGGTTTTTTGCGGTTGAATAAATTAATTTTGAGTAAATTTGTCATAAGTATATCAGTTTGAAATTTTTTATGATTAGTCGAGATAAATTTATCACAGGTGTACATCTGATTTGAAATTTTTCATGATAAAAAAATTAATTTTTGATAAATTTATCACACGTGTATTAGTTCGAGATTTTTTAAAGTATTAGTTCTAAATTTAATAATAATTTTTTTCTCGAGCTGCTTGTTTAAAGTTAAATAGCACATCAGATGTTTTGGCAACTTTCTAGATCTATACATAAATACCATATTCGACTTATGACTTCGAGACCATCTGAAAGTGTGCAAACCCACTTTTAAGGCTACATAATTCAAGATGAATCGTTAACTGTTGTATGTGTACTTTCAACGAACAAATGCCGATTTGCTTTGTCTTGATTTCTTAAATCAGATCTAGAGAAGGATTGAATGAAACACCCCACGAAATTTCGTTGTACTTGCCACATGCAACGTTCGCGAGATGGGCCATTAGGCAATGATGAGGGTGTTAGGGGCTGCACTGATTAAAATGTTGTGGATATTCTATCCCATTCGTACGGTGGAAAAAGAGAAGCGGATTCGCGTGAATAAGAGAAGCGCACGTGATCACATCATTCGTTCATTTTAAATCCACCGAAGCAGAGTTTATGAAGAGCCCCTTTTGTTTTTTCAGGTTTAATTCAAGATTTTGTTTTGCCAAAACAGATAATATGGATATCCAAAGATAGGAATTGAACTCGAGACCTTGTGCCGTCTCTAAAGTCAAGCACTTGTGATCTTGGGATCACTGCCACTCGGTCCGTCTAAGCGTGGGGGTTAAATAGGCCGACTTCAAAAACAATCTCGTTCCTAATTTAATTTGGCTGAGTCAAGCTAGGCCTAACTCGAAAATTGAGTATGTAGGTCATTTTGGTCTAATCTTGATTTCAAAATCATGACTAATTGCAAACTCAGTTCGATCAAATTCGACCCGCCTATCTGAGCAAGCTAACTAGTAGATCCATATAATTAGGTTTCGAGATCATGAAATTGGTGATTTGTGATGCTTAAAGAAAATTCTAGCATTGATATGTTGGATCACACATAAGGTAGTCAAATATTTCTAAAGATGATTTGCAAATTGTCCTAAGATCATAAGTCACTTTAGGCAATTACCCAAAATACTTAATTTAATTGCGAATATACTCTTCAAATACAATGAGAGGGTAATGTTACCAAATAGCCTATGAACATTTGTAAAATACTCCATGATATCCTTAAGTTTTACTAATTTGGTTTTGGTTATGCATGTAAATTGTTAAAAGCTCCATTTTTTGGTCTATGTGAAAAATACTATTTTTTTCTTCGTTAATTCTATTTTATTCCTACTTCGTCTCCACTCTAACCTCTTAAGAAGGTGGAAATTCGAACCCTTCACCTCTACCTTTCATATTGGAAGGATGGCCACTGGGGAATGTGTGTTTTGACTCTTTTAACAATGAAAACCTATGTAATGCTCGATTTTTCTAAGTGAAAGGATGGCATTAATGACTCTTTTGACATTCAATGGCTCATTTGGACTAAACCTATCTTTGGCGGCTTATCGAGAAGCAAAGTCTTTCGGATTACAATTTAATACAAAATCTTTGTCGAGTCTCGCTAGCCAATCCATAAATATTTATTTCAGGAGCCAACATTTGAAATCGGCAAAGGAGGAAAAGACCCAAAATTTCGAAAGTCGGGGCAAGACTTTTTCAATCAACCTTAGAGCAACTTCTTCATTCCGGTGATCCGAACACTTAAAGCAAAACGAGGGGATGGAAAGCTCGAAAGACGATGCAAAATGGAACTTTGAATGATACCGCGGGGGAGAGGGAGGTATCAAAACGTGTATCATCATCCAACAAACGAAAGCGGAACCCAAAAGGCGGTCCGATTCAGCGAAAAGGTACAAACGAAAGTATACATAGGAGCCCCCCAAAATATTAATAAATAAATAAATAAATAAAGCTGAGAAGACGCAACGATCGGATTCGCTCGATGCCTTCTCCCTTTTTGAAATTCAAATAGTGTAAAGTGGGGAGAGAGAGGATCCGGTGGTATCGCGCTGTCCCCGCGGGTCCCACCGCTCCCGCCTTGCTTTCCGGGCCCCTCCCCGGATCGAATCCGGGCCGCTCCTCCCCTGCGCTCGGTCTCCTGGCCGTGCGATCGCGGCGGAGGCAGATCTCAAGCTTTTGGAGCGACCTTCTTTCTTTGCTGTCTTCCGAGGTGCGTCGTTGAATTTTGTTTTGCTTAAAAAGAAAAAGGACAGAAATGATTAATGACGACACGAAACGACAAATTAAAGAAATAAATTGGATGGCGATGTCGGGTGTTGCATTTCGCATTGATGCTTGTTTCACTGCTACCCCAACCAAACAACCAAATCGATTTTGCCTAGGATGCTTTTGTGTTTGATTTTTGATTTCATGTCATTTTGAGAGAGAGAAGGGAGAAGTTCGTGTTTTTATATGGGGGTACAGATTTGGCATATAAGTGGAGTTTTTCTGCTGTTTTAATTTTCTCGAGACAAAAGGGTTTATTCCCTCCTGAGAGCTCAATCTTTAAGATGGAGAAAAAAATACATATCAATCACACTATTTTAAAGACAGTCTTTACAAAATTTCTTATTTTGTAATCTATATGAACACGTAGTCTCTTTTGACAAATTTGCTCATTCTACATTTTTTTTTTATAGAGATATAAAAGGCGTGTTATTTACTCTGTGTTATATGTGCAATGCCAAGGAAATTTTTTTATATGATTGTCCTACAATAGTGATAAACTTTTAAAGTCCACTATAACATGGAAATTACATGGAAATTTCCCTTTTCACTTCTTGAGATCCAACGTGCAAGGACGAATCACAGAAAGGTCATCAGTGTTGCCCCCTTGGCATGTTTGGATTCTTCAATGAATACTGGCTAAAATTTTGCAATTTTTTTGTTTTCTAAGCATATATTTTGTCAAAGCTCCTTGTCTCGTTGTCTTCGAGTTAAAGCTCTATATCCACCATTGCCAACGTATGTCCTATGATATATATAACATCTAGTAAAAGGAACCAAGCTACTCTATGCAACTTCTTGATGTTGTTGAGGGATTGTTTGGTATAGATGTTGCCGTCTTGTACCGTAAAAATTCTATATTTTTGGCCAAGTAATATATACGACTTCTTGGTATGATCAAGAGATTGAAAGATATTTCATATTGAAAAATCTGAGTAAAAGTTAGCCTGCTACTAGAATGTTGAAACCCTTTAGGTTCACCCACCCATTCAATTTATTTTATGCAAAACACAAAACCTAAAATTACAGCTTGTCAAAGTAAGTCAATAGGTTCAACCATAGAGGTAATCAATGGAGGCAAGTCAAGGTTGGGCCATAATATTATTTCCCACGTGCATCCACAGACAAAAGAGATAAAAATAATCTTAGATGGATACGCTTGTAACCTACTAAATCTATGATCAGTTCCATTGGTCAAGATGTTTCTTGGAAAGCAGCTATAAGGTCTCATGGTCTTGAAAGGTTCCGTCTTCTAAATATTTGTGGAGTGCCCGTGTCAAACTCGAAACTTCCATTATGATCTAGGCCAAATTTTTGGCATCCCAAACGCCAACCGAGCCAGGCGATTCAGCTCCCTACGCCGTGATCATGACATGGCGTTGAGGACCCGTACTTCCATAACCATCAATCAAAACCTCCACACATTTCTTCGCAGAAAGCGGAAACTCCTGCGAGTTACACAAAAACCCCTCCTCCCCCCGCCCATAAATCACGCCGATATCGCATGAAAAGGGGACTCCCCCTCGTCGGGAACATCAAACTTTTCCTCGAATCAAGGACGGTTTCCATTCACGTCTACCCCGGTATGCAAATATCAAGCACTCATGTCCATGCGGACTTAGCAAAATTTTTCATTTATTTCCTCCGTGGAAAAATGAAAAGCGAATAAGATCATTAGATCCTGCTCATAATATCATCATTGACCCACCACCTCCCCCGTTATGATGCAGTTGGCCAACCCAACCCCTCAACAAAACTCACCTCTTCCTTTCCCTGGATCGACCCTAATTGCCGATCATCCCACCTAAATTCGGTGCTCTAATGGCGTTACTTAATTCCTTTCCCTTCTCGGCCCAATTAATTACATTGCGCGCACGATTCGATGTTCCAATTCCAACAACGTATACGGAATCGACTGTTACCGAACACGGCGAACAGTGCCCAGGTGGTCAAACGTGCGTGTCTTGGGGGACGGTCAAGTCGAAAGCAAAATTCATTTCTCAGCGGGGTTGTCTCCTGATTCCTAGGGCCTGACGAATCTAGTGGGGAAAGGAAGAAGACGTGACGGACCGGCGTGTAGGGGTGGAGTTGGACCGGGAGTGGCACGGCCCCGTAAATAGAGCCTACAAGCGAGGTCAAAAGTCCCGACATCGCGGATAAAGCAAGCCTCCCGAGGGGAGAAATTTGAAAAACCCCCCGAAGTGGCCGTTTGGAAACCTTCCCAAAAGCGAACTCAAAAAACCTTCTTCCGCAACGCACCAGAGCAGAGCAGCTTCAAAAGTCCCGACTTCAATGCAGCCTCACCCTCCTTAACTCTCTCTCTCTCTCTCTCTCTCTCTCTCTCTCTCTCTGTACTCTCTCTCTAAACCGAGACAACAGAAGCAAGAAGAAGAAGAAGTTGGTCGGGAGAGCAAGATAAGAGGCAGGAACGGGAACGGGAACGGGAACGAGGACCAGCCATTTTACAGAGGGAGATGACGGGGCCAGTGATGGTGACGAAGAGCGGAGGTTGCGGCGGCGGAGGCGGCGGGGAGCGCCAAGAAGGCGAAGACGGCGGCGGCGGCGGCGGCAGCGGCGGAGGAGGAGCAGAACCAGCTCTCGGTGCTGGCCCTCCTGGCGACGGCGCTGAGGAAGTCGATGGCCTCCTGCAGAGTCGAACGGGGCGAGGAGATGATGGCGGCGGCGGGGGCGACGGCCGCGGTCGTGACCCACCACATGGAGATCGGGTGGCCGACGAACGTTCGCCACGTCACCCACGTCACCTTCGACCGGTTCCACGGGTTCCTGGGCCTCCCCGTGGAGTTCGAGGTCGAGATCCCTTGCCGGGTCCCCAGCGCGAGGTAACCCAAAATTTGAAATTCTTCTCTCTATTGAGCTTCAAAAAGATTGGTTCTTTTGGCCCCTTTTTTTTCCTTCCTGTTTTTGGGTCTTTGGAGTGTTGATGAGTGTGGAATTTTGGACAAAATGAAGTGGGTTTTACCTCAGGTGCTCCAATGGTGTGGAGTTCAGATCTGAGAGACGTCAGGTTGTTTGGTCACTTCCTTTTGCGTTTCTGGTTTGATTTCTTTTCTTGTTGGATCAGATTTCCGGGCTAGAACTGAAAAATTGCACTAGTTTGATTCGACATACTAAACTTAGCTTCAATATACGATTTTCACTTCAATTTGGCACATTCTCTAATTTGGTAAGTTAAAGTTTTTTTGCTTGGGTTGGGAAAGTGAAGCCGAGAGTTATGAACAAGTCATGGTTATCGAATGTACCGGATGAGTCTAAATTGTGTCGCTTGCCTATGCGTCGATGAAGGCCAGTCTTTTTTTACTAGCTGAAAGGTCTCTGCTTTAGAAAGTACCAACAAATTGGTTAAAACGAAAAGGTATGGACTTTATGCCCTATGTCGGTTGGTTCTTTCTTATTTGCTAGTCTTTTTGATTTGGACATTTGTGGTACCAACCTTTAGGCCATATTCTCTTACTTTACCACGAATTTGTTTTTCCCGCGGGCTCGAATCTGCAGTTTGTTTGCGTTTGAACTTGATTTGCATGTCTTGGCCAAAAAGGAAAAAAAGGCTTAATTTTTGGTTCTTCTTTTTGCAGTGTCAGTGTGTTTGGAGTCTCGGCTGAGTCGATGCAGTGCTCGTATGATTCACGGGGAAATAGCGTCCCTTCCATTCTTTTGCTCATGCAGGAGCGGCTTTACTCGCAAGGCGGTTTGAAGGTAGAATCACTCTCAACTGATATTATCTTAAGCCCTTGGTTTTTACCCTAAATCTATCTGGTTCTGCAGGCCGAAGGAATTTTCCGCATAAACCCGGAGAACAGCAAAGAGGAGCATGTGAGGGACCAGTTGAACAGGGGCATTGTGCCCGATGATATCGATGTTCACTGTTTGGCAGGTCTAATCAAAGCCTGGTTCCGAGAGCTCCTCTGGCGTGCTCGATGGGCTTTCCCCTGAACAAGTTCTCCAATGCAACACTGAAGAAGAATCTTTCGAGCTAGTGAAGCAGCTAAAGCCAACCGAAGTCGGCATTGCTCAATTGGGCTGTCGGTCTTATGGCTGATGTGGTCGAGGAAGAGGAGTTCAACAAAATGAATGCACGAAACATTGCGATGGTTTTCGCGCCAAACATGACTCAGGTACTTAATCAGATCTTTCAGAAATTTTGATATTGGTCTGGTTTGACAAGTACCATCCTTATCCTTCTGTGAAATTCAACATGTTGGCTTTGTTGATTTGGACTGCAAGGTGAGGGGATGATGAGATAGGTTACTCGGATGACGAAGAGAAAAGTGGTTAGAAGAGATAACTCCAGCCGCAACTGTATAAGTTCACAAAAACTATTGCCTTCTGTCGTTATGATACTGAAAGCCTAGCTCAAATTTGTAGGATTTCTGTAATTCTTCTAACAATCGAATATGAAAATGATATCATTAAGTTGAATTACTAAAAGGAAGTCCAACTTCCAAAGAGCAAGAACTTAAGCAATGCATCCTTCTTTTCTCTGTAGATGTCCGATCCATTGACAGCTCTGATGCACGCTGTGCAAGTAATGAACTTGCTCAAGACTCTGATCATGAAGACTCTCAGAGAACGTGAAGAGGCTGCTGCTGGAGGATACTCACCCATGTCATCTCGTTCATCTGGGCAACAATCCGATTATGACTATGATAGTCAGCACGAGATGGATACCAGCTGTGAATTAAGAGGGCCTACGTCAGACCTTGATGACAACGATGATGCAAATGACAGCCGCAGCTGCGTGGAAGAAGACGAAGGCAGATCATTGAGTGAAATAGAGGATTGCTTCTTGAGGCAATTGGAAGAATGCAATCATGCGGAAAATGCAAATGTTTTGTCTGAAAGGCCATCGAGCGAAGTGGAACAAAACGACGGAAGTCCTACAAATTGCTTGCATGTCAATGATGAGTCGGGTATTTCGTTCACTGATAGCAAAAACAGGACTTCCACTTTGACGACTAGCGATGGAGAAGATTCTGGGACAAGTTGGAGGATGGGAGAAGCACAAGTCATTGACATAAAGAGTCCACAGAAAGAAAGCGAAAGGACGAACAACGTGGAGATGGTAGATTTGTTCTCTCGTATGCCCTCGGTTGTCTGACCGAACTCTTATTTCCCATTCTTCGGGATCATAGTCTGCAGATTTCATGTGCTGTCTTAGAGTCATGACTTCTTAATCTTATGTACATTATACTTCTGGGTGTGTTGACTTCGAACAGTGATTGGGAGTGCTTTTTTGCTAGGGTGGATTTTTAGGATCGGGGTTCAGCTCAGGGCTGAGCTGCTGAAAGTTCATGCTTGTTTCGTAGTTTTCTTAACCAAGGATCCTAACCTTGTGATGGAAATCTCGCCCGATTCAATCTGTACGTGAAATTCATGTAGGAGGAGAATTGGTGATCCTTAGGTGGATTACCACTGATTGTGCCTTCCCTAGTGGAGTTTTTCTGTTGTCTAATTTACTTTAGTCAGAATTCTTGTGCGATCTTTTTATTTTCATATTCGTGGGACAAGGACGAAAGAGAGCCTCAAAATGTGTAGTTTCTTTCGCATTCATCGGTCACGCGGTGAGGCAGGCCTGCAATAAATCGGGGACACGGGAGATGTTTTCTTTTGGATCTTTGGGACTGTCTTTATGTGATGGTGTTTGCATTTGGTACCAATTCTGGCTCAATACATCGGCACAACCCGTTTGCCATCGCTATGTCTGTCTATGCCTTATAAAGATGTGCGCACATTAGTTCAAAATATTCTACGTGGAATGTGCATGAGCCTTGCACCACGGCGACTCGCATGGGAACTCCAGGCTGAGGCGATCTCGTACTGCACACCTTCGGACTCCGCCATTTGTTCATCATCCATTGAGAAGCTATAGAAGAGGGCAGGGTCGATACATAAGGAGTAGTCGAAGCGGGAAAAATTGCAACGTAGGTGATTCACACGAGGCAATGAAGATTAAAGTGGATAGGATGTTGTGATTCGTGCCCCATCAAAGGCAACGCCCGAGAAGCTTGGCTTGAATATTCGTATATTGCGTAACGCTTAATTTGATATAAAGAAAAATTTAATTAGTTCAAGATGATTGCCCTCAAAAAGCAATAAGATGCTGTGATATGCTCTGAAGAATAACTTAGACGTTTGTATTTTCACCTGCGCATTTTAACCTCTTTTTCATGTACTTTGATTTTCATATGATTTAATCTTATGTTTTGTACAACTATATAGTAAAATATATGTCATGCTCTCAAGCTACACCTCCTTCATGGTCATTTTTAATTCACGTATCTCTATACTAGCATACGCACATGAGTGATGCCTGTATAAAATACAAAAATACATATTTTTTGAAGTACACTATAGATACAAGATGATGCAAGATAGTGTTAACACCGGCAATTTTTTACTAGAAATATAGATAGAGCTTTCATTATAATTAAAAGCCGACATCGTCGTGAACACATAAAATTGCATGATTTTAGCATGTAATCTAATTATCTTTTAATTATTAACGAAATGGGATTTATATCACATTATGAAAATTAATCAAGAGCTTGAATAAAATGTTTAAGAGAAAAAAAAAAAGTAATGAAGTTAAGCGGCAGTTATGGAACAAAATTAATTAAATATTTATCTACAGTGTACTTCAAAAAAATATGAATTTTTTTAGTAATTACTATTACAAAATAGTTCTGTAATGTAATAGAGGATCTCCCTCATGGATAGCTATGCCTCCGGCGAACTCACGCCGGAATAACTACGTCTGCCATCTTAGCTTCCATGAGCTCCATTCCTCTCTCTCGCGATGCGTATGATATTGTGAAGTATAGAAAGACTCACTTGGTGCTCGTCCATGAAGTTTGGAACCCACTAAAGCAAATATATATCTTTGCAAATCAATTTTCCATATTGATAAAAATGATAGATCTATAGTCATTTTTTAATGGATAGGAAATGAAAAAAAAATCATTTAATTTTGGACAACACGATCCACTTTTATTTTTTAGACATGCAAGTTAATTTTGGATAAAACCCATCCCACAATTATTTCATAATGTGATAAATCTCAATTTGTTAATACTTAAAATTAAAAAGAAAATAGATTTACGTGCTAAAATCGTGCAATTTGCGTGTTCATGCTGATGTTGGCTTTTAATTATAACGAAAGCTCCATCTATTTTTCTAATAAATGATTGTCAATGTTATCACTATCTTCCATAAGATTTTATTTATAGTGTAATTCAAAAAAATATGTATTTTTGTAGAGATTACTATTACAAAATATTTCTCTAATGTAATGGAGTATCTTCCCAACATGTGATACTCGACATCCTGCAACGCCTCATCCACTCGACCAAAGTGACTTGCCTAGTTGGTTCAAATTTGAATGTAACATGAACTTACAATATCAGTCCATCTTAGATGGATCAGCATGCCATCAATGAAGTCACGTTGGAACAAGTACGCTTGCGACATCTTGGCAACAATGACCTCCGTTTTGCTAGAATATGGTCGTTCCTCTATCTTGATGCGTATGATGTTGTGAAGCATGGGAAGACTCACCATGGTGGTCATGCATGAAGTTTGCAAGCCACTAAAGCACATATATCTTTGCATATCAATTTTCCATATTGATAATAAAGGATAGATCTATAGTTATTTTTTAATGGATAGGAAATGAAAAAAAAAAACAAAAAAATGATTATTTAATTTCGGACGACATGATCCGCTTTTTATTAGACAAGCAAGTAAATTTTGAATAAAGCCCACCCCACTTATTATTTCTCATTATTCTTGTCTTATTAATAATATATCTATTTGCAGAAGATGGGAGAAAAAGTGCACTAGATTTTTATTTTTTTTCAATGTCAATAAGTTTTTTTCTTGATGTTTGGCAGATGTAAGAGAAGTGATGAGCGGTACATTCCCCCCACCTGCTTTGGGCTTTCAGCCTTGTGAAGGCTGGTATTCCTTAAATGAGGTTTGAAAATTTTTTACTGAACACCCATAAATCGGCCCAAGGAGCTTTGGATGTTCAAAGTGGCTTCTAAATGCCACTCCCAAACGCACCATATAAAGGAGGACTGAAAATAACCAATGTGCAGGTGAACATGACAGGGATTCTCGGCCTGTTCTTGCTCCTCGGATTAGGGATGGCGAGGTGGGCCTTTGACTGGATCTGACTACCATTGCAACTTCCTCATGTTTGGCCGCTTTTGCTACACCCTCATGATTGCCCCCGTTTTCACCGTTGAGGTCTCCTCCGCCTCCTCTACAGCTTCCTCACCTCCTTCCTCGACGTATTCACTCATTATTTTATTTTTTGCCTCCTAATTTTGTAGCATCTTTTCCATTTCTTATTTGTCATCATTTTTTGTCTTTTTCATGTTGAACGTGCATTCCTCTTGTTACAAGAAAAATTACGATTAGAAAGGTAATTGTTGCCTTATCCGTCATGGTAGATATAGAGAAACTTATTTTCCTCATTTAAATTAATGTGTTGGTAAATAAATTTGCAAGTGTCACCATTTTTTGTCTTTTTCATGTTGAACGTGCATTCTTCCTGTTAAAAGAAAAATTACAATTAGAAAGGTAATTGTTGCTTTATCCGTCCCGGTTGATATAAAGACTCTTATTTTTCTCATTTAGAAAATGTGTTGGTAAATAAATTCGCAAGAGCAGTGCTTACTTTGCTTTTATCAATCAATTCAAGATGAGTCCTAGCAAAAGGAGTGCTTCTTCCAAACAGCATTGCCATGGCAATCGCAAGTATTATATAGGTTCAGTAGTCCGCGTGCACTAATGATTTGCCAATGCACTGAAGTTTCATTCACTATCCTTTAATTTGTTGAACACGTTGTGCGACCAGCCAATGTGGGATCAAAAATGTAATTAAATAGAAATAAGGATGGTCGTATGCCTGCTTAATGTCCTTGATTTTCTTTTACTTGTTTCTCATAAAATACGACCGAAACAATAGTAAGTGTTTTACTAATATATATGTTGTGGGGATGAATGTAAAAAATTCAAAAATATTTTTTTTAAGTACACTTAAGGAAAAGATTATGTAAGATACCGGTAATGTCGACAATCATTTATTAGAGAGATAGATAGAACTTTCATTATAATTTAAAGCCGAAATCAGTGTGAACATGCAAATCGCATGATTTTAGCATGCAAATCTAATTATTTTTTATTGTAATTATTAACAGAATGAGGTTTATATCACGCTATGAAATTTAATCTTGGCTTTAGTCTCTGTTTTTTTTTTTTTTTTTTTTTCATATTACTGTTATATATAATTCAAGAACGGAGTCATGTACTGGGACCTCAAATGTAAGTGCACATAGTTTAAACTCATTTTCCCACTTGTAGACTTTCCAAAGTGCTATTTAGAAGGGTAAATTGAGAATAAACGAGTGAAAAACCCTTGGAAAACACGAGAGAAATCAGTAATTCGGGGTCAAGACGTAATCTAAAAGCTAATTTTAGATAAAAATCTAGCAAGGCAACCGCTCGCGAAGTAGCTGCATTAGCGCGTGACTGACTTGTATCAAATCATCAATCAACCAAGCATGGTGAGAAAGTGTTCTTATAGTGGGAATCTTTAGAGGTTCTTGAAGAAGATGAAGGTTGGACAGCTGAGAGTATGCACCGTTCAATTGTTCTCGCATCCCACACCTGCTATTTTCATCTTTTTCCGATCCAAATCATGGCTCAAGCCACAGAAAACCGTTTACAGAGCGATCATGTTGTCCTTTCATCTTTACGCAAATCTAAAGGAACTCTAACTAGGAGAAGACAGAAGAAATTTTGTTTGCATTTACAGTTCTCAGATTCGAAGTGTCTTGAGATTTTGTCACACGACAAACCGAAAATGTCTCCATGGGGGGCTGCAATACAAACCTATCAGAGTGTCAGCGCTGGTTCGAGCAGAAAGCCAATTTGGGAGAACCAAAAGAAAGACCTTTGGTGGAGCATCGGCATGAGCAGGTGATGGAAACCAAGCGCAGGGAACAAGAGAGAAGGAAGGGCGACCTCAAGCACAAAATTATGGTAAGCCAAGTCTCGGTGCTGCATTGCTAGGAACTAAGGCAGTAATTGAAATGGTATCCAGGAATGTGATGAGCAAATAACCGAAAAGTTGGTCAGCCTCAAGCCAGTTTGGATGTGCTCTGAGCAATAGCCACCAGCAGCTAGACGAGCCATAGAACCACTGATCAAGCTGAAAATATAGAAAATGTTGCAAGCTGGGGGATCTGAGTTAACCTATATTGCAGGGCCAGATCCAAATTGGATGCGTCGTACGACAGTTGAAGATGCAAGGAACCCATGAACCGTGTCCCATGAACCGTGTCGTGTTAGTTTTCTGCAGTATAACATGTGTGCAATTGGAGACTAACACACTTCCTAACCAGCCTCTAGGCAGTTACTGAGAAAGACTAAACTGAAATAAAGTTTCAGCCATATCAGTGCCCCTTCAATAACATCCCACATCACTTAACCCTAAAGTTGATAATAAGAACAGTATTAAGGATTCAGAGAGAGTAAATGTTAAATCCCCAGACAGAATCTTGCTTCTTTCTTTTTTTTCTTTTTTAACCATCAACACCTGACATCAACAGCAGTGCGTAAAAGAAGGGAAAAAAAGAACGGAGAAAAAACATAATAAGTGCAGTTTGTCTAATAAAAAGGCACGGGTAGGAAAGAGGTAGAGAGATAGGCAGTGTAACCACAGCTGGTGTAATAAGTATTAGCAGGAGCTGCTGAGTTAAGATTCGTATAGTAAAATTGCTTCATGTAGAAAATTAACTGATCAAATGAGTCAACATGGACTTCTTCCTCACTCTTACATTTTAAAGCTATGAACTCACCATCACCAAAACTGCATACCTCAAAATTGCTACTCTCATCAAGAGAAATGTATACCAGCCTT